>CAXIVR010000008.1:88921928-89521928 GCA_964035755.1 Teleogryllus oceanicus | reverse complement strand
AAATCAATAGCAAAAATATTTTCATTAAAACAACTTCAACATCACCACCTCACGCTGAACAATAACATCATTCGCGGACTCCGCAAAAAACAAAACGATGAAATCTTCTGGGTCTGAATCGAACACTAAATGGAAAGAACAAACACAGAAACAAAGTCAGAGCTATTTCAATTAAAGCCGTGACTTGGCAAAATAAAGCAAGCAATAGAAAATGCCAATTTCATATATACAACCATAATTAGACTCTTGTCTTTTATGCTAGCCTCAAATATGGATCAATGCAACAAGCAATGACCATAAAATACAGGTCATGGGGCGCAAATTCCTTCGAACAATAACCAAAGCACCCTGGTCAGTGGAGCAAACGGCTTTATAAATGTTAAGCAAACTACAATAGTATGTACATACTTATCATGCTAAGTTGCTACTGTTTACTGTGCTATGTAACAATTACCAGCCTGTAATAGATAACTACTACTATGAGCAATATCTTCCAGAGCATATTTTGCAATTTAGACGATTATGTAATGACTACAGTAAATGTCCTCTAGTAATAATTGTAAAGTAATAATGATTTAGTTTTATAAATTTGATCAAATATCAAAAACATGTGGCATTAACAATTGCAAACTGAACCATTGCCACCATTCAAAACTAATAAAATAATTGAAAGAAGAAAAAAAAAGTATCTCTCATCGCGGTATCTCAGCTCGAAGCTCCCGACTGATCTCCCGGCGTGTGTGGTAGTGTAGTGCATGTAAAGTGTGTAAGGGGACAAGACAGAGGAAGGAAAGATCGCGCGCCAGCGTTCAATGCAGGTACTGCTCGGGCATTCGCCTGGCGATGGGAGCTCGCAACACCGTCCAGAGAAGCCGACATGGTCTCCGAGCGATGAAACCTCGAACTAACTACGACAGCGTCGGCATCGGTTAAAGGCCGAATCTCCCGGTGAATCGTGCTAGCACTCGCTGCAAATGCCTACATTCTTTTAAGCGCTATTACCAATCTCTTAAGTACAATCCATGCTCCAATCAACTTTGTCTCATAAACATACATATTTACATTTAAGTGTAAGTACGTATGTTTGTGTGAGAGTAAAAGTCTCCGCACAGGTGTGTGACGTCAATGGCATTCTAAAGTTGTAATCTAACAGACGTCAATTCTAAGGTTTATGTCTAATATTTTATATACTGAAGATGATTAAGTATTCGAACGTCAAAAATCACTTCTTTTAAATAACACAGAATGCTATTTCGCGTCAAATTCAACGCTAAATCAACATCATTTCTTTAGTACAAGAACCAACGTAGTCAATAGTGAGTATGGCCTGTACTATTCAAGATACAGCAGTAAAAAAAAATATTGTGGGCTTGAGTAACATTTTCTGATTTAAGCAGCAAAGCGTATGATAACTGGTAGCTCACTCTCTCAGAATAAATGTTCGATGGACTGGACTGAAATTTCGAAGTATAACTATGCGATCACAACTGTTTACTAATACCTGAAAATCTCGCATCAATACAATGGCCGGGTTCAAAAGTGTATCATTGCGCATTTCAGTGAAGATACATATATTACTCAAAGCGAAGACATGTTTCAAATGTTAAAAAATCAGATATTACTAATTTTGGTGAACAAATTGTCATTAGTTGTTGCTGCAATTCTTTAGTCATATTTTAGTGCTATGCTCATGCTGTAAAACAGTAATTCGACGATACTAAATATATTTCGAAGGAAAACACACTTCAATACGGCAGTATACGAACATTAATTTAGACAGGTATCGTAGATTGGGCATTTCGCTGAATAGAAGTTTAAAAAATGTAATCTCTTTCTTGTTTCTCTTGCGTAATCGTTGTGGAAATCGCACATGTAAATTGCTTGTGGTGTGTTTATAAACAGAATTGATGTATTCAATTCCTGTTCAACTTCGTTTGCTCATTTATTGGCTCAATAAATATCTTTTAGTGTGGCTGTATTTTTTGTTTTTTCTTGAAAAAGTTTTCAAAAAGCTTTCGTGGACGCAAATAATGGCCATGAAGTCGATATTGCGGCACAGAGATGTGAAACTCCTTATCTAGGACTCGACGTATTAAATGCCGAAGTCCAGTAAATTGACCTCTAAACATAGAGGAAGAAAGAAAGTGTTCAAAGAAGAGACGTGAAGACATATGTATCTTAGATCTTACGGAAAAATGGAGTGTTAACATGATTTCCTGACTGAGCAAATCACTGAAATTTGAACGCAAATAATGCAGAAGGAAGGACGACACTCGCGCGACACGTGTAATTCGCGAAAAAGCTGATTTTAACTCGAATTGCTTTTTCTCATTTGTTAATGATTCTGTATTATTATTATTATTATTATGTATTATTATTATTGTGTATTATTATTATTATCGAAATTATTTGTTGAGTAATTGAAAAGCTCCTTTAATTCAATAAAAATATATTATTTTGTCCTCGATGCAACGTGTAGCACTAAATATGATGATCCCCGAGTTGGTCGAGCCGGTTCGAAAAACGGCTGAATATTGACACAAATCCCCTCGATTTCTATGGGGTGACGAAAGAAGACCGGGCAGGCAAAGAAGCAGGGACGCGATGAGGCGCTCCGGCCTCGCTCGCCACCTGCTCTGTCTCACCTTCGAGTGAACAGCAAATAGAGGCGAAGGCTCAGGCTGACCTTGTGGTGGAAATCCGGTAATCGACCCAAATCTTACGACTGATGATATTATCCTGGGTTAATAATTGACAGTTTTGTAAAAGCTAAAATAGAACTATGATACAAAGAATTTGGATTGTTCATTTTCTAAATGACGGCACTTTAAAAGCTCTTTCCGTCGACTGGCGTCGATCTGGTGTAGGCGACCTTTGTCGGTGTTCAACTTTGAAATTGACTCGGCCAAAACTCTGTTAACGAGCGGTTTCATTCGAAGAAGGTGATGGCCGAAATCGCCGCTCACATAATCATTGACATTTTGTCTAAATTTTTCGGCTTAATATCATTGCCCAGCTGTAATGTTTGCCAAAAAACCTGCGTACATTAATTCAATTGTATCATTATTGAGCGACTGTGCATTTTCTGTCATGCAACGATTTTCAACTGACTGATAAATGGTTGGTCACCACTCAACCTGGCTGATCGTCACCGGTGGCGTTATCTGCGCATGTAACAATTGCCAATCGGCCCTGCATGGTCTGCTGGGTATGTTGAAGCATGAAGAAAGAATATTCAAAACTCATCGGGCTTTGCCTTTGAAGCATTCGCATCTTCGAAAAGAAATTACCGTTAAATACGCAAAACCGAACACACAAAGATGCTGTACTAAGGTACTCAAATTGTATTGAATGTTCAATTGTAGATTTGGAGCATAGGAGAGAAACAGTTGTGTTCGCGGAATGACCTTATTCGTATTGAATGCCGCAAATAAGTTGCATTCAGAAAATGCCATTTTCAATGTTCGAATAACTACGTCTCTTTGATCGCAATCACGAATGGGCTCCTTCCGTGACAACAAACAGGTATTGGACATTTCGGTCTGCGGTTGAGCTGTGATTTGTTTTCGAATTCATTCGAAGATTCTATGAAAATCTCCCGGGAATGTAGATTTTGCGTTGTTCATCGCCGCATTCTACAGCCGCGAAAACTGCTGTGACCATGCGCCGACTGCGTGCCGATGAATGCGGCAAGTAGAAAATTGCATCGTAATACTGAAGAAGCTGAAATAATAACATGTAGAGAAAACCTGCAGTTTCATAATATAATTTTATGCTATAACTTGTAATGTATGGCAAAAATGCAATAGTGTTAATGGAATGTCCCCTTTTCTAAGGATATTCCAATTACAAGAATTATATTATGTGTAAATAGTCGGAATGTTCACAAAATAGGAGCTTGAAATAACAAAAATATAATTTAATAAACCGCCTGATTAGATGATAAATGTCGAACAACGCTTCAGAAAAAGTTAGTAGGTCACTCAACGCAAGGAATATGACTTAAGTAGTGAAATAATATCTGACAGAAGAAGTGGCATGCATTACAGTATTTTTATTATGTAACTTTAATTTTTAATATTTATTATTATTATTATTATTATTATTATTATTAATATTTACGTACTACTCCCAAGAACAAAAAGAACCAGATCACTGTATGATGACAGTTCATTATTATTTTGAACTTTAGCGTGAAAGAAATTTGTAACATGAAAATATTTGTAAAACACTTTTAAGCTTTGTCGACCCACGTCGAGCAGTAAATAATACTGGGTTCACTTTTTTGCAACTTTGTTAACCATTCTCGATTACCCCCTTGACTTTTGTTTGGGATTACGGCGATCCGTTAAAACGCTTTTGCACGGTTCCTGTCTTGAATGCGAAAAAATAACCTGAAATATCATGTTTGCTACATGTATTTTGTATGAAATGCTGTTTTGAAAATGTTTAGAGATTATGCAGGGACGATGGCAGACGAACTGACCTATGACGTGTGATGATATTCGACATTAGAAGAAATTGACGGCCAGTGAATCAACGACTCTGCCTCCTTTAACTCGGAAATATTCGAATTCGGTTACGAGAGTAAACTGCATGATGAAGCAATCTACCTTCATCATTACAACAGACTATGTAGTTGCTATTATTCGCTATTTAATGCTGTTCATCATTTTATTTTGTTTTTTAAAATTCTGCCCTCGGCACAAAATCATTTTCTACGTGTCTGAATGGCGGCTTCTTTAGTTTTTGGAATTTTGCGATATTCCTATTATGTCATTTGTTTGATATGTTATAATGTTTTGGTAAATCATGTGATAAATTAACAACATGGCAGTCACTTATGGGCCGGAGAGCTTTGCAACGAACAAAATCTGTTAACCTCCTCGCTGAATGTGGAGATTATGCAATTGACTAACATATAAAATGGCTGCAGGTACAAATCAAGATACTTTCGCTTTCAAAATGTATATTTTTATTGAAAACTGAATTACCACTGAAGTAAATACTGAACCTCAGATTTTGACAAATGCCTACTTGAACTACTGACAAATTGAATTGAAAATGATTGGAAGATGTTTACAATCGTGCTTTCGTAACTTCAACCAATAGAGCTAAAATACAAAGGCGATTGTCACCTATTTTGATATTTGTTGCCTAATCTGTCTAAAAAGTAAGTGATTTTTGAAGAATTGATATATTTCTGTACTCTTTTAAAATTTTGTTATGCCAAAGAACGCAAATATTTCGAATTTCCCGAAGGCACAGGCTGTTCCCTCATCATTTAATTATTCACAATCTGCTTGCCGAAATTCCTAACTGGGCAACGTTATAGGCCTGCAAGTCAATATGTAAGGATGTTCCTTTCTTTATCTTTGATACTCGCCTGATAATATTTGTAAATTTGTATTCTACTAAGTATATTATTTAAATGATAGTGAACTAAAACGCAATGTTACATTATTTTGTTTCATTACTATTGCGGTAAGTTGACGACTGTGGTTTCTTAAAGTGAATCATTCAGCTATTTCAAATTTTCATTTCATATGCAGTTATCTATGGCAAAATTTCTACTCCTTATTTGTACTGTAACAACGCTTTATTCACGCAAATCCCAACATTTTGCCAGTGTGGGTGAGCTGTGAAATACCAACTTTGTTCAAAAGTAATGATTACAAATAAGAAGAGGACCTAACTGGCATTGATAAAGAGTAACGCGATTTTCAAGTGTACGCTGAAATTCTGTGTTCTTTTCTAACAAACTTAATTCTAATTCGTGCACAATCTGTGTCTTCGAAGGCTATTTGCATGTGATACAATAATTTGTATTGTATTCTAATTTATTACAGATGTAACGGCGTTTGGACAAGTGTAAATTACACCTTTGTGTTCTCTGGCTCGCTTTGACCTGAAGGCATTTCGGCACTCGCGGTGCTTTGAGCGAAGAAATAACCCAGTTATTCTGAAGTAAAACCGGCAGACTGCGAAAACGAAGAAAACAGCAGAAGAGTCGCTGTGAACTACGAAGAAAAGTCTGTGATTGCGCTTTTCACGCTTCCGAAAGCCACTGTAATGTTAATCATGCAAACAGAAGGAATGGACTCGCCTTCTCGTGCATTCCCCAATTTACCATTTCATTAGAGCGAACGAAATTGGCAAAGGTTGATATTTCTTCCTTCGGGTATACTGAAATGATGCAACACTTTTTTAAATTTTGACGCGCAGATCTTCATTATACGCAAGATAAAATTGACCATATTATATTAGCATTCTTTCTTGCCGTTAAGTATTTATCAACTGATATCGCAAAATTTAAAGCTGAAGTCATTGCGAATCCAATCACTCATCATCGGAAACCTCCGCCATAACAATTATTAAAATATAAATAAATTAAAATTATATTTCCACTGTATAACTAATTTAAAATGTGCACTAACGAAAGGAAATAACTAAACATACAGCTATATTAAAAAGAACTCTGATGACAAGTAAACATATTTCTAGTTGTGATTTACATCTGAAGCATTTCTGGAAGCAAATACTAAAACTCAACTCGACTATAACTGTACACAAATACTACATCATTCACGTGGCATAACTGTCAAAAGCAATTGTGAAGCTTTTTCTTTATGCAAAGAACAGAAAAGCTGAAGGTACGCTCGAGCAGGGCAGTTGACGGTTCACGCTCAGAGTTTGAACGTACACTCCCCTGCTGCGTTTTACCCTACTATTAAATGCGTTCGCTTAACATACAACGTTGGCTCAAATTTCCGCAAAGTCTTAATCATACACCATCTTTGAAAACATGACTTACGACGAAAGAATATTGGCGCAAACCTCTTTCTTGTGCCGTCAAACCCAAACAGAGAAAATTCCGGCTTCCGGCGCCGCAACCAGCAGCAAGATCGTCGCTTCGAAAATCCTCTCATCGCACAAGTTGAAACAAGACTTCCGCCGCGGCTCAGCGTTTCACTAAAAGCCCCGAACAAAGCGCATCCGGACATCGGATCCGCTGTCTTCTCGACCTCCGGCCGCCGGCCAGCCGCGTCCGCCCATTATTTGAAGAGCGGCCTATTCACGCGAGCCGACACTCGACAACGCGGCGCGCAAAGCGACCAAACAAAACGCGGGCGGTGAGCAGCCCTGTCCCGCCCTGCCCTGCTCGGGCCCCACCCTGCCGCTCGCTCAGCCGGCAGAACTAACGCTAATTGATAACGCGTGCAATAAGAGCGGTCCGGCGCGACGCCATGCGACGCCGCCTCGCGCCGCGCCTCGCGAGCCGCGGACCGGATGGCGACGTTATCGCCACCGCCATCGTCTCGCGGCCTCTCGCTCCCCCGCCCCGCCCGCCACCTCCCCCTTCCCGCCCCTCCCCGTCCCCGACCCCGTCCCGCCTCCCGCCCCGCCCCACGCCTCCCCCTCCCCCGCCCTACCGCCCCGCCCTTACCTCGCCTGCCCGCCCCTCACTCGCCCCCTCCCGCCCCCCCCCGCCCCACCCCCGCCCGCCCACCCTGCCCCGCCCCTCCGCCCCACCGCCACCTCCCCGCCCTCCGCCCGACCCCGTTGCCACCCCCGCCCCGCCCCACCACCTCCCCATCCCGCCCCTACCCGCCCACCCCCGCCTCACCCTCGCCCCGCCCCACCCCGCTCCGCCCCTCCCGCTAGCCCCCGCCTCGCCCCGCCCGCCCCGCCCCGCCCCTCCACCGCCCCCGGCCCGCCCCGGCCCGCCCCGCCCCGCACCGCCCTCCCAGCCCCTCCGCCCCATCCCCTCCCCGCCCCCCGCACCGCCCCCCTCCCCGCCCCCGCCCCGCGGAAAGTAAAATTAATTACTATATATTTGAGCAGGTTTTGTTTCTCTTGATTTATTTTCCACTCTCTGGATTTTTTTGATTATTAAATCTCCTGGAATACGATTTTTTTAAATTTAAAATAAAAATTAGCGGCTTGTAATGAATTCTCTCTTTTATTGACATAAATTGTAGTGTCTAGCATGTCTAGCACTGGGGTGTATCTATTGCATTGAATTATTACTCTCATGGCACTATTTTGTTGTACATGAAGTTTTTTTATTTTAGTTTCATGGTCTCCAACTAGTATTGTTACACAGTAATCAAGAAGTATGCCGCATTATGAATTTATATAATAAACATCTTGTACTTATCGTTTATACTTGCCAATTCTTTTAAAATATCAATATTTTTTGATTTTTTCTTTATTGTGTTCTCTAAATAACCTTTAAAATTTAATGTACTATCGATAATTACTCCCAAATATTTTATTTTGAATATCCGTTGTATTTCCTTTAAGTCAGTTGTGAATAATTTAATTTCTCTTACTTCCATGTTCCTTCGACACTTTAAAATTATAAATTTAGTCTTTTCAACATTCATTATTAATTTATTCACTCGTAACCATTCTTGTATTGCAGTAAATACTCGTGATAGTTTAAATTCAATTTACACTTCTGTTGATCAAATTACATACAATAACGCGTCATTAGCAAATAATTGAATTTTACTATCATTCCCAAAAATATTTATAATATACTTGATTAAGTCTTCCATGTAAACTATAAACAATATTGGTTCCAAAACTGACCCTTGCGGAACACCCAAATCTACGCTAATTTCATCTGAGATAATATTATTATATTTTACTTTTTGTTTTCTCTCGTTAAGATGTGAAATATAATACTTCACGTCACCTTTGATTATGTTTTTGTACATTTTCTCAATCAGCATTGTCCTGTCAATAGTTTCGAATGCCCTCTTTAGATCCAAGAAGATAAGTCCTGCTTTCTTTTCTGCTTCAGAATTAATCATTTATTCGTCTGAAACCGCGTGTATTGCAGTTTCACATGATTGTTTTCCCCTGAAACTTGATTGTTCCTTTCTTATCATTTATTTGTGTCCAATATGCTCATGCTAACTGATTCTTTTACTATTTCTTCTAATATTTTTTCATATGTGGGTAGCTTACTTGTGGCATTCAGCTGTCCGCATTATTAGGCATGTTCAGCATTATTGATAGCTGTCCTCGTTGCATTTGTCCTTTTTGGAATTGATATTTACTGTGAAAGTTTTCCATGACTCCTGAAAAAATCCTTTTTTTTTCTAAGGAATTATTTATTATTTTCAAAAATACTGCATATTAGTATACTAATATTGGTCGTAATAACCTCGTCTATCCCTTTTTGTTTGGTAATCCATAGATAATTCTAAGCACTTTTTGTTATCAATTCAAATTTATAAAATTCACAGTACATCTTTCATCTTGCTTGAAAATATGTTGATTCCCTGCGTCAGCATTTTGTACTGTTCTTTTAATAATACAAAATAGTTGTTAGCTATTCTTTCTTTACTAATTTTATCAAATATAATATCTTTAGTCATTATATCACTGTTTTACCTCCTGTTAATTTCTTAATTACCTTATATAATTTTTTACTATTATTATTGTTTTTCAATAGTATTGTTATAATATTCTACTTTCTTTCCGTGAACTAATTTAACTACATTATTTCTTTCTTCTTCTACTCTTCCGTCTCGTCTTGTTTTCTCGTTATTATAACTCTCTTGTATACTTCATCTCTCTTTTTGCAAAGCATCTTCGCAATATTATTTTCTTTCATTATTTCTGGGTGCACATTCGACGTTTTAAATGGTCCACCTCCACCAGTTCTTTTTCAACGGCTTTTATAAATTCCTCGCTTAACTCGTCTTTATTTCCATGTTTTAATTGTCTAATATTAAATCCTAATACTTCTCGAAATTGATCATCTTTAAAATTTCTATAGCCTCTTTTGTGTATTTTAATGCGTTATCTTTGATTTTTACTTTTTTTTTGTAATATGAATTAACACTACCCAGGCATGATCGGTTACTTTTGGCGTGTCTTGTACTTCTTTATTTATGTTTACATTTGTGAATACTAGATCAATGATTTCTCACTATTACTATCAACTCTAATTGACTCTTTTACCAATTTGTTTAGTCTCAGTGCTTGAATATTACTTACTAACTTCTTCTTAGCGTAACTTTCTCTCAGTACTTTCCCATCCAGACCCGTCCCCTATCTGTTCCTCCGGCGCACCACGCTCCCCAACGTAGTATGCCATGGATGCCCTGCAAAGACATTCCACCCCTTCTCGTCAGCCCTTTCCGCTCTATCCCTTCCTCCAGCTCATCACGCTCGTCCCGATTCTTCCGTCTTACCGCCTTACTTATTCGGTGGTATAAAGGTCAGCGTACCGGACTGTTATGCCCGAGTTTGCGGGTTCAAACCCGATCGAAGCCGTGAATTTTTAAGGGCGAAAAAATCCTTCGTACGGCTTCCTTCGGGGAGGGAAGTAAAGCCGGATGTTCCATGTAGTAGATTTACTGCATGTAAAAGAGCCTAAAGCCTAAAAGAAGACTCTGAGCTAAAATCGAAATCACGTGTTTCGTCTCCCACGATAATACCTCCTTTCTCTGCTAGATTGAAAAGGAGCGTAGCGAATTTTTCGTGGTCAGACGGAAGAGAGGGCCTGATGGCCCAGTTTCGCCCGCTCTTCCGCTCCACCTCCGTCCACTGCATCGCTCTTCCCTCTCCTTTCGTTTCTTTCGCTCCTCTAGCTCTTTTCGCTTATTCTGCTTCGCCCTTTCCTTGTTGCCCTTCGGTTCCGTCTTCCTCCGCTCCTCCCGTGCCACCATTCTGCCTGCTCTCTCCGGCCCTGCACATGCCACGTTACACGGCAACATCAGCAACAATCAGGCCCAAATGCGTGGGATTATATTAAAAAAAACAGTTCGGGGTAGGAGTTTTCAATCGCATCCACTATATTTTTCCATCTTCGCCACTCAAAAGTATTCGTGCCAAATTTGGGACCAATCACAGCAGATGTTCTGAAGTTTCTTTGGGGCCATGCAAACATATCCACTCCTTTTATGTAATACGCAATTCAGTAGGGTAGCGAACAGAAACAAAAGGTGCAACAGTGTGGCACAGACTTTCTCGTATTAGTTAGTTTTCTAATTTTTTGATCTGCGCTATTTTTCGGTTTTGCCCCTCCCTCTTCTCAGCTACTATATATTGGCGCCTAAAAGATATTTCTTCACGTTTTCTCTGTTTTTCGTTTTGCTAATAGTAGAACTGAAAAACCACGTTAAGAATATTATAGAAGGGTAAACTCTGATCCTATATGCAAATTTTTATTGAAAAAATGGGAGCTGTTTTTCAAAAAATGCCGTTTAAACGTTTCTGAAAATGCGCTTTTTGACGTTCTTTTTCGTCCAAAACTGTCGAGTTTTCGAAATTTAATCAGAAATCATCTGAAATACTTCAACTCACAATGGAATAATGTATACAAAACGCCGTAATGTAAAATTATCGTCGGGAGAGATATCATTTGTGTATTTTGGAAAAAACAAAATAATATAAGCGCAATTGTCATCTGTTACAGTTTAGCACCACTTACGGTTGCGTTAGTTACCATTTTTCCTACAAAAAAATAAAAAAAACAATTGGTACCGTTTTCGAGAAAATCATCTTTAAAATTGCCCGTGAACAAGCAGTCAACAAAAGTCAAACAAATTGAATCCATGAACAGTGAATAATGTATAGAAAAATATTGCCTTACATTGCAAAATGGATTATTTTAAAACAATATTTATTTGTCAGCACATAAACAGCCATAGTTTTTTATCATAATTTTCTCTAATACTGTAAATATCATAAGCGCCTCGCGTGCTTTTACATAAAGTACATGGAAAGACTGAATCTGTGTGCTACTCAAACAGAGCTTCCCATTTGTTTTTCTCGCCCCTTGTTTACCTTCAAAGACGTCTTGTTGATCTCGTCTAGCTCGTTAGTAAACAACGTTTAACACCATAGGAGAAAAGTCATCTTTTTAAATATTTGAAGCATTCTGCATGGTCAACATTCCCTTGTTTCGTCTGGGTTACATTACCGACAGATGTGGTACCTCCTCATAGCATTATCGTGAAAAACAAAAATTTGAATATTTTAACCCAACGACCAAAATCAATAAATTATTATGTGAGATTTAAGAAATTGAATAATATATAATTAATGAGGTACGTAATGCCTTATGTTTTTTCTATCAGTTACGCTGATCAAACGTTTTGACCATCGCGAATCTTCCTTCGGAGTTGAAAATCTGTGAATCCCGAAAGAATCATGAGGTGCACCAAACCAAACACAAACTTTCTGGGCATCATAAAAGATGTCCAAAAACGAATACAGAAAGAACCATCCATTATGTTATGTAGAACAAGTAATTAAAGCGACGTGCCTCGGCCATTCCGCTCCCCAACGCCCAGTCTCGACAGCGAGGCTCGACGAGTACCGCAAAGCATAGACAGTTCCGAAGTAATGTATTCCAGAGCCATGACAATTCAAAATAACCCGATAAAATGTGTACACAAATGCGGTGCGCGTCGTTATCGTTAACATTCTAGCACACCTCCCTGCCGGCTGGCGTCCCAACGAGCGCTGCGCCACGCCGGCAGCTAATGACAAATGCATGCAAATGGAATCGGCACGGCGCGGAGCGGAGCAGGACGGGACGGCCTCGGGCCGGGGCGGGGGCTAGGGTTGGGCGCGTGTATAGGGGGGGGGGCGTTGCGGTCGCGATGCGAGCGTTTCTTACGCGCGTTTCCAGGAAGCCCCCAAGCGCCCACGGGACCCACGGCGTTCCAGGAGACTGACGAGCACATCCAGAGGTGCAATCAAACCAGCTGAAACAGACCCGCTCCTGACGCTGAAAGGGCCACATTTCGAAATACAGTCGACTCCGGTTATAGTGAACTTCTGGGGGCTATCATTTTTAGTTCGCTATATCCGAGGTTCACTATATCCGATGATGTGATGGTCCGAGGTTCGCTATATCCGGTGATGCAGGATGAGATACAAATGGATACACGGAGTCGTCTCCGGTTATAGTGAACTTCTGGGGACTAACATTTTTGGTACACTATATCCGAGGTTCACTATATCCGATGATGTGATGGTCCGAGGTTCACTATATCCGGTGATGCAGAATGAGATACAAATGGATACACGGAGTCGTCTCCGGTTATAGTGAACTTCTGGGGACTAACATTTTAGTTACTATATCCTGTGATGCAGAATGAGATACAAATGGATATAAGTCGTCTCCGGTTATAGTGAACTTCTGGAGACTAACATTTTTGGTACACTATATCCGAGGTTCACTATATCCGATGATGTAAAAATTAAACAGAATTTCTCCACAAAGATTAATTTTATTAACATAGAGATACAGCAAAACACATTAACAGCACGAACTAAAAATTTCAATATTTTTATTTGTCCTTAAAAAATCAATTTATTTTCAATTGTTTGCTTCGTACTTTTTCATTAGTAATTTCTCTAGATTCTTCTCCAGAATTCGTGTTCTCTCCATAATTGATTCTGCATTGACTTCTGTGTCACCAAGTATCATAGTGCAGTCTTACACCCTCTCAATGCCTCTTTTACTGTTGGAATTCAAGCTGCTACTGTTGGAATTTGTGGCACTGAAGCGATATATTCTTTTTCAGGAGGGAATTAATTTCCAGGACGTTGTATTTCCTAGGTTCACTATAGCCGAGGTTCAATAAAATAATAATAATAATAATAATAATAAAAAAATAAAAAACCCCCTATTTTCCAATAATTTTAAAATCTAATTTTTTTGTATTATCATTTTCTGATACACATATTTAACCATAACAAATAAATATTATTGCAAAGGTAGACACCTAAACACTCCTTACAAATATTTCGCTGATAGTCATTGCTAGACATCGGATGTTTAGACACTAAAAATAGTCTTTTAGGGCCTAAAGGCATTGAAAATGCCAAGAATAAAGAGAAAAAGGCACTGTCATAAGCTACATAATAAAATGAAAAATTATATTTTTGTCTATATTATTTTGTAAACATAAATGCACAAACAAGTTCGTGCATTTTAATGTAAAACTAGATTTACGTATTTACAACTCTTCTACATTTTATTCTTAATAGTTTGCATTAGCCAGTAATATTTGCATATTACCAGTATCTTTTCAAGGATCACAATTTAAAATTTGCGACGATTGGGAGACCAAATCAGTTTGAATGCGGAGAAGGATATTTCAATGATATGGTATATATTTGAGAAGTCCAACACTAGCAACACTGAAACCTTCTGGAAAATTATATTTATTTCCACTTATAATTTCGGTGCTCTCGGTGTTTTGTCAATCGACCATGTCGACTCAGATCATGGTTGGTATTTGTGAAATAGGGAAATGAAGAAAAATCAGTTGGTATACTTCCAGGAATTCTCAATTTAAAATACCAAGACGTGAATTGAAGATTTCGTAATGAATGGTCACGTTGGACCATCTCTGATTTTCCGATATCTTATCATTGTGTATAAAAATAATAAATGAAAAGGAAAGAAGTCCTAAAAAGGTATTTATGCAAAAAAGGCATTTATGCTAAAATAAGCATTATAAAACTTCGTTATATGTCATCATTTGTCATGATTCGCGCACATATATCATTAGCCTTTAAATTAGACTAAACCGTTAGAATAAAATAGACATTTCCCTAAACATCCGATGTCTAGTCATTGACCAGCAACGTGTATCAAAATATTTTCGGTAATTTTTCAGACTATTGCGCTCCGCTTTATTGCCTGACTACTTGTGGATTACATTCAGAACCTTCAATATTATTGAAGTGGTTTCACGATGCTCTCTAGTTAGGTGCACGTTCAAGACTGATGTTCATGTAAGGTTCGGCAAGTTGACATACCAGCATCTTCAAGAATTCTAGGAATGACAGTCATGCTCATTTTGTCCGTCTTCAGTGTCATTATAATCACTCTCCACCTCTTCTAACCATCTAGAAATAGCGATATCATGGCAATGAAAACGCAAAATTACAAAAACAGTCGCGTAACTGGCGTGGTATTGCCACTGTGACCCAAAACAATTTTTCACTCATGCCACTCCAAAACAACTGCACGAAATTTAACAGTACTTCTCAAAATAAAACAAAAGCACATTCTTTTATGGTAAACAGCATAACAACGTTCTCATTTGAATAATAGGCAAGATATTAAACTTCGAAATTCGAGTGGGATCAAAATGGCACCACGACGCCAGTTGGGGGTTAATTGACTGATTATTTAGTGTTTCCTGGATCGTCAACTGCTCTTATTATTAGCCCCATTAGTGCAGTGCATGCTTTCTACAACGGCGTAGGAGTTTGCAGTGTTCTTCCCCCACTGGAAGGTGAGATTCGGCGCCTACCTACATGTCAGCTCGCAGGGTTTTCCCCATCCAGATACTTCCCATTAGTGAAGCACTGCCCCAGTCGGGACAAAATGGTTCCCGAAGTCTCGTTTCCCGAAGTGTGTGGTAAAATAGTACATGTAAGTAAAGCGCTGGAGAAAGGTGTGTGATTAGGACAAGGTTGAGGAAGGAAAAGTCGCGCTTACGAACCCCGTGTGATCAACAACACCACGCGTACCTTGTTTTGTCAGGGGGCTATTTAACACCGGGGTGGGCACCTGTTAGCACATCGGCGGCCAAAATTGATTCAAATTTGGCGCCGTACTTTGAAACCTATCTTTATAACAATTCCTTGTCGCTATTTAACATCAAAAAGCATTAAACGTCCCGCGTCGGATTTCTAATATTTTTTCTCCAAAAACGGCGCGCTTGCTTCCAGGCGGAAAGACAAAAACATCTTTCGCGGGAAACTCTTTGGAAGGACAAAAACAGTTGAAGAGTTGAAATATTTTCGCAGAAGTCCGGTAGGCAGCTCCAGGTACGGAGACACTGTGAAGTATCAACATTTTAAAGTTGTAATGCCTTTCACTGCAGGTGTTGTACTACTAGCAGTGTTTGCAGGCAATTACAAATGCTTCCAGTACAGGATGCAAAAATGTTGAGTTCCCAGGGAAGCTAAGTTCCCTGGAGGAGCGTGGTGGTGAGCGAGGTTTCAAGTACAGAGACCCAGTCCGATGAAGTATGAAATATGTTTAATTGAAAAGTAGAGCTTCAGAGCAGCGTGAAGTGAATACAGCAAAGTCTCTTGGCTGTCGGCCCGTTATCAACGCTAGAGGATCCTTATATAGAAAATTGGGAAATTTATGAGGCCATTATGCCATCCTCGCCAGAACTCTACATGTCCTGAACGCAATAAACTGTCATTACTCTCTGAGGACTGTTGCCCTTTTGAAGTCACTGTCTCATAAGTTTTAAACTCCTGTATACACCCATGTTGGCGTTGACAGCGGTTTTCGGAGCCCTCTCATAAATGTTCTTAAGATAAGCAACAGAGCGCCTGCTCCGGTCGCGGTCATTTAGATAATTTTTGAAAAGCCATATTTCTCTCGCGTACATTTTTGAGAGAAATATCCCTTGCTTCTCTTACGCAATACTTCATACTGTTGTACGTAGGTGCATTTACCATTACAAAGTTAAAAGTCCTCCAAATGAAGGCGCGATAGAATAGCATTATTTAAAGGGGTAGTGGCTGAAGACAGTTAAGCGGTTACTCGACTTGCCTCGCGCAAGTAAAACACCGTTAAGATGCACGTATATATGCTACCGACTATTAATTTAATTATGTAGGGTTGGTATTGCGACATCAGCTGAGAGGCTTTGGCGCGCAAAAGCATTCTCATTGTCGAGACTTCAAAGAAATACAACGGCTTTCTGATCGTATTGTTGGGGTTTATTGTTGAAGAATCTTGCAGCCGTGTGTATACACAAAAGATCCCTCGTGAGTAAAAAGGCGAGGTAATTCACATGTGGGCGGCATGGAAGGGAAAATTTTTTTGACTAGTAGCAGTAGCAGTGGTAGCAGTGGGTGTTTAGTGCGCGTGAGTAAGCTGAAGTAGTATGTCGCATGAATTATAATAGAAAACAATCTTCTGTTCGTCTAAGTAAACATTGACAACAAGGTAAAATTGACAAGATTCTTCCATCATCAATATTTATCCCGCTGAGATAAACTAATAGTTCTCGAATAATTGCTTTTCATCATTTTCCCCAGTGGGAAGCTGGAAGTGGGTAGCCACGCTTTGCGAGTTCTATTGCTCTTTAAAACAGTTCTACTGAAACTATCTTGCAGCGTTAACCGAACCTATAGCTTATTGTCTTTATTCTTACACTCAAACGCCGCCGCACATGTATGCCACCATCCGGATCCAGGCGGAACCCAGTTTACCTTCATGACATACAATACAATGCATGGGTAAGGGCCCCCATAAGGGACCCCCATACAATGCATGGGTAAGGGCCGCCTTGCTCGCTCAGAGCTCCTAGCTTTCCTGGCTAGTACCGGGAGTCAAGACAATGCGCTACTCACATGCGCCGGGAACTAGTACCTCCTCTTTGTCCAGAGTATCGGGCCACTGCCACGACAAAGCCGTGAGCCCAACTCGGAGCCACCTGATCTAAGGTTCGGGTGGTTCAGAGCCCCTATCCCGTCTCTCCATGCCTACACATTAGGCTGACTTGCGTATCACCGGAACCTGGGCAACCTGACGGATGATATCAGCTTTCCCGCCGGACTTTTATACGTAGATCCATACAAGTCCGAAGAGCACCTTTCACCCAATCCTGCCCAGAGATCGACGCCCCAGGGGCCCGAATGGTGAGTAACAGATCAGGCCCGGCTACCAGGAGCTTAGCGTCGCCTTCTCACTGTCTGAACGTTCAAGCCAACGACGTTGGCGACGCCGCAAACCTCAGGGTCCGGGTGGTCGTGCCTGACACTCCACCAGAAACCACGACAAACTGCGCCATCGTAATTCCCCCCTGCGGGGAAGGTCGCGCGTAGTCTATGTCCCGCTTGTTAGAGTACTACTCCGGCATTCGCTTTGAAATGGTCGCAAAATCCACGGAGAACTACCAATTAGAGAAGCCAGCCACTAGAATTCTCCTTCAGACAGCGGCTAATTTTAATCGAACTAGTGTCGAAAATCCTGTCCTCATCAGGATTCCATCCATACTCTCTCAGCCTGAATCAGTGAAAAAATACTGATTGACCAGTGAAAAAATAGTGAAATCAGTGAAAAAATACTATTCACTGATTGTAGTTAACCTGCCCGGAAAGTGAATTGAACTGATCGAATCAGTGAAAAACGGGTCCACTTTTTGAATCAGTGAAACTTCACTATTTGAATCAGTGAAATCTGTGACAACTAATTTAACCAGTGGAATTAATAGCTGTTGCAATCAGTGAAAGTAAGGCTTCACTTATTTGAATCAGTGAAGTATCACATCGCTTCTCCAGTACTGTAATGCACAAACCCAAAAATCCTACTACTGAGAAATCACTGTATTGCTTTAAACAAATGCTTCAAAAACCTAAAAATTTAATAAATACAATACAATAAATATAATAATATAATAATTTATATAATAATTATTTATAATATAATATAATAATATATGATAATAGTTTATATCTGTATTTGAAGTATTTTTCCCTTGATATCTCACTAGTGAGATTTTTGGGTTTGTGCAGTATAGTACAGGGGTAGCGACATATTGTGTAAAGAAAGTCAAAGTTAATTAGGCACAAATTTATTGAAAGATTTTATGGGAAAATGATCTACTTGAACAGCACTGTAATTATTAACTACAAAACAAATACAATATATATATATTGTAACCTCACTCAGTCTCTCTGGGTTCATGCATGTTCAATAATTACTCATGGAATGCAGTTTTTTAACAAATTAACCTTTAATTAATCAAAAATTTAAAAAAAAACTTGATGGATGAAGGGTGGTGATAGATGCACAGAAAATACAAAGTACAATGGAGAAATGTTGTTACCCCCTTTTGATTACTTTAAACGCAAAATCAAAAAAGTAAACCCCGGGGTACCTGTCCCTAGTTCGGCACGTCCGTACCCCAATTTAAAAGTCTCCGCACACGGGCCCCACGTCGCAGTCGCAAATTTTTACTCGCCGTGGGCCCGGGGCGGGAGTCCCGCGGGTCAGCGGTTTGGCGTTTTAGGGGGAACCCCTACGCCCCCCTTTCGGGCCCCTTTTCCGGCGGCCATCCCACAGGGTCCCCTCACAAACGTATCAATTAGGCCTTCCAAACCCCAAAAAGTTCCTGTAGGGCCCGGGAAAATTTGGTTGACCAATTTCCCCGAAACGTTCTAATGATGAATGGGGCCCAAAGAAAAAGCCACGTTAAAAGTGGGTTGCCCCCCAAAAAATCGTTAGGGGTAGCCAACCCCGGTATTCACGATGAAAACAAAGAAGTAGGGCCAAAACCCCAAGTGCCTGTCGAGTGTCAAAATAAAGTTTTTCTTTTTGCCCAGGGACAAAGGCACGCCCCCCCTTCCAGGATCGGCGAGGTTTTTCCTTTTTTTTGGGGGCCCTTTGTTACGGGCGACGTTTGGCCAATTGCCCGCGAGTTTGTTTTAAAACAGGTTTTTTTAAAGGTGCCGCGCCCCCGCGGATGGAACTTGTGCAAAAGGGTTTTCCTTTCCTCGCGGACGACCTGAAACCCTTTTTTCCTTCTTTACAGGGGTGCGGCCCCGTCCTTTCAGTATGCACACTTGTGCAACCAATTTTTTAGCCTTTTAACCACGTAGGGGATTGAAATTTACAGGGTCTCCTCCCCGGGGGTTCCCCCGGTTAAAAAAGTGCCCGGCAGGGAAAGGGGCCGGGGTTTTCCCCGGGGGGGGCCCAAAATGGAGGCCCGGGCCACAGCAAATTTGGGGGTGGAATTAGCGGGGGGCGGGGACCTTTGTTGGGGGGGGCCCGGCCCTGAAAAAGGAGCCGGGGTGGGGGCGTCCCCCGAAGGGGGCCCCTTCCCCCACACCCTTTTTAATTTTCCCCAGGACAAATTTTATATTTATTTTTATTTATTATTATTTTTAGGCTAGAATTGGTTTCCCCCCAAAAAAATCTACAAAAATTTTTTATAAAATAAAACAAACGGCCCCATTTTTACAAAAAAACAGAAACAGTAACCAAAAAACTTAATTTAAATTTTTCTAAAAATTTAAATTGAAAAAAAAAAATTAATCAAAAAAAATTCCCTTTCAATAAAAACCCCAAGAAATGTAAAAGTAAAAGGAAAATTCGTTAAAATAATAAACAGCTAAAAATTTAAAAATGGGGAACCCCAAACGAGGGGAAACCGTGTTAGGAATCAAAAAGAAAATTTGAATTTAAAATTTTTAAAAGTCTCCTTTTAAAAAACAGGGTAAAGGACTTTTGGGAAATTTTTTAATGGTTGAATTCCAAAAAAATTACACACGCACATTTTAAAGGACCAACCCCGCGGGGGAAAAAACAAATCCCTTTTTTTTTAGAACAAACCCTTTTTTTTATAAGCCGCTTGCATTTTTTGGGAGTTTCCGCTTCCCCTTTTCTAAATTTTAATTTTGATTGGGGGTTTACCCGGGTAAAAAAAAGCATGGGGGTTTTCTAAAAAAATTTCCTTTTAAAATTTTTAACAACCAAAAGGGGGTTTCCCTTGAGTATTTATTTTATTTTTAAGGTTCTTGCTAACGAAACTCCACCCCCTCGTAACCCCCAACCCTTTCCCAACAATAAATTCCCGGTAGAAAAAGTTTTGTTAAATCACATTTTTTCTTAAAAAGAATAAAAAAAGCAATTAAACTTCCAAAAGAAGGATAAAAGACGTAAAGGAAAAAAGGGCCCCCAAAATGTTGCTTTCTTCGAAATAAAATTCCCTTTTTTTTTTTTAAAATAAGGGGAACTCTTTTAAACTAGTTTTTCCAAAAAAAACTTTTTTTAAAAAACCCCCTTTTTCCCCACAGAAATTTAAAGGATTTTTGGGCCCAGAAATCCGTGCCCCCTTAGAGGCAAATTAACCCATTTTGGGACCCAAAAGGGGATGGGACTGTTTTTTCCCCCGGGGCCCCCCAAAATTTTTTTGAGGCGGCCTCCCGAGTTAGCCGTGTCCACCCGGGGAGATTTTGGCCCTTTAAAACCTAATTTGTTTTTGGGGAATCATTAATTTGGCCCTTTCCCGGGCCGCCCCCCGTCCTGGATTTACACCCCGACCCCAAATTTTCATTTTCAAATAATCATTTTAATAGGGAGCTAAAATTCAAAAAAGGGAATAAAAAGGGGGGGGGTAATATAAAATTTATTAATTTTGGGGGAAATTTTAAAATACCGAATTTAAAAAAATGATTTCCCCCCATCATTATACCCCTTTTAACAAAAATTCTTAAAAAGGAGAACGGGCCTTGAAAAAGGAAATCCAAATTTTGGGTTATGGAAAAACCAGTTTTGGCCCCCGTACAATTCGAAAATTTTTTAATTTTTGGGAATTTCCAGTATGTATTTAAACCAAAAAAATTTGGGGTTTCGATCCCCCAAAATTATTGGGGGTTTTTATGGAAGGGGTTTTTTTCGGGGTTTATACAAAAAAATTTTTGTTTTTTGCCAAGACCCTTTTTCAATGTTCCATTTTGTTTAACGCTTTTATTTGGGTTTTAAAGTTTTTTTTGAATTTTATGACACTTGTGTAATATTTTTTTTAAATTTTTTAAACCCCAAACCCTCACCCCCCTTTTTTATAAAAAAATTTTTTACTTATGTTATATTTTCCTTTTTTCTTATTGTAAAATTTTAATTATTCGGGTTTTTAAAATCTTAAAATGTTTTTTTTTTTAAATTTTTATTTTAATCAAAATTTAATTTCTTAGGGAAAATGTTTATTGGGAATAGGGTAAAAAGAAAAGAAATTTGCAATTTCAATTTTTCCCCCATCCATAAATTTCCACCTTTTTTAACTTTTCCATTAATTTGCAGAGGGAATTTTATTTCGAACTAAAACTTTCCTTTTTCAATTTAAAATTTTTTTAAAAGGGGCTTTCACATAAGACCCATTTAAGGGTTTCCCGGTTTTTGTTTTGGGTCTTTTACCCCCCATTTTTTTTTTCGAAAAAAAAATTTCTTTTAAAAAAAAGAAATTAAAAACCAAAAACAGTAAAAACCGTAAAAGGGAAAAAATTAAACATTAATTGCAAATAAAACCCCCATTTTGGGAATTATAAAATTTTTAAATTTTGAATTTTTTTTGGTAAGGGCCCCCCCCAGTAAAAATTTATTTTGTTAATTTAATTTTTTTGGGGGGGTTTTTTTTAAAAATTTAACTTTAATTAATCAAAAAATTTAAAAAAAAAAATTTAATATGGTGGTATGAAAAGTAAATCAAAAGAAAGGAGAAAGTTCATTTCTTTTTTAATTTAAATTAAAATAAAATGGAACATTGGGGACCCTGTCCATTCCGGAGTGTATCCCGAATTGTTGCCCAAACCCCCTTTTGGGGGTAAAATTGGGGGAAATTTTTCCATTTAAGCTTTTCGGGTTTTGCAAAGGGGGGGGAAAGAGTGGTCAAATTTTTTAAAAGGAATTTAGAGGGATTAGGGATTTTTTTTGGGGGAAAGTTACACCTCCCCGCAAACGTTGTTCAAATTCAACCTTCCCCCCAAACGAACCATTTTTTGAAATTTTTTCCCCAACCAGGTTTCAAAAGCCCCCCATGTGGTACAGGGGGAATGTCCCCAAAAATCAAAAATATATGGCAAATTAAAATTTTATGGGAAAACGTTTGGGGTGGTATCCCCTCAACCAAAGTGCCAAAAACAAAAAAACTCAAACGCCGCTGGGTCCCAAGGCCCCGTTTTCTTCCAAAAATGCCCCCGGGGACGCCTCCCTTGGTCGGGGGCCCATCATTTTCCCCTTTTTTAGGGCGTTAAAAAAAACCCATGATTTCGCGGGTTTTTGAAGGGGGCTCCCCATTTTTTCCCGTAAAAAGTTTCCCCTTTTCCCCCACACCCCCCCATTTCCTTCATCCTGCACCCCCGGGGCCCGGGGCCCCCTTTTAACTAAATTTTTGGGGCCGGGAAAAATCGGGAATCCTTTTTTCCCCCGGGGCTAACCCTTTTTTCCCCGGTTTTGGGCAAATTTTTCCATTTTTTAAACCGGGGGGGACCGTCAAACTCTCAAAAGGGAGGAAAGGGGAAATTTTTGTGGATTGGGGAAACCTTTTTGGGCGGGGAAAACAAAGGGGCCCCTTGGGGAAAAGGGGTTTTGCTGGGTGGGGGTAAGGGAGGGTTTTTCCGGGGGCCGGGGGGGTGGTCCTTTTTGGGGGGCCCTCCCTTTCCCCAAATTCCCCCCCATTTATTTTTTTTTTTTTTTAAAATTTTTTTTTTCTGGGGGGGAATTTTTTTACACAAAAAAAAAATAAATATATTTCAAGAATTGGCCCTTTTTTTCCCAAAAAAATTTAAAATATTTAAAAACTTTACATTTCAAAAACCTAATTTGGGATTTTTTTAAACTTTTCCTGGAAAAAAAAGGCCAATGATGGCAAAATTCCCTAAAATCACATTATTTTTGGGGGAAGTTTTTTTAAACCCCTCAAAAAATTTAAAAAAGGAACAAGGTATTTGGGTTAAATTAAAAATATCCTTTTAATAGTGTCACATCAGTGACTTTGCTCTCACTGATTGAATCAGCGACAATTTCACTGATTCAGATTCAGAGAGTAGGACCTTCCAGAGTCATTGCAGTAACATAAAAGGATGCCCTAAGCCACCTCACCCAGTACCACGGATTGGACTATTATGCCTTTGTTGCTGTGGCATAGAGCGTAAATACTGAAGAACTTTAATTTTCTTACGATTTAAAAAAGGTAAAAGTTTCTAATTCAATTTTTCTTTCACTCCGAAGATTTGGATAAAGTAACTGTATTTTTTCTTCTCTTCATTTATTCATACACATCATACACAAGTTTATATTCTTTCTTTGATCATTTCTTTTCTTATTGTAAATGTTTGAATTGCAATTCCCTCCAATTGTGGTAAGTAGAAGAGACACTACACATTGAAATCTGAGTATATCTAGCCAGCGATCTTGACAAACCTGACTTATACCGATTTAAACGTGGCACGAGTTGGAAGGGAGGGGGCATTGTCATCCAATTGGGATCTTCGCTATGACTTACATTTTAGTTATAGCTCCCATTGAATCACAATGTCCCCTCTCCATCCAGGCTTTGAAATGTCATTCGTGTAGGGTACAAAGTTTCTTTTGGAGAGTAATACTAGAGTGTAGTGTGTAATTCCGTGGTTTGTACGATCCACACCAGGCGAATGGCTGAGCAATACGATACAAACGGCCATGAATCGTGCGCCGTTTTCCTTCCTCTTCTTTGTTCTATCTTCACCCATTACTTACACACACTTACATCACTGCACCATCAACGTACATGTCGGAGAACTGATCGGTACTAGAACCTGTCCTGGCAGTGCTGGACCCCATGCAAGTTGGGTAAAACGCTAGTCGACATGTAGGTCGGCGCCGACTTGCCATCCAGCTGCAGAAAATCACGCACTTCCTGAAAAAATCAGGCACTACACTTACGGGGTATTATGACCTTCAACGATACACTCTAAATATTTAATCAATCAATCGTTGTTCACCACTCCACCGTCCCGCGGCGGTTGTCCGCAGCGCCAGCAGTCTGGAGCCCAAAGGCCGAGACTGCAGGCGCAGCGCCGGTGTCGATCGGAGCAGGAGGCTCTGAAAGGCGGCGGCTGACGGAACGCAGGGTGGGGCGCCCTGCGCGCGCATAATACCCGCGCCAGCCGCCCTGCGTCCGCTCTGCCGTTGCGTCACACTAGCCACCCTTCTCCTCTCCGCCACCACTCCACTCAACCACAACCCCAGCGCGCGCGCGCGCTGACGTTCGACGCCCTTCCACGTCTTTGGCGCCTGCGAGCGACCTCCAAACTTGGTAGAAAGGACAGTGAATTTTACATACACTATACATATATACATACATACATATACATATTATCATACATATATATATATACATACATACATACATATATACATACATACATATACATATATACATACATAAAAACCTTCAACTGTCCATCCAGGAAAGCAAAACACAATCATCAGAACAATCATGACTCAAAACAGATTTGCTGTGTTAGATTATAAAATGATTTTCCATGCCTTCCCAATCCTCACTACCCTCCCATCATCGACACGTCCACCCACAAACCGACGCAAACAGGCTATGAAGCGCAAAGAAACAAAGACATGAGATGCGCAACCTGGCCACAAGTAACAAGGACATTCCTACTGAGCCACCAAAAGGTACTAATTTAGAGATAGCCATGGGACAAATCTCTCCTGCTCAGTGGAAACTCCGATCAATTCTCTGTCATGTGTGTTTAAACCTAACGGGAGGTCTGCCGACTCACAGTGAATTGGACACACACAAAAGCTCTACCAAACGGGATACAGTCATCATCATAGGAGGCAGAATGACATCAATTTGGGTGGTCACTTACACCTGAGCAACATGTTGAAAATCTACAACGTCGCCAAAACACGAACATTGTAATCTCGACTCTGCCCTTCTGGTACAACAAACCAACACTGTGCAAAAAAATTAGACACGCAAACAACAAATTAAACTGCATCTGAGAAGCAACATTTAAATTTTTGAGCTTAACTTTCTCTCAGAAAAACACTTCACCTGGCATGTTCTTCACTTGAACCTTGTCGGAAAACATGCATTCGGTAGAATTGCGAACACATCCTTACACCTCAGCAGTATCCTATCCAGATTCATCCCACCTACATCTCTAGTTCTCCATCCTCCGGAACCCCTTTGGACCAATTACTCATCCCTGAACCTAATCCTTGTACTCCTCTCCATTATTCATTCCCCATCATCTGTAACCCTCCTTCCTACCTCCTAACACTGCTGGGACACGATACTCCTTCGACCACGCACTCGAGGTAAAATGGATAAATAAATAGAACTACAGTCAGATGCTACAGAAAAGCATTCGTGTAGGTACATGCAAAAGATTGAATAATGCATCATAATGCAATCTCTTTCAAATAAAATTGAATTTATCGAGGCAGCATTAGAGTGTGATCTCAGTCAAATAGATGTTCTTTGTTTACAGAACATTATTATCTCATAATGATCTAAAACACTCCATATTCCTAGTTTTTACTTGCAGGATCTTATGTGGCAAAAGGAATCAAATAAAGGCCCTTTGGAGGTTCGTGTATTTATGTAGAAATATATTGATTCTCTTCTTGTCAGAATTCAATTTATATGCAGTTGAAAAGTTTTGAAATAACAGTTGTAATCTTACGCTCAAAATTATCTTACTTTGCATCTACAGACTCAACAAAGCTAAGCTTTAGATTATTTCACTTTGTAGAAAATCTAGAGATAACTCTGAATAAATAAGTAATCTATCTTTTAAATCCATTGTTACATGTGGAGATTTCAATATTGATTTTCTGAGGAATCCACGAGAAAGAGCAGTTTCTCAATTTAATTCATTCTTTAATTTAGATATTACAGTGAACGATACACGGAATACTCTTAAATCACAAACAGCAATAGATCAAATTATAATTAACAAAACCACAACTAGATATGAAATAATAACGAATAATCTAGGTTACAGTGAATACGATGCACAAATTTTACAATTACTAAAACATGAATACTGACACAATAAATGAAACACGCATGTGCAGAGCATTTACTACAGTTAACATAAAGCTATTTACGGACTACTTGCTGAAAGAATCATGGAGGCAGTTTATAACGCTATTGACACAAATGAAAATATAATTTATTTTCCAAAGCTCATTTCTCTTTAACGCATGCTTTCCTATTAAAAGAGAAAATTAAACATTTCAGTAAAGTAATACTGGATCATAAAAGGAATTAGAACATCTGTAAAATAAACGTACTTCACTTTATTTCTAAACGTCAGACGTATCTCAAGATTTTCTTATCTACTTTAAAAATACAAAACATTGTTGCGAAAAGTCATAAGGCAGGCTAAAATCATGAAAACGATCAGATATTTGGAACTCAAATAATAAAACTAAAGAATGTGGAATATAAAAAAAAATACTACCAAATCAACTAGAAAACCCGTAGAGAATGTTGTTTTAAAATATAACGATATAAATATGAACGATTCGGCAACAGTGCTAATCACTAACCAATACTTTCGAGAATTGCTGCCGATCTCACTAAGGTCTTCAGCACAAAAATTCAAAACCGACAGTTCACCCAAAATTTTAGACAATGTTCGTTTCCGATACTTCTTCCTATGAAATTCTCAAAATAATCGGTAAACTAAAAGTAAATATTCGTCCTTTAGATAAATTTCCCGGATTCTTTGTTAAAGACTTGTGCGTATGCCATTATATACCCGTTAACTCACAATTTAATGCATCTTTATGCACTGAACGTTTCAGATATTTCAAAACAGCAAATTGCCGCTTTTCAAAAGGCAACAAAATGAATCAAATATCGGCCCATTTCTCTATCATTTTCAAAATATTAGAGAGACTTTTTACGTACGAGTGAAACCTTTCTCAGTAAAACGAGCGCTTCAGATTCCAACATGGATTTAGAAAATCAAAATCAACGAAACAGCTTATATTTTCTTTTCTTAAAGATGTCGCCTCATCATTGGATCAAAACGAGGCACCTATTGGATTATTTTTAGATCTCTCAGCTTTTGACGTCATTGATCATGACATTTTACTTTCCAAATTACCTCATAGGAATTCGTGGTATTGCTCTAGATTGGTTCGTTCGTCTTAACAACGATCTCAGAGGTTGAAAAACCTTACTGGAATGATGGAACATTATGTACGCACCTTTCCGACTTTGCCCGTTGCATGTGGAGTTCCTAAGGATCGAGTTTAGGCCCATTTTGTTCCTACTTTACAAACGATATGCCCTCGACGATTCGAATGGAAGAACGGTTCTCTTTGCGGATGATACGAACATCCTTTGCAAAGAAACGAATAGTAATTAATCAGATGTTTCAAATTGGTTCCGAAATAACAAATTAATAGTAAAACGAAAAGAAATGGTTTTAATGCAGTTTCCATTTCAAATAAACAATTCTGTGCTCTATTGAAAATGAACGGTGTAGCATTGACTGATGTTAAGGCAACAAAATTAACCCTTAATTGCTAAAGCAAAATTAACCCTTTCAGCGATGCGCTCTTAATCTCATCTATGCTTGTAAAACGACGGCCGCTTAAGGTTCTTTTTTATTTTTGGGAAAGGAAATAGTGGTAAGGGGCCAATCTGTCGAATATGGAGGCTGGGCATCATAACAGTGTTATTTCTTGCAAAATTCACGAACAAGCAAAGACTGTGCAGGTGCATTATCGTGATGCAAAGCCATGAATTGTTTCGCACAAATTCGGCGTTTTTTCAATTACTTCCGCAAACGGTGTAGAACTTGGTGTAATCTCTTATTAATTGTCTGACCTTTTGGCAAAACTTAGTACTATGCCATTAAAATCGAAAAATGTAAGCATAATCTTCACATCTGACCGCACCTGCGAGCTTTTTCTGTCTGGGCGATCCAGGAGACTCTCACTTGAACGACTGAACCTTAGTTTCCACGTCATGACCTGTACACCCATGTTTCTTCACCTGTTATGACATGTTTTAGTACTTGCATCATTACGATTTCATTTAGCGACTCAGAAACTTCCATTCCCGCTGTTTTGTTCGAAATTCAACAACTTTGTGTACAAATTTTGCGTCACGTTTCATACCAAAACATCCGAAATTATTCGACATGAGCCAATTGATATGCCAACATCTTCAGCAACTTCTCTTACTGTAATTCGGCGATCGTTCATAAATATTTCCTGCACTTTTTCCACATTTTCAGCTGTTGTTGATGTACTGGGCGTAAGAACGCTCGTCGTCTCACAGCCAACTTGGAACCGTTGTACCATTCATAAACCCTTGTTTTGCCTCATAGCAGACTCATCAAAAGCAGTTTCTAAGATTTCAGAACTTTTTACATTTTATAGCAAACTTTCTTATAGAAAATTTAATGCAAACTCTGATCTTTCAACTAATTAAAATTCGACCATACTAGGCAAACACATGTAACCTTCTTCAACTGACGAAAGACTAACCATCCAACAGTGGAACTAGTGTCAAATTCACTCCAGATATGTTTACCAACAACAAAAATATCTCGTAACAGACTATTACCACACTGCATACAACAAAATTCCGTTTTTCTGAACACCCTGCATATGCACACCCCCACCCCACACACACCCACACACACCCCACTACACCCCACACCCACCACACACCCACACACATATATATATATATATATATATATATATATATATATATATATATATACTAAATAAACTGAAATATAATTGATTTATTTGATGTTATTCCAACGTAATCCGTTCTGAATTTGAATAGATGGGCTAGGAAAATATTACGCTAATACTATCATACAAGTCCCTTGGACGAAAAGACAATAAATAATAATAATAAACTTCAAAGATGCTACAACATACTCCTGTAGTTTAAAGCCTCTGACTCATTTTCAATTTACGTTTTAATTTTTAAAATATATTTCTTGTGGTTCAATCTCCAATAATTTCACATGAGAATTTCTCCCTCCAGGGTTACTATTAGCAGACATACGTATCATCTACATTAACATTCTCCATACATGATTTTCTGCTCTAGTATCCATTTGAATTCTAATATAAATTAAAATCTCTCTGTTAAATTATTTAAAATCACACCAATGAAATGAGTCTTGGCCCTTTCTTATAATTAACAATTAATTTCAAATGCCAATCCATAAATTTCAGATTCCTTTGGATCACTATATTATAATTTATAAGACTAATTTTATCTGTGTCTGGTGTATAAGTGCAACAAATTATGCCCCACATTGAGGCGCCATTTGAGATATACACAGAATTTTCTCTCTCTACATTTTATATCTGCTAAAGATCTTGGCGTCCGGCTTGCTGAGTCGCGATATATTATAATCATGTACACTCTATAATGGATTATAGGATCCGCCGACGCTATAAGCGCAGCTGGGAATCTGAAATAGAATGATTCTATTCCTAGTTCATTTTATGTTTAGTTGACTAAATGAAAAGATCACTTTCTTTTCTAAAGAACAAAATTCAACAAAGTTTATTTCTACGCTTTTAGCAAACAATTGGTAATTTACAATTTTAGGCCTTTGATCAAGATATCTTTCAAATTTACAATTTATACCGCGGTTCGCTTATCTTTTCTTCGTTGATGTCCCTCGTAGACTTCTCAGTCGAAATATCTTTTGAGCTTGCCGTAGTCAAAGTTCCACGAAATCCTCTTCTGCCCCTATCCAAGCTAGTCTCAAACTATCAAAATTATCAGTCCGATTACGTCCTATGACATAGTCCCGAACTCGATTACCACTCCCGACAAGGGTTCCAATTTATATATCAATATTGCTTCCACATGAAAATATCTGCAATATCATTCACTGTCATAAAAATTTCCACTGATAACCCAATTCTAGATTGTACTCGTTCCCTCTCACGAACCTGCAGTCAGTTCAGAAAGCGCGTTTCAGGCAGAATGAAATCCTCCTGCATGATTCATCCCTCGAAGACTTCTTATTAAACTACCTTCCTTTTTCATAACATTTGATAGTCCTTCTCTCGCAGCCAATCCATACGTTTATTTATATTTTGGTGTAGCTGATCTTTTGATCGTCTAAACTTCTTCCCAATCCCAAATTTTCTACTTTCGGCGCCAAGCCATCTCTTAATGCATTTAGAAAAAACAAAAAGCATTGTTTGTTCGGTCGTTGCTAAAGCTCTAGCTCTCGTGATATTTCGTAATGCCATGTTCCACCCTGTTAATCTACAAATAAATGTTAGTTTATTTTAACGTGACATATCGGTATGTCACGAGTACAGTGCATTTCTCATTTTAGAAGCGGTGTGCAAGATCTCAAGACGATTTAAAATTAAAAATGATACAATTCAAATTATATTGTTTTTGTTATTCCCTCATTGGTATTAACGAGTCGATTTCGTGCAAAATTACTTAACATCTATGTTTGTGGACTGCGTACATTAACCGTATTATTGGTTGAAATAGGATTACAACAACTGTAAATGAGGAAAATGGTATGATGTATTCTCTCCACTGATGTACTAATCAACATTTTTCTTGATACTCTACAGCGGGGAGTGCGGGGTGAGGCGGGTTCTGTCTACATCACGACAGTGCAGGGCTGTCAACTTTATTGACAGAAAATTCGGCGTAATAACTCGTCTTGGACTAGATAGCATTGAGAAACAACGGAAGATATTTTTAAATTCCGAAGAAATTGTCTCGTTATAGAAATAATTGAATAACAAGAAGGAACATGGTGCGCACAGGTCGATAGAAAGAGAGACCAAAAACTAGGAAGTCCGCATTGGAAATGAAAAAGGTGGGCAGCACTGCACACTGAGCCGTGACGTTCCGAATGGAGCTCATATTTTCTAGGGAGCTCGAGGATCATGAAAAAGTGCGAGCATAGAACTATGATTGATGAAAATATTAAAGAATGCCAACATAGGTTGAAAATCTAAACCAACTTTTGATGAGTAAAATGAAGTAATGTACGTGATTAATGTCATGATCCTAAATTATCATATGACACAAATCTTTGAATGTCTTTTTATGATACTAGCTTTCAATGCATTTGGACTGAGCCTTCCTACATATTTTCAAATACGTAGAACAAGAGTGCCAAAACAATATAGCAAATCTTTTTATAGCAAAACACTTACCTTCTTAATGAGTCCAAATAAATAATGTAGTGCCCTCTTAGCCAAAAAACCACCACGTCAACGGCGCTACGAGACTACATGGAATTTGGGTTGAGATGCTGCCTGTTTCATCGTCTACCTGACAAGGGAAGAATATTTTTAAAAAATTACAAAATCCCAGAGAAAACTGTTCGTGAAACATTAATAATTGATATGTTGTAGTGTAAATTGTAACGTAGAAGTCAAATGTATAACAAACTCGTATCCTTGTCGTGAAAACAATGTACTGACAGATTTCAACATGTAAACCCCAGCAAATTATTTCAGCCATTTTGAGTTAAAATGCTTCGTATTATAGGACCAAAAAAGAACCTGAAGAAAAATTATCAAAATTATTTCAACTATACTTTCACTGTTGTGTGTGAATAGGCTGCATTTTCCAACTCTTCCGTAGCACAAAGGTATTAAAATATATAGAACTCTTAGAAAACTGTTTTCAAAACACTGATGTAACTGCAGTGACAATTTTCACTGTGAAGTGTACATGTATCACTAGCACTTTCGAGGCTGAGAATGTTCAATAAGGTGCTTTCTTCTCTTTTAACGTAACCAAAGTAATTGTACAAATGTACAAAAATATATTAATGATCTAATTGTATAAACTGTAGATTAAAAAGTCCAAGGTCTTACATATCTCAAGTTTTGCAAACGATTACCAAGGAATTCTAACCTCCTGTGCTCTGAATTCTCTTTGAATTTGGATGAAGATCTTCATACTACTCAGTCTCGATCACCATTGAATCTGAAAAACATCTGTACTGAATACAAACTATGCATTTGGCTTCAATGAATTGATATAGATTGAAAACACTCGCTAAAGAAATGGCATATTTTTTTTTAGATGTCAACTTCATTTTCTATACTCACTTCGCAACAACCATACAGGTTGGAGTTTCAGGCACCTGCCGAAGCTCTGAATTTAAGTCTTGGATGGAGATGCCTTCTATTCTACGTTTGCCATGGCGCGAAAATGTGGCAAAATTCTTAGCTCAAACTCAGTAAAACTTATTACCGTCTATTTGTAGAGACATTTTAACTAGTGGAAGACTCAAAGTGCTTCAGATGTACTTTCCTCTTGTTCATATAAACGCAGCGATGCGACTTGACTTGCTGTGGTAGTGCTATGTTATCTCACACGCTGTTCAGAGATAATCATCTGGAAAATGTTCCTTAATGAATATTTTATTCGTCTTATGCTAACACACAATCACAATTATGACGCTCCTGAACCATGCGTATGGGTTGCGATGGATTATTGCAATCGCACCTGTTACGAATTGCTTAAACATTACGGAAAATGTAGTTGTAATTGTAATTGAATAAGATTCAATTTTTTAAATGTTGATGTTTATTGTATTCTCATCATAGTATGAAAACAAGCGAGGTCAAATAGATCAAGATTTACCAAAAAATGTTCCTGGTTTTACAAGTATCCGTTCGGGGATATTTTCGTCATTTCTCACACTTTGCATGAAACACAAAATAGCAGACAACTACCAAATTAGGATCATTATTGACTAAATTGTTTTAGAATAAATGCAACACTACTATGTAATGTTATAAATACATTGCACAATTTTTGTATTCATGAATTTTGCTTGGAGTGAATTTATTAACCTGCCCTTAGCTTTGACACCAATGCTGACAAGTATATTTTTTAAACCGTTATAGTCCCTTCACGCAAACATGACGCAGGATACTATCAGTACAAAAAATTCCGAACAAGAAGTACTTGACATTGTCATGGTAGTACGTATATTGAATAAATAGAGTTCAAATCAAAATCTCGTATTATTCACTGAAATGGAAGGGTATATTTCAATGTAGTGTGTCACATGGATACTATATTCATCACACATTAATACTATTAAGGGGACTTATGACTGAAAAATGTAGATTTTCTTGAAAATTTTCCATTTTTCTATTTTGGGCCTAAAAAATTCTCTGATCCTTCCGCTATCACTCGGTTTAATTTTACCATTCCGCATTTTAAAGGCTCTTCCACGGACAGTTTAAATGGCTAGCGATGCGAACAACTGGGCCTCATTGCCGCCTTTTCTAACATGACATTTTTCATCTTTTCTACGTTTTTCTATTTTGGCGTTCCAAATTCGCGGGCAAAGGAAGTGCCAATGTTCGCGCTGTGATGCTTCATTGTTTTCACTACGTATTCTGTATTACTGAACAAAGGTGGTTAGCTAAATTTTAGTTGTTAGACCTATACATTTTTTCGTAATGTGCCCACAGTTTCTAAATAATTGTTTGTGAGGCATCGATTTTTGTGAATTCTTTGTTAACATAAATTAATTTGTATTTGTTAATACGTAGTTGTCATGCTTTCCGGATTTATTGTTTACATGCTCGCCAGGTAGAGAGACATGTGTTTTTATAATAGACAGTTGGCTAATGGAGAAAAACCTGACAGCCACAGTAAAATACAGTGTGAATTGTCACCTCAAGTTGTACAGAAGTTTAAATTAAATTTTTTTTATTAAAAATATGCTTATTTTGAAAAAGTTTCACGAAAATGACTTCAAAAGGCGCCTGGAGAAAGACTATTTTGATTTCAATGCGACGATTTAAAAAATTAAAAATGACGGAACTCAAATTATATTGTTTTTTTTCTTAAATTGGTTTTAAAGGGGGTCGATTTCGTGCAAAACCCCAACATCTATGTTTGTGGACTTTGCGTACATTTAACCGTAATTGGTTGAAATAGGAACAACATAACTGTAAATGAAAAAATGGTATGATGTATTTTTCCCTGATATACTAATCACGCTTTTTTTCCTTGATACCCACAGCGGGGAGGGGGTGGGGCGGTTCTTCTACATCACGCAAGGCTTCAACTTTGCAAAAAATTCCGTAATAACTCTTCTTGGACTAGATAGCTTTGAAAACAAGGGAAGATTTTTTTAAATTTCCGAAAAATAATTAATCGTTATGAAATAATTGAGTAAAAAGAAGGCATGGTCCCACAGGTCGATGAAAGAGAGAAAAAACAAAGTCCCTTTGGGAAATGAAAAGGTGGGCAACCTGCCCCTGAGCCGTGACTTTCCCGCATGGAGCTCATATTTTCTCCCGGGCCGGTATGCCGAGCTTAGCGAGGTCTGGAAAACTCGAGAACAAAAAAGTGGGGCATAAAACATGATTGATGAAAATATTGAAGAATGCCAACATGGGGGTGAAAATCAAAACGAACTTTTTGATGAGAAAAAATGAGTAACGTACGTAGGTGTTCGCAGTCTAAATAATCATGTCAAAATCTTCGAATGTCTGTTTATGATATAGTTTCAATGCTTTTGGACAGACCCCTCACATAATTTCAAATACTAGAAAAAAAATTCCCCAGAATATAGCAAATATTTTTATAAAAACCTTCCCTTCTAATGAGTCCAAATAAAAATGTGGTCCCCTCTGAAAAAAACCCCACGTCAACGGCGCTACGAGACTACAAGGACTTTTGGGTTGAGATCTGTTTGTATATGTTTATGACAAGGGGAAAAATATTTTAAAAAATTAAAAATCCCAGAAAAATGTTCGAAACATTAATAATTGTTATATTTGAGTGTAAAGACTTAAAGAGAATAAATGTATAAAAAACTCTACCTTGACGTGAAAACAATGTATGACAAATTTTTCAACTGTAAACCCCGCTTGGGGGTTTTCCCATGCATTTGGGTTTCTTCGTTTCGGGGGACCAAAAAAAAAAAAAAAAAACCCTAAAAAATTATCGAGAATTATTTCCTTCTTTCACTGTTGTGTGAATACCTTTTTTTCCAATTCTTCCGTGACACAAGGATGACTAAAAATATAGAACTTTTAAAAAACTTTTCAAAACACTGATGTAACTGCAGTGACTTTTTCACTTTAAAGTGTACACATTATACACTTTTCGATGAGAATGTTCAAAAAGGTTTTTTTCTTCTTTTTTAACTAACCCAAAAGTAATTGGCCAAAAAATATCAAAATATATTAATGATCTAATTTATAAACTGTGGGTTTAAAAAAGCCCAAGGTCTTACATACTCTCAAGTTTTCCCAAAACGATTACTAAAATAAACCTCCTGTGCTCGAATTTTTTTTGAATTTGGATGAATATCTTCCACCTATCTCGAGCCCCCAAAACTGAATTAAAAACATCTGTACTGAATACGACTTGCATTTGCCCTGAATTGATTGTTAAAAACACTCGCAAAAATGTCATTTTTTTAGATGCCCAATTTCTTTTTCTATATATTCGTAACAACCATGGAGTTAATTTTCGAACTGCCTACCAAGCCTGAATTTAAGTCTTGGATGGAATGCCTTCTATTCTTCGTTTCATACATGCCATGAAAATGTGGCAAAAATTTTCAAAATGAAAATCTATTAAAAGAACCCAGAAGTACATTTAGTATTCTTTTTGTTAAATATCATCAAAACGTAAAAAAAAAAAGTCCCCAAACCCCCTTCCAGGCTCTTTATCCCAATGATGGACGACCTTGTAACCTTCAGAATGTTGGAACACAGTCGGAAAAGCCAACCAGGTGTTTCCCCATGTATTACAATTGTTTTTAACTTAAAAAAGTTGTAAAAAAGGGACCACCTAAAAAAAAAAAATTAATCAACAGTAGTCAGAAAAACAATTTGTTTCGATTATAAAATAAAGAATATTAAATTTTTACCCCTACGATGATTGTAAAATATTGAAGAATGCCAACGGGGAATTGAAAATCTAAACCAATTTTTTAGAGTAAAAAAAAGTAATGACTTGGGTGTCGCAGTCCTAAATAATCATGTCACAAATTTTGAATGTCTTTTTTTAAATTTTAATATATATTCACCCAAATTAAAAAAACTTGATGCAATTGGCTAGGCCGAAGGAAGCCATTAAATCCCTACATTCTACCGCGTTCAAACCCTTTTCCCCTTCTGGTATTCAAAAAGGTCTCTCCATCGCATCAAACCCCGGGAAACGAGACCATAAAAGGCGGGGACAAACCCTGAAGGGGGAAAACCTGTCAGAAGCCGAGTATTTTCCTTATCGGTTTTTTAAACTATTTATTTATTTGGCGCAGGCGTCAGGCATTCTTTCCAGTGTTTGGCCCCCCCGCACCTGAAAACAAACAGCACCACAGAAAATCGTCGCACCAACGCCTCTCCCCTAACTTTTCCCGATTCCCACTTCCCCCGCCCCTAATGTCTTTTTTTTAACCCGTTTTTTTATTTTATTTTAATTTAATTTATTTTGAATTTAACTTATTTTGTTTAAATTTTAAATTTTTAATTTATATAACTTATTTTAATTTATTTTTTTTAAAAATTTTTAATTTTAATTTATTTAATTTATTTTAATTATTTTAAGTTAATATATTTTTTTTATTGAATTTTTATCTGCTTATTTTTAAAACTTTTCAATTTATAATTTTTTTTGTACTGTTTATAACAAACCTAACTTACTAAAACAATTATTGTTAGTTTATTGATTTATTACATATTTCTCTCCAGTCTAGGCTCTGCTCGTACTAACCAATGCTGTTTTCCCCTTTAATTTCATTTTTTAGTGGTCCAAACCCTTTTCCGAAAATGTTCCAATTCTTTCATGAAGTTAGCTCTTTTTACCCCCTAGAATTTTTTGGGGACGTTACGCCCCTTTGTTGGAATAGAAATTTCCCCTTTCCCCATCCATTTTCCTCCCAAGTTTCGACCACCAAATTAAAGGATGGGACCCAGTCCCCTATCCCCCAAAAGCACACAGATGCCTTACCATTCGGTCCTTTTCTACTTGCATCCACCCGCCCCTAAACCAAGCACCCCCCTCTTGCGTCCTTTTGCGTGTGTTTAACCGTTCGCGACCCCAAACGGACTCGGGAAATTTGCGCAACTAGCGCTTTTTTGAGTTCCCCGGATTTTTTGCCTTTTAATATCAGCAAGTCTATCCGAAATTCCGTTTTTGTCACGTGTTCCCCCCCCCACCATTTCCGGAGAAACGTCTCCCAGACCGGGAACTTTCCCAGCGTTTAATTTTTTATACGACCAGTAGCGTTGGTTGTTTCCCCGCAACTGCACTCAAAACATCTATTTATAAGTGTTAGTTTTTTTACCTCCCAATTTAACCCAAAAGTTTAATGGGTTTCTTTTTTAAAAATCTTTCCAAATTCTACACTACCGACCTCTTTGGGACTCCGGCATTTGCTGCGAATCTAGAACTCGGAATTTTTTTGAAATAATCTGTTTGCCTTTTTAGTCGATCTATCCTATCCCCCCCCCCAAATTTCTGCCCCATAATTCATTGCTGGGAGAACAGGATTTAAACATTACGACATTTTAAAAAAGGCAATTCAAACCCCTCCCACTGCGCAAACGTTTCTTTGAGCGCAATTTTTCCCCTTTCTGCGCCGCCATATGTGATTTTTCCCACCCCCATTCATGGAAAATTTTCCCCCCAAGATATGTAAATTTTTTGCCCGGTCGATTCCTCCTGAGCGAAAAACCATTTCTCCTTGTTACCCCAGATAAATCCATTCTTGAACCTATTTTGGTTTTTGAATATTTACTTTTTTACCCATGTTTCCATAGTTTTGGATATTTTTTTTCTTGCCGTAAAAGTCCCCAAACAAAAAACTAAATCAAGCATATAGTAGGCAGGAATGTTCAGGTTCTCTTTTCCGGCGCAGTTTATCCGCATCCTGTAACCACGTCAATAAATCGTTTATAAACAAGATAAACAATGCGGGAGGGGAAACCCCCTTCTTACTCCTACTGTCGATTTTTTTTTTCGCGTTGCTTCCATCCCCGCATCTGACACAAAAATTTCGTCTTCGATATTCTGCAACATTTTTAAAACTTTACGTGAGACGCCTAGTCTAAGTTTTTCCTTTTCCATTGATGACCAAAAATTTCAAAATCTACAAAACTGCAATATAAGGGGCCCCCGTTTACGCGAAAGCGCCTGTTTACAAAATTATCTAACAAAAAAAGATATTGTCGGTAGCCCGGAAGCCTCCCTAAAGCCTGCTTGAATTCTGATTTTTTTACTATGTTTTTCCCGCCCATTCCCAGTCGCCCGTTGGTATTTTACAAAATAGTTTACTCAGCGCTGGTAAAAGACAAACCCCGATTTTTGGGGCAATTCTATCCCCTTTTATTCTTAAAGACGGGTTGGAGGATCGCTGTATCCACGTTTCTGGATCGATCCGAATCAACTATTGCATTAAATAAATTTAGAATACTTCGGGGTCTATTGCCACAATTCCAAAAAAATTGTGTCGGAATGCCGCCCCCCTTTTCATTATTCATGGCGCATAGCCCTTTTTACTTCTTTCCCAGGTTATCTTTTCGTCTAATTCGGGGACATCCCGGTCCGGATAAATCATCCTGTTTCAATTTTCCCTTTCAGCGCCCGTAAAAATCTTCCGCGTCTGATAAAATTGCTTTACTTCATTTTTTTTATTACGCGTGATCTTATAACGCCCCAAATTGATTTATTATGATTGTTTTTTAAAATTTGCCTTATTTTTGCTGCCCTCTCCCCGATTTTTTAATTTGGGGCCTCTTTGCCTGAGTAAAAATCTTTTCCCGCTTCCGCATTCCCCTGTTTCTGAACATTCTTAAGGTACTATTGCTTCACGCCTGCTCTGCCTCCTCGCTAAACCACCCTTTGGGGTCAGACCCTTCCCCCTTTCCCCCCCACTTCGCATGCCCCCCTGGGGAAAGGGTTCCCCTTTAAATTCTTTGTTCCCTTTTCCGGTGACCCTCCTCTGCCCACCCTACCGAGTTAAGAATAAGCCCAAACCTGTCGCTTTTCCTCTTTCCATAAAAACCGTCGTCTTGCATTGGAAGCTTCTCCCCCGCGCCACTGCCTGTGGCAGTTCAGACATTACTGCTAAATGAACGCACACAGGCAAATGGTCGGATTCTCCCCGTAATTCGATTTCAAAATCTAAAAAATTTTTATTCTTTCGGAGAAAACAGAAAAACATTACACTACCCCCATTCCACTAATAAAAGTTATTTCCCCCTTCATATCCTGTCCATAGTTCCCATTTGATTTCAGATTAAATCTCCTAATTCTAAAAATTTCCCTGAATCATTATTGATGACTAGTCTTTGCTTTTTCAAAAATTGCTCTGGTTTTTTCCGATCAACTCCAAAAAATACTTCCGCCTTGGGAATTCGAGCATTCATGCCCCTAAGACTAGTAAATCAGTATTCGGATACCTTTTTCAACGAGTCAAAGAAATTATTGATTTGTCAAAAGCTTCGGGAATAATAACGCGAGCCCTGTGGGGGGACGGGATTAAAAACAATTGGGGGTCTGTATTTTGCATTACTAGTCTAATACAAAAAAAATTTCAGTTTTGAACATAAATAAATTGCATTAACCTGTCCTGAAAAATCAAACACCTCCCGGGGTTCCCTTTTCCCCCTACTTTTTTTTGTTTTTCATATGGTTAAAACCAGACCTTAACGTTTCCCCCCCCACCAAGTTTCTACGGACCGATTATATCTGTGTTTATGTACCCCGGAAGTCTTATTTTCCGGGGCTTAGGCCCCAACCTTTTATGTTCCAACATCCTATTCTTAAAGCCATTCCGCCTATTTGGCGACCTGTGGGGCCCGACTCACCCCGAGCTTCCTGCTGCTGCATGTTTGCGCGCCATGCCCTCGTAAGAGGTCCTGCCCAGGCTGTCGCCGCAAAGCGTCCGGGGCTCGCCGGGCCCTGGGGTCCCGGGGGGAACGTGAACCCCACCGCCGCCGCGAACCCCGAGACCGCCTGCCGCGATGCCGCGGGGTCGGGGCTCCCGCCGCCCCCCGCACGAGGCGCAGCCCACGGGCAGCCCGGGGCCCGGCCGAAGGCCGGGGGGGGGCGGCCGCGGGGGCGCCCGCGCCCCGGGAAGGGGTTTTGCCCCACTGGGGCTGCCCCCCCCGCCGAGTTCACGGGAACCCGTCGCCCCCCCCTCCCACGCCCCCGGCGGGGGCCCCCAGCTCAGCCAACACGTAGCCGCCCTGCCCGACAAAATTTCGAAACGAATCGACGCCTGCCTTCCGCTCGCTTTCGCCTCCTGTAAATGCGGAAATTTAAACCCCACGCGTTTTCCGCACTGCCCAGCTGAAATCCTCACGGACGCGCACCCTGCCATTCCGGGAGAATCTCCCCCGGGGTGCGAGCGCCCTCCCTTCCCGAAAGAGGGCCCGCGGGCCCAAAACCGCGGGGTTCCTCGCGCCGCCCGTCGTGGGCGCTCGTATCCCGGAGCCCAACCACCCCAGCGCCCGCAAGATCCAGGATAAAATCTCCCAGTCCGCCCAAGACTCGTTCCCCTGCTCTGGGATGCCAGTAACAATGAAGGGCGTCGCCGTTCTCGGTAATCCCCCTTTCAACCAGCCGCTCTTCGTCTGCAGCGCTACAAAATCTGCCGACGTAACCCCGCCGAACCATCGATTCTATAATGTTCCTGGTTCCCAGATAGTCTGTGATATCGACGAGAGGGGGCCGGGATTCACCCACCCCACCGTCGCCAATAGCACCGCCATCACCCCCGCCCAACACGCTCGAAAAAGGGCCCCCGCCCTTTCGTCCCCGGCACCGCCACGCGCGGCAGGTGCCCCTCCCCCGCGGCCGATGGGCCCGGGGCCACTCTCCGTCGACACCATCCTGCAGCAGGTAGGCTTTTTGCAAAACGTCCGCTCGGCTCGTCGGCGACAGACTGTCTTTTATGATATGCTTTAATGCATTTGGACAGACCCTTTCCACAACATTTCAAATACGTAGAACAAAAATTAACCAGAACAATATAGCAAATCTTTTTAACAAAAAACTTACCTTTTTAATGAGTCCCAAAAAAATAATGTGGGGTCCTCTGCCAAAAAAAAACCACGTCAACGGCGCTGAGACTACAAGGACTTTGGGTTTAGATGCTGCTTGTTTCATGTCTACCTGACAAGGGAAGAATATTTTTAAAAATTACAAAATCCCAGAAAATGTTCGTGAAACATTAATATTTGTTATATTTGGAGGGGTTTTTGACTTTAAAAGGGAAATCAAAAAGTATAACAAACTCGTATCCTTGTCGTGAAAAAAATGTCCACGAATTTTCAACGTGAAACCCCCCCCTTTGGGGTGTTCCAGCATTTGTGTTAAAAAGCCCCTATTACCTAGGACCAAAAAAAAAAACCTGAAAAAATTTTCAAAAATTTTTCAACATCTTTCCCGTTGTGGAATGGCTGCGATTTCCAATTCTTCCGTGACACAAAGGGTGACTAAAAAAAATGAACTCTTAGAAAGCTGTTTGCAAAAAACTGATGTAACTGCGGGGACAATTTTTACTTTGGGTGTACATGTATCATGCACTTTTCGAGCTGAAATGTTCAATAAGGTGTTTCTTCTCTTTTTAAAGTAACCAAAGTAATTGGGCCCGAAAAATATACCAAAAATATATTAATGATCTAATTGTATAAACTGTAGGTTAAAAAGTCCAAGGTCTTTCATACTCACGCAAATTTCCCAAAAAAGATTACTAAAGAAATTTAACCTCCTGTGCTCTGTAATTCTCTTTTAATTTGGGTGAAATCTTCATACTACTCTATCTCGAGCACCCAAAATGAATCTGAAAAAAATCTGTACTGAAACAAAAATGCATTTGACACAATGAATTGATATAGATTGAAAACACTCGTTAAAGAAATGGCATGTTTTTAGATGTCCCAAATTCATTTTTTTATACTCCTTCGTAACAACCATGGAGTTGAAATTCGAACGTACCCCAAACTCTGAATTTAAGTCTTGGGTGGGAGATGCCTTCTATTTGTTTTTTACATGCCATAAAAAAAGTGGCAAACATTCTTAACAAATCAGTAAAACTTTTACCTTTTTAGAGACATTTTTTTAAATATGGAATACTCAAAGTGCTTCAGATGTACTTTCCTCTTTTTATATAAACACGCAGCGGGGTGGCTTTTGCTAGTAGTAGTACTATGTTGTCTCACACCTTTCCCGAGATAATCATCAAAATGTTCCTTTAAAGAAAATTTTTTTGTCTTATATAACACACAATCACACAATTGGGGCTCTGAACCATGCGTATGGTTGAATGGTTCAATCCCCTTTTACAATTGCTTAAAATTACGGAAAATGTAGGTGGTGTAAGAATAATTCAATTTTTTTAAATATTGAAGGTTTATTGTATTCTCATCATAGTTGAAAAAAAAGCAGGGGCAAATAGATAATTTCCAAAAAATTTTCCCGGTTTTAAAAGTATCCGTTGGGATTTTCGTCATTTCTCCCCCTTTTCATGAAACACAAAATGAGAAAACTATCAAATTAGGATCATTATTGACAAAAATTTTTTTGAATAAATTCAAAATCTATGTTTTTGCCCAAAAGCACATTGCACAATTTTTTTTTTCATGAATTTTGCTTGGGTGAATTTCTAACACACCTTTAACGACTTTTAATGCTGACAAGTATATTTTTTTAACTGTTATATGGTCCCCCACAAACATAAATAAGATACTATCAGTACAAAATTCCCAACAAGTACTTGTTGAATTGTCTGGGATTAGTATGTTTAATAAAATAGATTCAAATCAAAATCTCTGAAATTTTTCATTTAAAAGGAAGGATATATTTCAATGTAATTTTCACATGGATATTATTATCACACATTAATAATTAATCAGTACTATGCAATGATTATGTCATTCTGATTCTTAACGAAACAATTATTCAGTTTTTTACGTTTATTTATACTCACGAAATTGTTAGTGCAACATATATGTTAATATTCTTATAATTTCATATGAATGAAACAGGTCCAGAACTGCCGGAATGATATCAGAATATGAAAAGTGTCTTGTACTCTGTATCACTAGAAACCGGAAGTTAAGGCATTAATGTTTACTAAAATAGAAATGCCAAAAGGTGTTTATTCTGGTTAGAGCATGGGGTACAGAAAGACATTTAAACAATGAAACATAACCATTTAAAAGGAATGAGTGTAAGATATTAATAATTCAAATTATTCATATTTTTACTCTGATTTAAATTTACATTAGCACTCACGTGGACGGAAACTATCATTTCTTCGTTATCTCGATTTCACATGATCACCCGGTACGATGAATACGAATCTCATTCACTCGCGACGCTGCCTCTACGAACTTCTATTATGGAATCCAGTTTGAATCTTGAAATGGAATTTCAGTTTTCGTTCTTCATTTTCACACTTGTGTAATCTCCAGCACCGAAAGAGTATATCGTATATTATATGCATAGACATAGCTCTGTTCACAAAAGATATTCGAGACCATACTTATATTAAGAAGGGATTCTCGCGAGTGAACTGAACCAGACGGTTTCACTGTAAAGAATAAAAAAGACTTGTTATCTTCATTTCTCATTTAAGTTTTTAACACTACCGGACTCTGGAGATCCCACTTCCATAGAAAGACAAAACATGACTGGGCCTCCATGTTTGCAGGCATGATTCCAGCTTGTAGACACATTCAATTCCAGGTAAGAACAAGGAAAATGATGATGAAAAAGGTATAAAAGGTAAGAATTAGGTAAAATACAAAAACTATGCATCCTAAGGTAAAGTAGACAGAAAATGGGAAAATGAAAATCTATTAAAAGAACTCCAGAAGTACATTTAGTGATTCTTATTGTTAAATATCATCAAAACGTAAACATAAACAAGTCACTCAACCTTCCGGCTCTACTTATCCAATGATGGATGACCTTGTAACCTTCAGAATGTTGGAACACAGTCGCGAAATTGCCAGCCAGAGTGCGTTTCCCGCATGTATGTAGTGGAATTGTTTCTCCCAACTTTAAAATGTTGTAAAATGGGACACCTAAAAAATAAAAATTAATCAACAGTAGTCAGAAAAACAATTTGTTTCGATTATAAAATGAAAGAATATTAATTTTACCCCTACGATGATTGATGAAAATATTGAAGAATGCCAACATAGGGAATTGAAAATCTAAACCAACTTTTTGATGAGTAAAAATGAGTAATGTACGTAGGTGTGTCGCAGTCCTAAATAATCATGTGGCTTACAAATCTTCGAATGTCTGTTTATGATACTAGCTTTCAATGCATTTGTACAGACGCTTCCTACACAAACATTTCAATTACGTAGAACAAAAATTAACCAGAACAATACAGCAAATATTTTTATAGCAAAACACTTACCTTCTTAATGAGTCCAAATAAATAATGTGGTGCCCTCGTAGCCAAAAAAAAAAAACACCACGTCAACGGCGCTACGAGACTACAAGGACTTTGGGTTGAGATGCTGCTTGTTTCATCGTCTACCTGACAAGGGAAGAATATTTTTAAAAAAATTACAAAATCCCAGAGAAAACTGTTCGTGAAACATTAATAATTGTTATATTTGCAGTGTAAATTGTGACTTAATGAGAAGTCAAAATGTATAACAAACTCGTATCCTTGTCCCTGAAAACAATGTACTGACAATTTTCAACTTTCAAACCCCGCTTGGAGTGTTCCATGCATTTGGTTAAAATGCTTCGTATTACCTAGGACCAAAAAAAAGAACCTGAAAAATTATCAAGAATTATTTCAACTATACTTTCACTGTTGTGTGAATAGGCTGCGATTTCCAATTCTTCCGTGACACAAGGATGACTAAAAATATATGAACTCTTAGAAAACTGTTTGCAAAACACTGATGTAACTGCAGTGACAATTTTCACTTTGGAAGTGTACACATGTATCACTAGCACTTTTCGAGCTGAGAATGTTCAATAAGGTGCTTTCTTCTCTTTTAACGTAACCAAAGTAATTGGCCTGAAAAATATACCAAAAATATATTAATGATCTAATTGTTTTAAACTGTAGGTTAAAAAATCCCAAAGGGCTTACATACTCCTGCAAGTTTTACCAAAAACGATTACTAAAGAATTCTAACCTCCTGTGCTCTGAATTCTCTTTGAATTTGGATGAAGATCTTCATACTACTCGTATCTCGAGCACCAAAACTGAATCTGAAAAACATCTGTACTGAATACAAACTATGCATTTGACACAATGAATTGATATAGATTGAAAACACTCGCTAAAGAAATGGCATGTTTTTAGATTCCAACTCATTTCTATACTCACTTCGTAACAACCATACGGAGTTGAAATGTCGAACTGCCTACCCAAGCTCTGAATTTAAGTCTTGGATGGAGATGCCTTCTATTCTACGTTTTATACATGCCATAAGAAAATGTGGCAAACATTCTTAACAAACTCAGTACAAAACTTATTACCGTCCTATTTGTAGAGACATTTTTAACTAGTGGAATACTCAAAGTGCTTCAGATGTACTTTCCTCTTGTTCATATAAACACGCAGCGGTGTGGCTTGTTGCTAGTAGTAGTGCTATGTTGTCTCCACGCTGTTCCAGAATAATCATCTGGAAAATGTTCCTAATGAATATTTTATTCGTCTTATACTAACACACAATCACACAATTCGACGCTCTGAACCATGCGTATGGGTTGCAATGGTTCTTGCAATCGCACCTGTTACGAATTGCTTAAAAATTACGGAAAATGTAGTTGTGAATTGTAATTGAATAATTCAATTTTTTTAAATATTGAAGTGTTTATTGTATTCTCATCATAGTATGAAAACAAAGCAGGGTCAAATAGATGAATTTACCAAAATGTTCCTGGTTTTAAAAGTATCCGTTCGGGGATATTTTTGTCATTTCTCACACTTTGCATGAAACACAAAATAGCGAAAACTATCAAATTAGGATCATTATTAAAAATTGTTTTAGAATAAATTCAACACTACTATTAATATTGCAAATGCACATTGACAATTTTGTATTCATGAATTTTGCTTGGGTGAATTTGCTAAACACCCTAAGCTTTGACTTTTAATGCTGACAAGTATATTTTTTCAACTGTTATATGGTCCTTCACCACAAACATAACATAAGATACTATCAGTACAAAAAATTCCGAACAAGTACTTGTTGACATTGTCATGGTATTACGTATGTTTAATAAAATAGAGTTCAAATCAAAATCTCCAAATTTCAGAAACACAAAATTGAAAGCTATCAAATTAGGATCATTATTGTGTCTTCCGGTCGCCGTCCGTCTTTCGGTCGATCCGGTCCGTCCGTCCTTCGGTCGGTCCGTCAATGTACCCACCCAAAGCTCCGTTATTTTTCCGTCCGTTTCGTTGGTCCGTCCTTCGTACGTATCGGTCGACCCCGAAATAGATAGATAGATAGATAGGGTTTATTGTTAATTCTGCAATTTAGTGTAGTAACTTTGGGAAATATCGGACTTTACATTAACCATCATTAACAAAAAGTTACAAACGGAGTTAATTAAAATAATAATAATAATAATAGTATTAATAATAATATAATATATAAAAAAATAGTACATAAAATCACAGAAACCTTTCCATTCACTGCACAACATAACTGTGACGCATTTTTTCACACTCTTCTTCCTTTGCATTCCCTTCCTCACTTCACTTCCTTACTTCACTTCACTTTACTTCATAACACTACACTGCGTACTACACTGCACGCTGCACTGCACTGACTGCACTGCACTGCACTGCACTGACTGCACTGTACTACTGAAAATAATAAAATATTAATAATAAAGATATAATAACAATCTACTACAACTGATATTTATACTCAATTAAACAACTTACTTTGTATGAAACACTAATCTAACAAGGAAAATTAACATTGATACTATAACCTAATATATAACTAACTAGAAAACTAATTTATTTTTAAATTCTTTTAGAAGGCTAAGAGTAGCAAACGTTCACTTAAAGGGGTTTTTAAAAAAACTTTTTCTTATTTTTCTTAATTTTACACTACTACCAGACCATGGAGATCCCACTTCCATAGAAAGACAAAACATAACGGCCTCCATGTTTGCAGGCATGCTTCCAGCTTGTAGACACATTCAGTTCCAGGTAAAACCAAGGAAAATAATGATAAATGATAAAATAATAGATAGAATATAAAAGATATGATAAAAACAAATGATAAAAAAAGGTATAAAAGTTAAGAATTAGGTAAAATACAAAAACTATGCATCGTAAGGTAAAGTAGACAGAAAATGGCAAAATGAAAATCTATTAAAAGAACTCCAGAAGTACATTTAGTGATTCTTATTGTTAAATATCATCAAAACGTAAACATAAAATGTCAATTAACCCAACTTCCAGGCTCTACTTATCCCAATGATGGACGACCTTGTAACCTTCAGAATGTTAAGAGCACAGTCGCGAAATTGCCAGCCAGAGTGCATTTCCCGCATGTATGTACTGGAATTGTTTCTCTAACTTAAAAATGTAAAATGGGACCACCTAAAAAATAATAATTAATCAACAGTAGTCAGAAAAACAATTTTTTCGATTATAAAATGAAAGAATATTAATTTTACCCCAATCTACAAATTTACGAACGTTATATTTTCAGCATTTTACTTGTAAAATGATTACTATCATTACCCATCATTACTACTGAACTGGAATATTCCTTTCAAAAAGTGTTTTAAAATTACGGGAATTAATGATCGTGTACATTACATACACATTACATCGATTTCTTACAGTACTTTCTCTAAAACTACTGATAATTATTATCTACAACTAACTTACAATTATGAACAGGCTATTCAGCCAACACTCGTGTGAACCTAGTGGTTCCAATTCGACGGGCTATAAACACGAAATCGAACAAAGTCGATCCGTGCGTGCGTGCGTGCGTGCGTGCGTCCTTCGGTCGGTCCGTGCGTCGGTCCGTCAGTGTACCCACCAATGCGTCCGTTGATTGTCCGTCCGTCGGTCCGTTGGTCCGTCCTTCGGTCCGTATCGGTCGACCCGGAAATATACCGGTCTACGAGGATTGGGTTGGTGTGTATGTCCATTTATGTTAGAAATTTACTAATTTTGTTAGTATTAATTTTGGAAATAACACTAAAGCCTTTCTGAATTAATATTCCACTGACTTCAGTCTGCTACTATTCATTTATTTAAATCAATTTTATCTTTCTTTCTAATAATTTCTAATAAAACTCCTTTCTTATTTCAATTTACTCTAACTCAATGAATGATGGGCCACCGAAACTTTCATACTTAATTCTTTTTGTAATCTCTCTTAATTTCACTTATTTACTAAGACATTCTTGACCTTGAACCCTTCAATACGGCAAAGTTTTAATTCCTAATTACTTAACATATCTATTGCTGAGAAAACACTGCTTTCTTGGCGATGAGAAGTTTAATTTGTCGATTAAGCGCCGTCCATTCCGCTATTACTTCTAAAAATCCAACTAATTTCAAATAAGTACAAGTTTTTTCACCGTCTGTCGTCCTTAATTCTATTTGTACTCCGCGACACAATTTCTCGCCGTGGGTCCATTCATAAATCACGTTCATTTTCTACTGTTATTAACTTCATACAATCTGCAGTAAATCATTTATATCGGATCACGGCATATTCTAAATCAAAATTTACAAAACAATTTCTTGTGCCAGTCACGGCCATACATCGTCCACTCCATCAGGATCGAGACAAATTCTGACGCAAAATTTTCATCTATCTACCCAGCTTGTTTCTGCTCTTCAAATGTTCTCATTGTTGCTGCCCGAGTCAGATGCTAATTTGTCACCGGTAACTAAGCTATCGAAATTTTCTTATCTACACTAACAATGGAACTTTTATTAATGTAATTTATTATTTTTTCTAATATTTTAAATATTTTCTCAAACTCTTCTTTCTTGCTGTTTAATGACGGCTTCTGTCCCTAATGTCTCATTTCCTATTTATTTTCTGCATTTTCCCTTTTCTGGCATTCTGTCAACATTTTATTTTTCCCAAAATACCCAATAAGTATTTTAACCTACCTCATAAAATTTAGCAGAATGTCGAAGTGTACCTTTAGATTCACAGTCAATTACTTCGAAAATAAACATCTCGCTTACTGCCTATACGCAAGGACAATACAAGCTACACGATAAAAATATTTATGTTTCAGATCTCTGCATTTTCACAACAAAATGGGGAGTGCCTGTGATATTAATAAATAACCCTCTTCAACTGTGACTATACAGGCCCACGCTCAAAATCATTTGTATCGCCAAAGAGCTAATCTTCTCCACATATTCCAGAAAAATTGATGCAGAACAAATTAAAACATGTTTGTGTTTAATGCGTCTTCTAAATGTGAAGTACTTAATATGAAAGTCTATAAGAGACCATTTGCGCTTCAGAGGCACGTCCGCCAATGACAATGGTCGGCAAACGAAACATTGAATAACTTCAGCGTCAAATGAGAGTGTAGGCTTCTTCACGCCGCGACCTTCCTTGCCATGCCAGTGGTATTTCGCTCCCGGAAGGCCGCAGCATGACGGCCGAAACGTTCAAGGCAAACTGTCCAGGGCGCGACGTCTCCCGAACCAACAAGCATCTATTTATTTATTTATTTATTTAATGTCAAAAAACAGTGAAAACTGTGTATGACGTGCTATGGGAAGAAGTGAATTCTGTGCACGTTTTCAAAATTCTCTGATCCCTACACTAAGTCATATACTACTTGAATTTTGATGAATGAATTAATTAAAAAACGGCTCCCATGTAATAAAATCTATTTTCAAGGAAAAATGAGCAAAAAAGTTGGGCTCTTATCCCTCATCATGTCCTTCGTCAAGGAATAATACTTTCTGCCGCGACAACATGGAAACAATTTGAATAACTATATTTCCCACTGAATTCTAGTAGTCGTACTCAGTTAATGAAGTTAACATTTATGTACAGAAGCAAAACAAGGGGCCATCTGAGCTTATTGGAGCAGGGAAACTGGACGAAAAGCCTGATCGAGATGGAGGTCATTGACTCAGAAGCTGCGTTACAATACTTGCTACATATTGTTTAGAATTATACAATCCAAATGGTAAATACATTATTAATCTTATTACAAATTATTATTAATCTTAACTTTTGTGTCAATTTCCATTGTGGCTGTGGAATAAAATTTTCAATTGTTGAAACAAAAATGCTTGGTCCACTTATGAGTATAGAAAAATAAACCGACAGCGGCGCATGCTCGCAGCATGTGCACCCAACCGTGGAACCCGTGGTGTTTCGAATCGCCGAATCCTCTCGGTAAATTCACGGTGCGTAGTTAAGGAATTCGGCTAGTGACGCCGGTTCAATCATTCAAATCTATTATGCCCAACTTGTTGCCATCTGATTCAAACTTCTACACATTTTCATCATTTTATTTATATCGTGGGATCCTAATTTTTGTATTTCAATGTGTGGTAACCTTTTACAAATTTTAACAAAAATATTAAGATTAGACCGATTTCTATGACGTAGAATGTTTCAAACTTCATACCAATCAGTAAATAACCGCCTAAATGCAATATAACAGCGTCATGAAAATATATAAAATGGTAACCATTCGTCGTATTTTAAGAATACAAGCTACGTAAATAAATATATGACTAGAGATAACCCGTTAATATTGGGAATAAATCTAACTTCTATGTTTACTCTGGCAATACCAATGTTTAAAAGATCCCATGTATTACCAATGAAGGGTTGACCGCTTGAATTTTGATATTTTTTGATGATTTTGATAAATTAATACATTGAAATCAACATACTTATTAGATTTGTCGCTCAGTAAATGAAAGAAATATCGACTTTTACTCAATATTTGACAAATGATAAAACCTATTATACTTCCATTTTTAAAAACCTATTACATTAAAAATATATTACATAAACAAGAAAATATCAATATCTAAAAAATTGAAAACCAAAAAATTAAAGGTCATCGCTGTTCATTAAAGCCGCCCCTTTTGTTAATGCTAGAGTTCATTATAATAAATAATTTTAATTCTTTGATACTAATTTACAGTTCTTCAATTTAGAAATTTTATTTATCAAATTCTTTGAATATACTTTAGCACCTCCCTGCAAACTGACTATGTTGGAGAATAGCCGTTTTTGTTACGTAATTTGTTTTACTAATAATTTGACTTCTAAACTCCTTTTGATTGTTGCTCACGTAAGAAATAATTATTGCATGCAATTTGTAAAGCTCATTCATGCCGAACATTATTTTATTCTGATTCAATTTTCTGCGAAGGGTTAAGAAATATAAATGACTGTGTAACACTAAATCAGACGAGGTTTATCTCGAGAAACGTTGTGCTAAGATGGTGTAGTTGTTGTAATTAATGCATTTAATCTTGAAAATGGATTGCCACCAGTACAAATATTTTATTCCATCGGTCTTCGTTATCCAGATGCCCTAACTTAGCTTATAGAATCGAACATTTCATTCGGAACAATTTAACCTAGCGATCAGCAATCGTGGTTAAATCGACACAAGTGGCACCCGTAAGCGCATTACTGAAATCAGTCGCTTGTAGCGTGCAGTATTCTTCCGAACAATATATATTGTATATTTTAATATTAAAGAAAACGAAACACGTAAAATGTTATAGACTCAGTCCTATGCTACAGCTCTGCTGAACAGCAACATACATGGGCGCTTGAACGGTTGCAGTGAATTTTGCTTCAAGTTTTTATTTTTTATTTATTTATTTATTTATTTATTTTATTTATTTATTTTACGTCAAAAAACAGTTAAAAACTGCGTATGACGTGCTATGGGAAAAGTGAATTGTGTGCACATTTTCAAAATTCTGTGATCCCTACACTAAGTCTTATATTACTTAAATTTTTTGAATTTTGAAAGGAGAAAAAACCCGCATGAAGAAAATCTATTTTCAAAACTAAATAAGCAATAAATTTTGAATTTTGAAAGGAGGAAACAAAAACTCCCATGTTATAAACTATTTTCAAGGATAGATGTTGATAAATTTTGGCTCTTATTACTCCTGCCGCGACAACATGGAACGATAATTTTAATAATTGTATTTCCACTGATTACATTTCTAGAAGACGTACAGAAAATGAAGTTACATTTATGTCCAGAAGCAAAACAAGGGGCCATCTCAGCATTTGCTCAATGGATCAGGGAAACTGGACGAAAAACCTGATCGAGATGGGGGTCATTGACCAGGAAGCTGTAGTACAATTGTTGTTACAGGTTGTTTATACTCATTTATACAGTTCAAATGGTAAATAATGCATTATGTATCAGTGTTAAAATTAATGTTACTTTTCTTGTGATGCTCAGTATAGTCTCTAATTGTATAGAAACAGTTTTGCAGCAGAAACGATTTCACTTGGGATTTGAACTTTTCTATTGAATTTAATCGTTTGATGTCATCTGGCAAAGTGTTGTAAAATAATGTACATGCATTGTATGTGAATTTTTTGTAATGAGCTGTTGATACTGTCACCTGATGAATATGATTTCTACGTCGAGTGTTATAGTAATAGACTTCGGCATTTTCTGAAAATATATTCCTGCCCTTAAGCAAGTCATTTTTAACAAAAACCACTGATTCGTAAATAAGAAGACACGGTAATGGTAGAATTCCTAGATTAATGAAGAGAGGCTTACATGAATCGCGTAGGTGGGTTTGGTTATTATTCGTACAATCTGTTTTGTAATCTAAAGTCTGGAGCTATAAGACGTATTTCCAGAATATTATGCCATATCTCAGGCGGAATGAACATTCGCGAAACATACACAACGAGCAGTATGAAGGCTGACTGAATTTGCAGAACTCTGAACGCGTAGCATAATGAACTTAATTTTGTGTTCAATTCATTTAAATGGACGTTCCATTTAAGGTTTGACTGAATTGAGAGATTCCAAAAATTTTGTTGCCTTAACATCAGTCACTACACTGTTCATTTTCAATGGGGGTACAAATTGTTTATTTAGCCAGAAACTGCATTAAACCCGTTTTCTTTCGTTTACCATTAATTTATAGTTTCGAACCAATTTGAAACATCTGATATTGTACTATTTATGGTTTCTTTATTGCAAAGGATGTTCGTATCATCCGCAAAGAGAACCGTTCTTCCGTTTCGAATCGACGAGGGCATACCGTTTACGTAAAGTAGGAACAGTATTTACACTCATATTTGCAAATAATATAATACGCATTACTTAGTTTTTTCCTTACAAACACTTTTGAAGCTCTCTCAGGAGCAATAGGAATTACTCCACACAACCAAAACGAAACCCCAGTTTTCAACCGTCGTCAGAAAAAGTATTTCATGGTAAGATGGCCCATGTCCATGTTCCACTGCGCTGAAATAAAGTGAGAAATGTTGCTGTGTATCCGCCTCTGAGGGAGCGCTGCCATCGCGATACTCCCGTAAGAAAACATAGAGCTTCCAAATAACGATGGATTATTTACGATATCTATCTTGTTGCAATGACAGTAATTTCATCTAATTGACTACTTATTTATTGTTATTCGTAGTAAATAACTATTTTCATTTGAATCCATTTAATACAGCTACTCGATACTATTCTATCCGTTAGCGTTGCACTGTGGGAAATATAGGAGACGCTGAGAAAGAGCGCAAATTTCAAATCATATACAGGTAATGGTAAACATTGTTCCTGGGTGGTGAAGATTTACAGTGGTGTGCATGCTTTAGGGCTTTACCAAACTAAGAAGCCAATCTGCAACTATTGTAGAATTTAACAATTGATCAATAATTCATTGTTCTATTAATAATTCATGGTTCAAGCTATGTACATTGATTTTATGTTTTGTATGCCCAACAAAATGAAATATTAAAAGGAAGTCATTTGTCAACTTCTTCCACACATACTTTATCTTTATATGAATTCTGTGTAATTTTGAATTGAAAAGTGACTTATTATTTTAATACCTGCTTTCTAATCATACCAAAACTCCTAAACGGATGATAATTTTGGATGCAAATACTATAATATTGTTTTTAAGAATAAAATATATGACATTTATATGCTAGGCCCAGCCAGTCGTCCCTAAACTAACAACATTTTCTGTAATTTTGTATTCAAACAATTACCACATTTTTTAGATCAAATCCAAAGGAGAATAATTTTCATTTGAATTACATTTTATATTTGCAATTAATAATAAAAAATATTACTTCAAAAACATTTACAAGTAGGGTGACAGAACACTGCAGTGATCTTTCCCCTGAAATCGTTTCAGAAACTGCTCTGATTTTCCTTTTCAATTATGATTTATTTCTAACTATTAAAATTTCCTAGTTTTGTAAGATCATCTTACGTTTTGTATTTCATGATAATTAACGAAGATGTTATTTCAAAAGCGTTAATGGATAGGATGTCTGAATAAAAAGTTGCCCTATCCCTGATAACCTATCTGAATCTTCCTCTAATTTGTTATTTCAATTGTGATTAGTTTCCAAGTATTAGTACCTTCTAATTTTGTTGTAACTTCTTACATTTTATATTTCAAAACAACATTTATACAATGTATGATTTCAAAGCATTTATGTATTTCTGAGCATACAGGAAACATAAAAAGTGAACACATATAGGGTTGTTCTGAAACCAGTAGTGGTTCTCCTGAAATACTTGGTTCTTCCTTGATTTGTTATTTCAATTGTGGTTTGTTTCAATTAATAGAACTTTCCAAATTTTTTTGATAATGTTACGGATCATGTGTTTCAAAGTTACATTTATACACTATAAAAATTTCAAAAACTTTTTAAGAATATCTAAACATTTAGGTCTCAAACGCACATGGGTGTGTTACACAAAGTGGTTCTTCTGAAATCATTTCTGTTTTTCTCCTTATTGTAACATCAGTTGTGATTTGTTTCCAACTAATAGAACTTTCCTAATATTTTTTGGACTTTCTATTTTCCATTTTATTTTTCAAAGTAACATTTAAACAAAATAAAATTTCAATGGGAAAATATTTGAAATCCTTTGTATTCAATTATGGTTTATTTTCAATTATTTGAACTTTATAGTTTTTCGAGAATATATGAATAAGGTAACTACAGGAATATATAAATAACTACTTATGACATCTTGTTACAAGAAACGTTATTGAATACCTTGTATTGTTATTATTTCGTGTCTTCAATTGCGTGTTATCTTTAATAGAGTAAAGGCGTGGAACCAAAAATATCAGAATGAAATATATATGTCTTGGTAATTAACGAAGTATATTTTATAAAGGTGTGAAGTATTAGAAAAAATAATGATTTATATTTTCGTCTTTAAATTACTCTTTTGGGTACAAAATGATACTTCACGTGAGGAAGCATCTAACAAGAAGTTCTAAAACTTATAGCTACAAAACTTGAATCACTTTTCGAACCAAGTTCCTTGAACTTACTCTGGCGAAAATGCTGCTTTTCGACAGAAAGTTTAGTTGTGAGAGTTGATACCACAAACGGGACCTTTTTTATTTCTTCTGTATATAGTAAATTACTTTCTCTAATGCAGTGTGTAGTTAGAATCTGTTTTGTGGGTTCTCGACATCAAAAACGTGCTTTCCGACCCTCCGTCCGTCTGGGAACAACGCTAGCGCCTAAACCAGGAGTGTTCAACTTGCAAGGCCTCGAGAGCCAATCCTAAACCTTTAATATCGTATGTTTTTACTCTGGCGATCCTCACATAACTTCCCATGATGTTGATCGTAATTTGCCTAGCTTCGGAAAAAAGGGAAGAGGAATGGAAACCATGCGTGATATCAGGCCGTACCGTGCATAACGCAGTGAAACACATTGGAATGATTTTGAATTTCTGAATTTACTAAAAATTTTAATCAACCCTTTCTTTTACATTAAAGCATACACAGAGCGCGGGCTTGGGTGCTAGGGCGCGCACGTTCCTGTCCGACATAGCTGCACGGGACTTTCTACTTCTTCACTAATAACTGGGGATGGGAGTTTGTTGACTCTGCAAATATCACAAAAATGGTCAACATGAAATACTCTTAAAATGTTTTTAAAATACTCTAAAAGCAAAGAAAAATGTCGTAAAAAATGTGATCAAAACCAGTTCGGATGAATAACTCAAACTGTTGGATATGTTACTGATGTAATCGATGTTTTTTCTATTCGTTCAAGTGAACTCAGCCTTCAAACTTTTGATTTGGACTGTTCTTTACCAGGAAATCTCTGTCTTGCCATCCCTAAATCCTGGTCGGACTGACAATGGCTACCTGACAGACGTCAGGAAAACTTAGATTACGAATACAGTGGATGACATTACGATTTCTGAGCGGAGAAATCGAATAGGCAACTCCGGAATTCTGTGGAGAACATTTTTTTTTATCTCGTAAATATTATTTTAAGCAAGTACCATTAAACTGCTATGAAAATCGATGAAATCAGTTATTCATCAGAAAATTCATTAAAAATTCATTAAAAATGACGAAAAATGTAAAATATGACTTAATAGATGAAATCGTCGAAAAATGTCGAAAAGACATAAAAAAGTGTCATTTCCTTATGTCATAAAATAAAATTAATTTCTATACTAAACGGCATTATTCTAGCAAAAACAACAATTCATTGCAATCCACACCCTTTGGCGGGCCACATAAATGATAGGAGGGTCCGCATGCACCTGCTGAGCCGCCACCCTGTTCTCACAGGATTTCGCCAAATTTGATACTCCCCTTATCGATCGATGGAGGATATCCTGAAACCATGGAATTGAACAAAACGGGCAGTTAATTTTTTGCGAGGAAACTTTAAAAATCGAATGTCATTTTCTAAATTTTCTCAAACTGTTCCAATGTTTTCGAATACATGAATCTACACTAATGAAAATGGCGTTTGTCGGATTTCCTTTAGCATCCCTGAATATTAAAAAAATTGAGAAGTGAAATATTTTTTGGATCCCTCTTACAACCACATTATTGAAGATTTTAGAATGACATCCTTCAAAATTAATTATTTAAAAATAGAAGGTACATTTGTGTCAAAATATATTTTGCGTAATTTTGAGTTACAATAGAATCAATTAAAAAGTATACGTAAACAAGACGTACTCCCACAAGAGCTTCAATTTTAAAAAATTGTTTCTCAAAAAGTGTCGTTTAATAATTGTATTTCATCTATTTCAAAATTCTAAAAAGTCCAAAAATCACTCAAGTAATGTTTTTGAATTTGTTTGAGCCATAGAGCTGCAGATTTTTATAATGCAATTTTTTTAATATAAGACCATAAATTTAAGCAAGGCTTTGAAGTTCGCTCTTCCTTAATTTTAGTTTCACGATTACAGTTCTATTTTTCAACCTCTCCAACACCTTTTAACTCTGGAAGTTGGACATTTCTTATTACATTATATATTCAAGATCGAATATTTTCCATTCGATCTTAAATATCATGTTATAACAAAGTATTAATCGAACCCTGAGCTAGACCATATACTACTAATTACTATAATTTTAATAACCTCTACCAATATTAATAAATAACATGTAAATCTAGTGAGGGAACATAATTGCAATGTCAGATTTACAAAAACAATTATTAGTCAAATATGCCAAATAGGACGCAATGGATAAATAATTCCAATGCTTCATATATTAAATTACTCGAATAATTCTATTGTTTCAAAAATGTATATCTCGAACAATTTTACTTTATTTTTATTTTCAGATATTGAACAATCTCATGTAAATATGGTTTCGTAAAATCCTTCTTACATGGTTAATCCTATCCCTTAGAATATATGTCTTTCTCCCTCCATACATCACATACAGTTTTTGACTGGTTTTGACTAAATAAATAAATATTCTGACATTAGTTAATCTAAATGACAGATACTTATAATCATAATACTATTTTAATAATTTTAACGTAAATAAACCGTGATAACCAGAGATAGAGAAAACAATATTGAGAAATTAAAAACTTGAATAATTCCAATATTTCGAGAATCCGACGATTAGAACAATACTCTCTCGACAAATCCAAGTGTTTTGCCTAATTCTATTATGGAGAATTATCTCGAACTATTATAAGAATACTCTACAATCCTAGTGTTTTGGATTATCCTAGCTGTCTCGAATATTCCTAATGTCACGAATAATTTAGTCACGATAATCTTTTCACATATGATAATCCTATTACCTATGTTAACAATTACTGCTTCTGATAATGCATCCTTTTTACATTCTTATATCATCTAATTTGAATGAAAGATAATTATAATTATATAGGACACGTTAATACTTAATAAGCTCAATAACTTAGCGCAGGTGCAATACAATTCTCGGCGCACTTCATCCTCTGGGCCACGCGCTCGCGACTGACGGACTGGAATAAACGCGCCTCCCGCCGGACGCTTACACCTATCAGTGGTCCTCGCGGTCGTTAATTGTGACCATCCTGCCAAACCAGCTGCCGCCGCGAATATATGGCGCCCCACGTGGGGCAGATAAGCGTATCGCACCGGCGCGGCGGATCGCCCGGCAGTCTGCGCCCCGTCTTTTCTTGCTTTGGGACGCGGCGGTCTTTTTCCCCTGTCTAGTGGGGAGTGCCCTACGTTCACTGCAAGTGTGAAGTAAAACTATGCGTGAAGACGTTGGCTGGTTGATTGATTGATTGATTTTTTCGTGTTTCCGGGTGCGTCAACTGCTTTGATCGTTAGTCCCGTAATTGTAGTGCATGTTCCCCCCGGGAGATGGTGGTGATCATCACCCGCTGGATGTCAGGATACGGCGCCGACCTACCGTCGGCTAGTGGGGTTTCCCCCAAACGAGGACTTTCCCACCAGCGGGGCACCGCCCCAGCCGGGACAAGCTCTAAGCTCCTGACCGGTCTCCCTGAGTATGTGGTAATGTAGTGCATGTTAGTGTAAAGTGTGTATTAGGGAGAGTGATAGGCAAGGAAGAGATAGGAAGACGCGCGGTCCGTGGTCTGGTTTGGTAGGATACTGTTCGGCATTCGCCTGGTGTTGATCGGACAAACCACGGAAAACTACCGATCAGAGCAGCCGGCCGCTAGAATTCTCCTCCAGATAGCGACTGAATTCGACATAGCAGAAAAGCTAGTGTCGAAAATCCTGCCGCCGTCAGAGGACCTCTCTGGCTCGAGGCACTGCAGTGACATCAGTTGATGCACTGAGCTACCGCCCCGGTACGTTGTCTGCTGTGAATCACAAAAAGTATTGAGCATTTTTGCCCATTTTTAATGGAATTGGTTCTGCTAACGTGCTGGCCTCGAGAAAAAGGGCTGGAGCTGTGTCCGAGTAAACCGGCTGATGGCTCCGGATTCGTGAGACGCGAAGGGCTTCCATGTTTGTACTGTGCGGTTGTGGCACGATTGTTCTTCATACCACCATGAATATCACCTGAATAATCGTTGGTCATTACCCCCTTGGCAGTGAATTCATTGCGGAGGTGGTGATTTCACTCCGGTGGATGGTGAGTCCCGAGTTCGACCTACGTCGGCTTACAGGTATTTGCTCCCGTAGATTCCCCCAGCTGGGCATCGCCACAGCCGAACAACAACCGAAGGCTCTGGACTGGTCTCCCCGACATGCGTGGCAGTGCAGGCGTAAGTGCGTAAGCAGGAGAGACATGGAAGACGAAGGAACGATCGCGCGCGATTCATGGCCTCTTTGTTAAGCTACTTCTTCAGCATTCGCCTGGTATTGATCGAAAAAAAAACCATGGAAAACTGCTTATCTGAGCAGCCAGACTCTAAAAGTCTTTTACAGATAACGGCTGAAATCGATCTAGTGGTCTAGCTAGTTGGAAATCCACCGACGTCGGAACACGTATCTTGGGACCTTCCGATCAGAGTTGCTGCAGGGATTGCAACAACGTTGGCTCTGAGCTACGTGAACTGTAACGAATGTACCGAGCCGATCACATTATACACAGTATTAGTGCGAATGCTTAAATAGAAGGAATGCAAAGGCTAATGTGAGGCATGTATTGTGCGAAATAGTTTTCTCATCCGGATTACCTCTCCTTACCACACATCTATAGACGTACCCCATGCAACACAATCTAGAGGGTGACTGTTGTTTTATGGCGTAAGGAGCTGATCGACACACCGACTCGCTACAGGAAAGTGTCTGACGTATCGTGTTGGACTTGCGTCATGCAACAGGCTACTTGGTGAAGCTATTACGTTCAAATGACACCGACACCGAACTAGTGATTGCATTACATTCAAACCCGGGCGGAGGCCATCGTCAGTTCATGGTTGGGGCCATACTAAGCAGATGTCAAAAGCCATCAAAGTGCAGCATACGCACAAGGAAATGTATTTTCTGTGTTCAGTCTTCTTGGTAGTCTCGAGCAAGGAATGAATTACACAAAAAAAGGGGTGACGGAGGTGACTGTGCAAAAGAATCAATGTAGGAGGACGCGAGGGGGGACAGAGGAAGAAGGTGAAAGCGGGTCGGAACGTGCCGGATGGAAGAAGGTGCAACGTCCTGGAAGAAGCAGGACCATTTCACCCAATCACAAAACTGTATAGCTCATAATTTGCCGCTTTTTTACGTTCTTAAGATGTGGAAACAAAATTTGCCGCGGGTCATTTTCTCAAAAAAATCGATGTTCCTGCTAACTTACCAGTTAGCAGGACCACACATCTAAATTCAATAATGTAGCATACACACCAAACATACCCAAATTTGCTGCTTTTATTTATAAACGATTAGTGAAGAAATCATACTGATATCTCCATTTTTTTCAAAAGATATTTACAAAAACAAAAATAACATCTACAATCATCGCGAGCGCCCTCAAGGAGGACAAGACATGTTTCGTCCAAGACCAATAGCCTTAACGATTCATACTCTACGCCAAAATTTGCCTATAACCGTTGCAAACTGTAATGTAATAAACAAAATTGCAGCGAACAGGTTAGTTTACAATACACAGGTTGGAATCAGAATTTAAACTCTTGAAGCCCTCCGCGAAGAAAAGGCAATGATACTCCTAACCAACAGCCGTAATAATTCATATCTATACAAAATTTGCTCCAAACGTTGCTAATTGTAATCGTCAATAAACAAATGGTTATGACGGGCGCATAGTTTACAATACCAGGGTTCCAAACCTCTGTGAATTTAACTCTAAAAGCTCCCACCGTAAGGAAAAGGCACGATAACTCCTGAACTGTTAGCATTCATACTCTATGCCAAAATTTGCTCCTAAACGCTGCTAATTGTAGTCTGCAATCAAAAAATTTGCCGCGGACCGGTTAGTTTAAAATACCCAGGTTCGAACCCCAGAAATTAAACTCTTGGAAGCCCCCTCCGCGAGGAAAAGGCACGATACCTCCTAAACTATTAGCCTTAACAATTAATTTATGCCAAAATTTGTTCCAAACGCTGATAATTGTAATTCATGGGTAATAAAAATTTGCAGCGGGCCGCTTAGTTTAACATACCCAGGTTCGAACCCGAGAATTTAAACTCTTGAAGCCCTCTGGCGAGGAAAATGGCACGACATTTCTGAACTATTAGCCTTAATAATTCATACTCTATGCCTGTTCTAAACGATGCTAATGGTAACCGCAATAAAAATTCTGTCGCGTGGGCCGGTTAGCTTAATATACCCAGGCCCGAACTCCTGAAATTAAGTCCCAAAGCTCTCGCGCAAGGAAAAGAACGTCTCTTCCTGAACCAATAGCCGTAACAATTGATACTCTATGCGAAAATTTGCCCTTACCTGTTGAAAACAGTAATTAATTAATTTGCCGCGGACCGGTTAGTTTAAAATACCCAGGTTCGAAACCAGAATTTAAACTCTTGAAGCCACTCATGAGGAAAAGGCACGACACTGAACTATTAGCCTTAACAATTCATACTATGCCAAAATTTGTCTTAAACGTTGCTAATGGCACTGTAATAAAAATTTGCTGTGGACCGGTTAGTTCAAAAATACTCAGGTACGAAATCCAGAATTTAAACTCTTGGAAGCCCTCCGCGAGGAAAAGGTAATGATAGTACCTCCTTGAACTGTTAGCCTTAACAGGCCTACCATGCCAAAATTTGCTTCTAAACGCCATAATTGTAGTCTGCAATAAAAGTATCGGTCGCGGACTGGTTAGTTTACCCAGGTTAGTTACCTAATACCGTGTTCAAACCCCAGAATTTAAATCCTGAAGCCCTCCGCGAGTGAAAGGCAATTATACCTTCTAAACTATTAGCCTTACCACCATTCTCAAACTCTTGTTCCTAAACGTTGCCACTCTCAATCTGCAATGAAAAATTTGCCGCAGACAGGGTTAGATTAAAACATTGGGTTCGAATCCCCCGGGAAATTAAAGTCCTGGAAACTCCCTGCCTCAGGAACAGAAACGTTTCTTCCTGAACCAATAGCCGTAAGAATTCATACTCTATGCAAAAATTTGCCCTTACCTGTTGGAAACAGTAATCTGTAATTAATTAATTAATTAATTTGCCGCGGACCGGTTATTTTAAAATACCGAGGTTCGAACTCTGTGAAATTGAACTTGAAATTTCTGCGCCAGGAAAGACGCGCGTTTCTCCCTGAACTAACAACCGCACAATTTATACTGTACGCCAAATTTGAGCATTAAACGTTGCAAAATGTAATGTGTAATAAGAAATCCTGCTGCGGACCGATTAGTTCAAAATACTCAGTCTCGAAGCCCAAATTTAAGTCTTGGAAGCTCCTGCGAAGAAAAGACATCGCAAAATTCATTCATATATATATATATACTGACACACCAGATTTTAACTAATTTGTAATTCAGCAAAATGCCAAAATAACACTTTATTAGCAAAAAGACATTCGTTGCTACGGTACTGAATGCAATATATAAATCGTTCATTAGTTTAAAAGCGGACGATAAGTAGCATCTGTGGTTTCGCGATGAAGAAAGATAAACAAACGTACGAGAATTAAAAGGTAAACAAACTCATTTCCGGATCTTCATTTTTTTTTTTTTTTTTTGCGATGTATTCTGTCCATTCTGGATTCTTTAGGACAGTTCTCCAACTTTCTGTTTTTTTAACCTGACTTGTACGGATGCACCATTTTTCAGTGAACATTTTTTTTTAAATCTCTTCTGGTATTGTTAATGTAAAATATTCTTCATTGCTACTTGTATTACAAGAGCTTCCTCTGGAACTTTCTGCAGACTCTTCGGGAGACGGTGATGACAAATCAATTGGGTTTTATATCGAACCGATTATTCGTCATGTACGAATGCAATGTCGTTGGCTTAATTTTCCCCCCAATGCTATTTGAAATCCGTTCCCAAACACAATTAGTATTGTTACAATTTTTCCTTTTTATACACTCTATATTTAATACTTATAAAAAGGGAACGGATTTCCATGTAAATACATATTTTTGCAGCCACAAGATACCAACATTCACTAATATTTTTTAGACTTAACACGACATTCTGAACGTATTGGAACCATTTTTATTTTACATATTTTTACATATTTTGGTATAATTACATATTTTACATATTTTATCTATTGCTACATAGTTCGTTACATTTTAATACATTTATAGGTCGAAAATGAACATTTCACATGCTATGTTGGAAATGTATGTTATTTGAAAACTAACTTTGTTACTGAAATACTTAAGAAAACACGCAATGCGCTTGTATTAATGCCGGACCATCGCTATTAATTGTCAAACTTACCTCCCCCGCCCCCATCTGCTTCTTGGACGCGTAGTCGGGATCAAGGATGAGTGGATGTATGTGAAGCAGAAGGAACTTCAACTACGGGCTTATTCGCGTTTCATAGACCCCATGCGTAAATTGATAAAAATCCAGATCATTGCCTTATCCTGTTTCTGTTATGTGTGTGAGTGGGGGCGTATGCTCCTTTACCCTCTTCTACGAAAGTATATATTTCGGATGAAACTAGCGAATAATTGCTTCTGTAGATGTAAAACTTTCTTTCAGCCTCCCTGAATCCATATTAATATTTGATCGGCAACGTACTGTGCTCGGAAAACGCTTGAAGAATGGAATTTTAAACATTATAAAAAAATTTTATTTCATATATTTCCTATTTTTTCTTACATATTTTTGAAAAAATAACTACATATGTATGTACATATTTTGCTTTTTTTATTACATATAATAAATTCCATTCCTACTTATAAACTATAAGTTCATAACTAAATTCTTGTGAAGGTTTCCCTGTTTCTTATACATTGTTCTAAAATACCTTAATCACATCAAATGTTTCACTAAGGTACACGTCCACTCACAGCCACGCGGGAACAGCTCGTGAAACTGCTATTCAGCAGTTATAGTTGTCGTAACAATTTCAGGAAATTGAACCGTTATTGTTTGAAATATTGCAAGTGAGGATTAGACAAAATACCTAGGAAAGCTGGACATTGTTTCTCTCGAGCGGCCGGGCAAAATCCGCAGGCCCAAGGAATCCCCAACTCATCGACCCAAAACAGGAAGCGGCTAATGTCTTTCCTAAAACCTAAGGTTTGGAAACGCTTCCTTCTTTTTATACATCTTTTAATAATATCAAAGTATGTACCTTTCGTCTAAATAAACAGTTAATGACTCATTTGCTAATACATGTAAATAACAATAAAACAAGCACTGCGAGGTGTTATTTGAACTACCATACTTGTAACATTTATAAACAATATTTGTAGTTTTTCTCCCATTTTTTCCTTGGAAACACCACGTGAAAAAAATGACTAAACTCATGACAACGTTCTGACCGGTCACAAGGAATAAGAATTATTTTAGTTGGTATTTAGACCTCAAAATAATCGGAAACCACCAGAATCTCTTGCTTTAGCCCTTCAACATGGGGTGCCGTCCACATACGTACCGAGGCTTTTAACTTATACCTGCGGGATGACATCTGAAGACGTCATGACGCAGCTTTTCCGCGTGCGAGATGTCCTGACACGGCGTGGCCGTTTCTCTCCTCGGCGAGGGGGCCGAGCGGATGCAACCGCATTCGTAAAGGTATTTGGCGAAGGGAGTTTCTCTTCGTGTAACGGGCCCGCCGGGGCAGCTACTCGACCTAGCTAGAATATGCCTAGTGTCGAAAATCCGCCACCCTCGGGACTCGAACCCTAGACTCCTGATAAGAAATTTGCCGTAATAGTTCTTCTCTGAGACCTCAACGGAAAAATCACAATGAATTTCCCCCAAATACCTGTACGATTCTACTGAAATACCGGTATTTTCGTATGAAACTACGGGTATTTTGATGAGAGAATACCGGTATATTACCTTTAAATAAAGATATTTTTCCGGTATAGACGTCGGATGAAGGTAAAATACCTCTAAAAATACCGGTATTTGAAGTCTTATACCGGTATTTTTAAAGGTATTTTGAATAAAGGATAATAGAGGTAAAGGTATTTCTATACTCGGTATAGCCATTTCTACCGCTATTATTTCGGTATTCGGTCCAACAATTATTATTAGACACAATTATATAAATTGTTTAAGAACATTTCTTCTTAAATTTAAATATATTTTAAAATATTTGCATTATTAACGAATAATAATAAGTGTAAAAACATAAACTACTTTAATCTATGAATGATACGAAAAATTGAAAATTTGTAATTCCAAGAACTCATTATAAACATTTCGACACGCCACCCATTGCCCGACAAAAGCTCCTTGTGAGAGCGAGGCGAGCTGCCACCTGGAAATCGAGCTGAGATCAGCGTCATATCCGTTGCCGGCGACAGGTCGACCCACGCGGCACGTCCGGCGTATCGTATTCCTTTCAATGTACGCAACGACTGATAAGTGATGTTAATCGACCTCTCTGCGGTGAAGGAGCACGCTGTCTCCTGTTCTACCGCAGTGACCTGACCCAAGAGCTTGTGAAGAAAATTATTATTTAAATCATGAATAACCAATTTTCACAATAATGCTTTAATTTTTCGTTTATTGCTAGATATTAATTTTGACCTTGACGCGTCTCTACGTTGCCTTCATTTTACAATAGTTTCATTAGGCAACAATCGGAACAAAACATTTATTAACAATTTTACCAATCACACCCCCAAATGAGGAAATTATAAACTTCCCTTCTTTACTTGAAATTAAAATCCAATCGCCGATTTTTCAGATGCTCAAATTTCTCTATCACTAATTCATTGAAGTTGCTGGTTTTTCGAAGTTGCTGTTCTATTGATAGCATTGTTATGTTGTCATTGTATTTCTAAGACGAGTTTTTATCCGCTTCATTGTTGAAATCGGGTGTTGGGCTTCTGAAGTGAGAAGAATCAAAGAAGTTTACAGTCTTCTAGAAAACTTTCTTTTATTTCATTTTGTAGCATTAGTTGAAATAATGGTACCGCTCCAAACAGTACTCCAAATTTGCCGCTTTTTATTTATAAACGATTAGTGAAGAAATCATACTGATATCTCCATTTTTTCAAAAGATATTTACAAAAAACCAAAAATAACACCTACGTTCCTATAGCGAGCGCCCTCAAGAAGAACAAGACACGATTCGTCCAAGACCAATAGCCGTAAATATTCATACTCTACCCCAAAATTGGCCCTTAACCTTTGCAAACTGTAATCTGTAATTGTCGCGAACCGGTTACTTTACAATACCCAGGTTCGAACCCCAGAATTTAAACTTTTGGAAGCTCTCTCCGCGAAGAAAAGGCACGATACCTCCAAAATTGTTCGCCTTAACAATTCATACTTTTTCCAAAATTTGCTCTTCACGTTGCTAATCGTATTCTGTAATAAACAAAATTGCCGCGGCGGTTAGTTTAAAATACCCAGACATACTCTCTGCTAAAACCTGCCAATAATCGTTGCAAAAAGTAATCTGTAATAAGAAAATTTGCCGCGAACCGGTTAGTTTACAATACCAGTGTTCAAACCCCAGAATTTGAACTCTTGGAAGCTCCCTCCGCGAGGAAAAGGCACGTTACTTCCTGAACTGTTAGCCTTAACAATTCATACTCTATGCCAAAATTTGCTCCTAATCGTTGCTAATTTCAATCTGCAATAAAAAAATTTTCCGCGGACCGGTTAGATTAAAATACCCAGGTTCGAACCCCAGAATTTAAACTCTTGGAATCCCCCTCCGCGAGGAAAAGGTACGATACCTCCTGAACTAATAACCTGTACAATTCATGCACCATGCGAAAATTTGCTCTACAGTTGCTAATTGTAGTATGCAATAAGGGAAATTTGCTGCGGACCGGTTAGTTGAAAATAGCGAGGTTCGAACCCCCGAAATTAAAATCCTCGAAGCTCCCTGCGCTGGGCAAGGAAACGTTTCCCCCTGAACCAATAGCCGCAACACTTCATACTCTATGCCAAAATTTGCCCTTAACCGTAGCAAACTGTAATCTGTAATAAAAAAAAATTGCTGTGGACCGATAGCATAAAATACCGATAGCAAAAATATTTTGTGCTAATTATTTGGTATATATGAGGTGTGGTACATATTGAAGATGATGAAAAGAAAAAAATTAGTAATACATTTTAAGGAAAAGTGTGTTTTATAAACGATATACATACAATATATATATATATATATATATATATATATATATATATATATATATATATATATAATATATATATATATATATATATATATATATATATATTATATATATATACATATATTAAAAATTCAATGAAAATAATTACATGTTTATAACAAAATAATAATTATAAATCACACTTAATAAATTAACACTGGTAGCACTGGCACTAGGAGAAAATCAATACAGTAAAATTATAGAAAATTATGGAATTCTCTAGTTCTTACTAATAATTTTGTTAAATCTTTAAAATTATACAATGAAAGAGAGAATTATTTAATTTTGAGTTTACTAATGTTGGTCGAACTAAAACTCGAAATTGCCAAGTGTTGGCCCTCCCTCCTTTTTTTTTGTTTTCCTACTTCGTTCTCCAGGTAATGGATGTCCTCTCTGCCGTGTTCGACCAGAAATCAACACTCCCTCTCACCCTCTCAATCTCTCTCAATACCTCTCTCTCTTCTCTCTCTCTCTCTCTCTCTCCCTCCCCCTCTTCCCATAGAGTATAAATTGTTACGGCTATTGGTTCAGGAGGAACGTACCTTTTCCTTGCCCAGGGAGATTCCAAGAGTTTGGGGTTCGAACCTCAGTATTTTAAACTAATCGGTCAGTGGCAATTTTTTTTATTACAGATTACATTTTGCAACGGTTGATGTCAAATTTTGGCGTAAGTATAAATTGTTGCGGCTGTTGGTTAAGAAGGAAACGACTTTTCCTTCGCAGGGAGCTTCCAAAACTTACATTTCTGGGTTTCGAAACTGGCTATTTTAAACTAACCAGTCAGCGACAAATTTTTTTCATTTCAGATTACAGTTTGCAACGCTAAAGGGAAAATTTTTGCATAGAGTATGAATTGTTAAGGCTATTGGTTCAGGAGGTAACGTGCCTTTTTCTTGCAAGGAGCTTCCAAGACTTAAATTTCTGGGGTTCGAAACTGAGTATTTTGAACTAACCGGTCCACGGCAAATTTTTTTATTACGCATTACATTTTGCAACGCTAATGTCAAATTTTGGCGTACATTATAAATTGTGGCGGTTGTTGGTTCAGGAGAAAACGTGTCTTTCCTTGCGTAGGGAGATTTCAAGACTTCAATTTCTGGGGTTCGAACCTTGGTATTTTAAACTAATCGGTCTGCGGCAAATTTTTATTGCAGATTACAATTAGGAACGTTTAGAAGCAAATTTTGGCATAGAGTATGAATTGTTATGGCTATTAGTTTGGAGGTATCGTGCCTTTTCCTCGCGGAGGGGCTTCCAAGAGTTTAAATACTGGGGTTCGTACGTGGTTATTTAAAACTAACCGGTCGGCAGTAATTTTTTATTGCAGATTACAATTAGCAGCGTTTGGAGCAAATTTTGGCATAGGTATGAAATGTTACGGCTATTAGTTTGGGAGGTATCGTGCCTTTTCCTCGCGGAGGGGGCTTCCAATAGTTTAAATTCTGGGGTTCGAACCTGGGTATTTTAAACTAACCCGGTCCGGCAAATGTTTTGATTGCAGATTACAATCAGAACATTTAGAAGCAAATTCTGGCATAGAGTATGAATTCTTACGGCTTTTAGTTTGGGAGGTATCATGCCTTTTCCTGGCGGAGGTTCCAAAGTTTAAATTCTGGGTTCAACCTGGGTATTTTAAACTAACCGGCCCGCGGTAAATATTTTTGCAGATTTCAATCAGCAGCGTTTAGGAGCAAATTTTGGCATAGTGTATGAATTGTTAAGGCTAATAGTTCAGGAGGTATCGTGCCTTTTCCTCGCGGAGGGGGCTTCTAAGGTTTAAATTCTGGGGTTCGAACCTGGGTATTTTAAACTAATCGACCCGCGGCAAATTTGTTGATTGCAGATTACAATTAGCAACGTTGAGGAGCAAAATTTGGCATGAAGTAAGAATTGTTACGGCTATTAGTTTGGGAGGTATCGTTCCTTTTCCTCGCGGAGGGGACTTCCAATAGTTTAAATTCTGGGGTTTCGAACCTGGGTATTTTAAACTAACCGGCCCAGCAAATTTTTGATTGCAGATTACAATTAGCAACATTTAGGAGCAAATTTTGGCATAGAGTATGAATTGTTACGGCTATTAGTTTGGGAGGTATCGTGCCTTTTCCTCGCGGAGTGGGCTTCCAAGAGTTTAAAGTCGGGGGTTCGAACCTGGGTATTTTAATCTAACCGGTTCGCGGCAAATTTGTTTATTGCGGATTAGAATTTGCAACTGTTAGTAGCAAATTTTGGCATAGAGTATGAATTGTTACGGCTATTAGTTTTGGAGCTATCGGGCCTTTTCTTCGCGGAGGGAGCTTCCAAGAGTTTAAATTCTGGGGTTCGAACCTGGGTATTGTAAACTAACCGGTTGGCGGTTTTTTTTTTTTATTACCGATTACAGTTTGCAAAGATTAAGGTTAAATTTTGGCGTTGAGTATGAATCGTTACGGCTATTGGTCTTGGACGAAACGTGTCTTGTCCGTCTTGAGGTCGCTTTCCATAGGAACGTGTGTCTTATTTTTGGAGTTTTGTAAATATCTTTTGAAAAAATGGAGATATCAGTATGTTTTCCTCACTAATCGTTTATAAGTAAAAAGCGCTAAATTTGGAGTACTGTCTGGTGTGTATGCTTACATTTTTAGCGGATTTAGATGTGTGGTCCTGCTAACTTCCAATGGAAATGAGGACCATCAATTTTTTTGAGAAAATGACCTGCGGCAAATTTTTTGTTTTCACATCTTAAGAACGGCAAGAAAGCGGGAAATTATGAGCTATACAGTTTTGTGATTGGGTGAAATGGTCCTGCTAACTTCCCAGGACGTTCCACCCCTGCTTCCCATCCGGCACGGTTCCGACGCTCTCTGCTTCTTCCTCTGCCCCCTCGCGTCCTTCTACATGATTCTTTTGCTTTGGATCACCTCCGTCACCTTTTACCTGACGCATTTATTTCATACTCCGGAACTGCAAAGACGAGCACAGAAAATACATTTCCTTGTGCGTATGATCACTTTGATGGCTTTTGACATCTGTAGCAGCCCCCACAACCATGAACTGCCGAGGCCTCCGCCCCGGGGTTTGAATGTAATGCAATCACTAGTTCGTGTCGGTGTCATTTGAACGTAATAGCTTCACAAGTAGCCTGTCGCATGACGCAAAGTCCCAACACGATACGTCCGACACTTTCCTGCTCAGCGAGCCCGGTGTTCGATCGGCTCCTTACGCCATAGAAACAACACTCACCCTCTAGATTGTGTTGCTGCCAAATCTATAATGTCGTAAGGAGGGGTAATCCGGATGAGAAGACTATTTCGCACACTACATGCCTCACATTAGCCTTTGCATTCCTTCTATTTAAGCATTCTTACTAATACTGTGTATAATGTGATCGGCCCCAGTACTTTTTGTTACAGTTCACGTAGCTCAGAGCCAACGTCGTTGCAATCTCGCAACTCTGATCGGAAGGCCCCAAGTTTCGTGTTCCGACGTCGGTGGATTTCAACAGCAAAACCACTAGATCGATTTCAGCCGTTATCGTAAAGACTTTAGAGTCTGGCTGCTCAGATAAGCAATTTCCATGTTTTTCGATCAATCCCAGGCAAACTGAAAAAGGGAGCTTAACAAAGGCCATGAATCGCGCGCGATGTTTCCTTCGTCTTCCATGTCTCTCCTCTAACACACACTTACATGCACCAACTCCCAAAATGTCGGGAGACCGTCGGAGCCTTCAGTTTGTTGTTCGGCTGCGGCGATGCCCAGCTGGGGAGATATCTACGGACAAATACCCTGCAAGCAGACGTAAAAGTCGAACTCGGGACTCACCATCCACCGGAGGTGAAATCACCACCTCCGCAATAGATCATTCACTACTCCAAGGGAGTAATGACCAACGATTATTCACGTGATATTCATGGTGGTTTGAAAAGTCAATGATGCCACAACCGCACAGTACAAACATGGAAGCCCTTCGCATCACACGAATCCGGAGCCATCGGCTTGGTTTACTCCGGACACTTTTTCCAACCGCGCCTCCCCGAGGTCAGCACGTTACCAAGAGCAGAATAATTCCATTAAAAAATGGGCAAAAATGTCAATACTTTAATGATAAACAACCAGCCAACGTACCGGGAGCGGTAGCTCTGTGCATCAACTGATGTCACTTCAGTGCCTCTGACCGAGAGGTCCTCTGACGCCGGTAGGATTTTCGATATCTATCTTTTCTGCTGGTTTGGGTCGCTGTCTGGAGGAGAATTCTAGCGGCCGGCTGCCCTCATCGGTAGTTTTCCGTGGTTTGTCCGATCAACACCAGGCGAATGCCGGAGCAGCATCCTACTAAACAGACCACGGACCGCGCGCGATCTTTCCTTCCTCTTCCTTGTCCTATCCTCTCCCTAATACACACTTCCCTAACATGCCACTGTTACCACATATTCAGGGAGACAGGTCAGGAGCTTAGAGGTTGTCCTGTCTGGGGCGGTGTCCCGCTGGTGGGAGAGTCCTCGTTTGGGGGAAACCCCACTAGCCGACGGTTGGTCGGCGCCGTATCTCGCCATCCAGCGGGTGAAGATCACCGCCATCTCCCGGGGGGAACATGCACTACAATTACGGGACTAACGATCAAAGCAGTTGACGCGCCCGGAAACACGAAAAAATCAATCAATCAATCAACCAGCCAACGTCTTCACGTGTAGTTTTACTTCACACTTGCAGTGAACGTGGGGCACTCCCCACTAGACAGGGGAAAAAGACCGCCGCGTCCCAAAGCAAGAAAAGACTTGGGGCGCAGACTGCCGGGCGATCCGCCGCGCTGGTGCGATAAGCTTATCTGCCCCACGTGGGGCGCCATATATTCGCGGCGGCAGCTGGATTTGGCGGGATAGAATGCTGATTAACGACCGCGGGGACCACTGATAGGTGTTAATAGCGCAGGGTCCGGCGGAACGCGTTTTATTCCAGTCGGTCGATCGCGAGCGCGCGTGCCAGGATTGAAGTGCGCCGAGAAGTATGTTGCCTGCGCTAGGATTTGGCTATTAAAGGATTAACATGTCGCTATATAATTATAATTATCATCTTTCATTCAAATTAGATGATAAAAGAATGCTCAAAAAGGATGCTTTATCAGAAGCAGAGTGTTAACATAGTAAAGGATTATCATATGAAAACATTATCCGTGACTAGAATTATTCGTGATACTAGGAATATTCGAGACAGCTAGGATAATCCAAAACACTAAGATTGTAGTGTATTCTTATAACAGTTAGAGATAATTCTCCTTAATAGAATTAGGCAACACACTTGGATTTGTCGGGGGTATTGTTCTAATTTGTCGGATTCTCGAAATATTGGAATTATTCAAGTTTTTAGATTTCTCAAGATTGTTTTCTCTATCTCTGGTTATCACGGTTTATTTAGTTAAAATTTTTTAAATAGTTTTATGATTATAAGTATCTGTCATTTTAGATTAATTAATGTCAGAATATTTTTTTTTATTTATTTATTTAGTAAAAACCAGTCAAAAACTGTTTTGACGTATGGAGGGGAAAGACATATATTCTAAGGGGTAGGTTTAAACCCATGTTAGAAGATTTTACGAAACCATATTTACATGAAAATAGTTCAATGTCGGGAAAATAAAAAAATAAAGTAAAATGGTTCGAGATATACATTTTCGAAACAATAGAATTATTCGAGTAATTTAATATATGAAGCATTGGAATTATATTCCCTCACTAGATTTACATATTGTTAATTTACATATTGTTATTATTAATATTAGTGAGGTTATTAAAATTATAGTAATTAGTAGTATATGGTCTAGCACCAGGGTTCTATTAATACTTTGTTCTTAACATGATATTTAAGATCGAATATGGAAAATATTCGATCTTGAATATATAATGTAATAAGAAAGAAATGTCCAACTTCAGAGTTAAAGATGTTGGAGAGGTTGAAAAAAATAGAACTTTGTAATCGTGAAACTCAAAATTACGGAAGAGCGAACTTCAGAAACATTAACCCAAAATAATTTAAAGGTCTTATATTTTAAAAATTGCATTATAAAAAATCTGCAGCTCTAATATAGAAGCTGGAGAAATTCAAAAACATTACTTTAGTCATTTTGGACTTTTAGAATTTTTGAAATAAATGAAACTTATGAAATAAATGAAATTATTAAGTGAAACTTGCTTCTTTTTTTTTGAGGAAACAATTTTTTTTAAAAAGTCGAAGCTCTTGTGGGGTACGTCTTGTTTACGTACTTTTAATTGATTCTATTTAACTCAAAATTACGCGAAAAAATATATTTTGACGCAAATATACCTTCTATTTTTAAATAATTAATTTTGAAGGATGTCATTCTAAAATCTTCAATAATGTGGTTGTAAGAGGGATCCAAAAATATTTCACTTTCAATTTTTTTAATATTCAGGGATGTTAAAGAAAATCCGACAAACGCCATTTTCATTAGTGTAGATTCATGTATTCGAAAACATTGGAACGAGGTTTGAGAAAATTTAGAAAATGACATTCGATTTTTTAAAGTTTCCTCGCAAAAAAATTAACTGCCCGTTTCCAATTCATGGTTTCACGATATCACCCATCGATCGATAGGGGAGTATGAAATTTGGCGGAAATCCTGTTTAGAACGGGGTGGCGGCTCGCGGGTGCATGTGGACCCTCCTGTCATTTATGTGGCCCGCCAAAGAGTGTGTATTTTAATGAATTGTTGTTTTTTTTACTTTAGAACAATGCCGTTTAGTATAGAAATTCATTTTATGACATAAGGAAATGACACTTTCCGACATTTTTCGTCGATTTCATCTACTAAGTCATTTTTACATTTTTCCATTATTAATGAATTTTCCTTGATTTCATCGATTTTCATAGCAATTTAATGGTACTTGCTTAAAATAATATTTACGAGATAAAAAAAATGTTCTCCACAGAATTCCGGAGTTGCCTATTCGATTTCTCCGCTCAGAAATCGTAATGTCATCCGCTGTATTCGTAATCTAAGTTTCCTGTGACGTCTGTCAGTGTCATTGTCAGTCCGACCGATTTAAAGATAACTTAAGACAGAGATTTCATGTTAAAGAACAGTGCAAACCAAAAGTTTGCAAGCTCAGTTCACTTGAACGAACGGTTACATCAGTAACATATCCAACAGTTTGAGTTATTCATCCGAACTGGTTTTAATCATATCTTAATGACATTTCTCTTTGTTTTTAAAACATTTTCAATACATTTTAAGCGCATTTCATTGACCATTTTTGCATTTTGAGTCAAAAAACCCGCCCCCAGTTATTAGTGAAAAGTGAAAGCCCCGTGCAACTATGTCGGACGAGAACATTGCCCTAACCCAAGCTGCCTCCAACCCTTCTTTAGTGTAAAAGAGTAAGTTTGATTAAAAAATTTTTTAGAAAATTTCCCAAAAATTAAAAATCATCCCAATTTGATTCACTGCGTTATGCACGGTACGGCTTGATATCACGCTTGGTTCCGTTCCCCTTCCCTTTTTTCCAAGAAACCAGGCAAAGTGCCGCGATCAACATCATGGGGAAGTTATGTGAGGATCGCCAGAGTAAGAAACATACGATAATAAAGGTTTAAGTTGTGGCTCTCGAGGCCTTGCAAGTTGAACACCCCTGGTTTAGGCGCTAGCGTTGTTCTCAGACGGACGGAGGGTCGGAAAGCACGTTTTGTCGGAAAACCCCACAAAACAGATTCTAACTACACACTGCATTAGAGAAAGTAATTTACTATTTACAGAAGAAATAAAAAAGGTCCCGTTTGTGGTATCAACTCTCACAACTAGCTTTCTGTCGAAAAAGCAGCATTTTCGCCAGAGTAAATCCAAAGGAACTTGATTCGAAAAGTGATTCAAGTTTTGTAAGCTATAAGTTTTAGAACTTGTTGTTAGATGTGCTTCCACTCACACATTAGTATAATTTTGTACCCAAAAGAGTAATTTAAAGACAAAATATAATCATTATTTTTTTCTAATACTTCACACCTTTATAAAATATACTTCGTTAATTGCAAGACACATTGCAAAACATATATACATATATATTTCATTCTGATATTTTTTGGTTCCGCACGCACTTTACTCTATTAAAGATAACACACAATTAAAGACACAGAGAATAACAATAAAAGGTATTCAATAACGATTTTATTTTTTCCCATTGAAATTTTATTTTGTTTAAATGTTACTTTGAAAAATAAAATGGAAAATGATCCAAAAATAATAGGAAAGTTCTATTAGTTGGAAACAAATCACAACTGATGTTACAAATAAGGAGAAAAACCAGAAATGATTTCAGAAGAACCACTTTGTGGTCCCCACACCCATTTCGTTGAGACACAAAATGTTCAGATATTCATAAAGTTTTTGAAATTTTATATTGTGTAAATGTAACTTTGAAACACATGATCCACGTAACATTATCCAAAAAAAATTGGAAAGTTCTATTAATTGGAAACAAACCACAATTGAAATAACAAATCAAAGGAAGAACCAGAAAGTATTTCAGGAGAACCACTTTCTGTTCAGACAACCCTATTTGTGTTCACTTTTTATGTTTCCTGTATGCTCAGAAATACATAAATGCTTTGAAATCATACATTGTATAAATGTTGTTTTGAAAAATAAAATGTAATGTTACAACAAAATTAGAAGGTCCTAATACTTGGGAAACTAATCACAATTGAAATAACAAATTAGAGGAAGATTCAGATAGGATATCAGGGATAGGGCAACTTTCTATTCAGACATCCTATCCATTAACGCTTTTGAAATAACATCTTCGTTAATTATCATGAAATACAAAACGTAAGATGTTCTTACAAAACTAGGAAATTTTAATAGTTAGAAATAAATCATAATTGAAAAGAAAAATCAGAGCAGTTTCTGAAACGATTTCAGGGGAAAGATCACTATCTGTTCTGTCACCCTACTTGTAAATGTTTTGAAGTAATATTTTATTATTAATTGCAAATATAAAATGTAATTCAAAAAGAAAACTATTCTCCTTTGGATTTGATCTAAAAATGTGGTAATTGTTTGAAAACAAAATTACAGAAAATGTTGGTTTAGGGACGACTGGCTGGGCCTAGCACTTATAAATATCATATAGTTTTATTCTTAAAAACAATATTATAGTATTTGCATCCAAAATTATCATCCGTTTAGGAGTTTTGATATGATTAGAAAGCAGGTATTAAAATAATAAGTCACTTTTCAATTCACAATTACACAGAACACAGTATAAAGATTAAGAATGTGTGGAAGAAGTTGACAAATGACTTCCTTTTAATATTTCATTTTGTTGGGCATACAAAACATAAAATCCAATGTAACATAGGCTCGAACCATGAATCATTAATAGAACAATGAATTATTGACGAATTGTTAAAATTCTATCAATAGTTTGCAGATTGGCTTCTTAGTTTGGTAAAGCCCTAAAGCATGCACACACCACTGTAAATCTTCACCGCAGGAACAATGTTTAACACTATAACCCTTATGATTTGAAATTTGCGCTCTTTCTCAGCGTCTTCTATATTTCCCACAGTGCAACGCTAATGGATAGAATAGTATCGAGTAGCTGTATTAAATGGATTCAAATGAAAATAGTTATTTACTACTAATAACAATAAATAAGCAATCAATTAGATGAAATTACTGTCATTGCAACAAGATAGATATCGTAAATAATCCATCGTTATTTGGAAGTTCTATGTTTTCTTACGGGAGTATCGCGATGGCAGCGCTCCTGTCCTCAGCGGCAGATGCTAGCAACATTTTCTCACTTTATTTCAGCGCAGTGGAACGCACGGACATGATGCCATCTTACCATGAAGTACTTTTTCACAACTGACGGTTGAAAACTGGGGTTTCGTTTTTGGGTTTTGTGGAGTAATTCCATTGCACCTGAGAGAGCTTCAAAAGTGTTTGTAGGAGAAAAACGTAAGTAATGCGTATTATATTATTTGCAAATAGTGTAAATAAAAACTCGAAGCAAAATTCACCAACCGTTCAAGCGCCATGTATGCTGTGTCAGCAGAGCTGTAGCATAGGACTGAGTCTATAACATATTTTACCTGTTTTCCTTTCTTCAATATTAAAAAATACAATATATTGATGGAAGTAATACTGCACGCACAAGCATTTGATTTCAGTAATGGGCTTATATAACACTAGTGTCGTTTATACGACTGCTGATCGCTAGACGTTCGTTAAATTGTTCCAAATGAAATGTTCGATTCTTATAGCTTAGTTAGGGGATCTGGATAACGAAAGGCCGATGGGAAACAAATATTTGTACTGGGGGACAATCCATTTTCAGATTAAAATGCGGGCATTAATTACTGCTACACCATCTTGGTACAACATTTCTCGAGATAAACCTCGTCTGATTTAATTGTTACACGGTCATTTTATGTTCTTAACCCTTCAGGGAAAAATTTAATCGGGAAAAAAATAATGTTCGATGAATGAGCTTTAAAATTGCATGAAAATTAGTGCTAAAGTATATTCAAAGGGGCAACAATCAAAAGGAGTTTGAGTCAAATTATTAGTAAAACAAATTAAATAATAAAAATGGCTATTCTGCAACATAGTCAGTTTGCAGGGAGGTGCTAAAGTATATTCAAAGAATTTGATAAATAAAATTTCTGAATTGAAGAACTGTAAATTAGTATTAAAGAATTAAAATTATTTATTATAACGAACTCTAGCATTACCAAAAGGGGCGGCTCTAATGAACAGCGATGACCTTTGGTTTTTTGAGTTTTCAATTTTTTAGATATTGATATTTTCTTGTTTTATATAATATATTTTAATGTAATAGGTTTTTTTAAAAATGGAAATGTAATAGGTTTTATTATTTGTCAAATATTAAGTAAAAGTCGATATTTCTTTCATTTACTGAGCGACAAATCTAATAATTATGTTGACTTCAATGTATTAATTTATCAAAATCATCAAAAATATCAAAAATTTAACGGGCAACCTTCATTGGTAATACATGGGATCTTTTAAACATTGGTATTGCCAGGGTATACATAGAAGTTAGATTTATTCCCAATATTCCCGGGTTATCTCTAGTCATATATTTATTTACGTAACTTGTATTCTTAAAATACGACGAATGGTTACCATTTTATATATTTTCATGACGCTGTTATATTGCATTTAGGTGGCTACTTACTGATTGGTATGAAGTTTGAAACATTCTACGTCATAGAAATCGGTCTTATCTTAATTTTTTTGTTAAAATTTGTAAAAAGGGTTACCACACATTGAAATACAAAAATTAGGATCCCACGATTTAAATAAAATGATGAAAATGTGTAGAAGTTTGAATCAGATGGCAACAAGTTGGGCATAATAGATTTGAATGATTGAACCGACGTCACTAGCCGAATGCCTAAACTACGCACCGTGAAGTTACGGAGGTTAAGCGAATTCCAGACATCACGGGTTCCTTGTAGGGTACTGTAAAACACTGGGCAGTAACTCCACGCTGCAATGTCCGGTTTACTTTCTATACTCATAAAATGGACAAAACATTTATTTTAAAACAATTAGAGAATTTTATTCCACCGATACAATGGAAAGTGACACAAAAGTTAAGATTAATAATAATTTGTAATAAATTAATAATGTATTTACCATTTGGATTGTATAATTCTAAACAATATGTAGCAAGTATTGTATCGCAGCTTCTGAGTCAATGACCTCCATCTCGATCAGGCTTTTCGTCCAGTTTCCCTGCTAAAATGAGCTCAGAGCTCAGATGGCCCTTTATTTTGCTTCTGTACATAAATGTTAACTTCAATATCTGAGTACGACTTCCAGAATTCAGTGGGATATATAGTTATTCAAATTATTGTTTCCCTGTTGTCGAGGCAGAAAGTATTATTCCTTGACGAAGGACATAATGGATAAGAGCCCAAAATTTATTGCTTATTTATCCTTGAAAATAGATTTTATTACATCGGAGCGTTTTTTAATTAATTGAAAATTCAAGTAGTATATGACTTAGTGTAGGGATCAGAGAATTTTGAAAACGTGCCAAATTCACTTCTTCCCATAGCACGTCATACAAGTTTCACTGTTTTTTGACATTAAATAAATAAATAAATAAATAGATGCTTGTTGGTTCGGGAGCCGTCGCGCCCTGGACAGTTTGCCTTGGACGTTTCGGCCGTCATGCTGCGGCCTTCCGGGAGCGAAATGCCACTGGCATGGCGAGGAAGGTCGCGGCGTGAAGAAGCCTACACTCTCGTTTGACGCTGAAGTTATTCAATGTTTCGTTTGCCGACCATTGTCATTGGCGGACGTGCCTCTGCAAATGGTCTCTATAGACATTCATATTAAGTACTTCACATTTAGAGAGAACGCATTAAATACAAACATGTTTTAATTTGTTCTGCATCAATTTTTTTTTTCTGGAATATGTGGAGAGATTAGCTCTTTGGCGATACAAATATTTTGAACGTGGGCCTGTGTAGTCCCAGTTGAAAGAGGGTTATTTATTAATATCTAGGCACTCATTTGGTGGTGAAAAATGCAGAGATCCCAAAACATAAATATTTTTATCGTGTAGCTTGTATTGCCCCCTTTCATTATAGGCAGGCGAGATGTTTTATTTTTTAAGAATTGACTGTGAATCTAAGGACTGACATTCTGCCAAATTTTATATTGAGGTAGGTTAAAATACTTATTGGGTATTTTGGGAAAAAAAAATGTTGACAGAATGCCAGAAAAGGGAAAATACGAAGAAAAATAAATAGAAATGAGACATTGGGGACAGAAGCCGTCATTAAACAGCAAGAAAGAAGAGTTTGAGAAAATATTTAAAATATTAGAAAAAATAATAAATTACATTAATAAAAGTTCCATTGTTAGTGTAGATAAGAAAATTTCGATAGCTTAGTTACGGGTGACAAATTAGCATCGACTCGGGCAGTAAAAACAATGTGAAAAAGCAGAAACAAGCTGGGGGATAGATGAAAAAATTTTTCGTCGAATTTGTCCTGATCTGATGGGGGGAGGACGTTGGCGTGACTGGCACAAGAATTGTTTGTAAAAATTTTAATTTACAATATGCCGTGATCCGATATAAATGATTTACACGAATTGTATGAAGTTAACAGTAGAAAAATGAACGTGATTATAGACGGACCCACGGCGAAATTGTGTCGCGAAGGTACAAATAGAATTAGTACGACAGACGGTGAAAAACTTGTGCTGACACGAAATTAGTTGGATTTTAGTAATAGTGGAATGAGACGCTAATCGACAAATGGGAAATTTCATCGCCAAGAAAGCAGTGTTTTCTCAGCAATAGATATGTTAAGTAATTAAGAATTAAAACTTTGCCATATTGAACAGTTCAAGGCCAAGAATGGGTAGATCGGGAGAATAGCTACCCCCCTGCTCCAAAGCCCCCTGTATGTATAAATCTCCGTAGCAACGTACTCTCATTAAGTGAACTGATTATTCGTACTTTTTACGCTACAAATTTAATTTTATAACCTAACAATTCTTTAACTTAACGCATTTTTTCACCAAATGGTCCGCGACGTGCTACCGCACGTCGCTACCTGACGGGTCCAACGTGCTGTTCCCCAGGGCCTTGGCCCTCGCTCCGAGACTGGGTTTGCCTTTTCCCCGTCGCTCCGGCGCTCACGTTGTTCTATATACCTCCTCACGTTTAAGAGAATTTATTTTAAAGGAACGCTCACTTTAAAGAAAATTTCTTTTAGAGGAATATAAATAAATAGACATTAAAATGTCTTTTCCCACTAAGAAAATTTTAAAAGAATAAGTAAAAATATTGTACTTTATCTAGTCTTTTTGTGAAGTTTCGTAAATTGATACTATAGATGTTAAGAATTTGCACATAATGTCACTAATACTTTTAACATGTTTTTCTCCACATATATTCAAAAAGATAAATCTGAAATGTCTTTGACGCCATGCCGAGGCAATTGGCGCTTCATTGCACTCCCAAGTGCTTTCGATTGTATTGGTGTGCTCATTATTTTCATTTTTTTGATAATTTCTCTTCCACATTTCGAACATTCATGTCTACTTGCAATAATTCCAACATTCATACACCATTTAATAATTTCTAATTTTCCTTTCATACGTAACTCACAGAAAAAAATATTTAAAATTTCACTCATTCTCACCAATGCAATTGAATTCACTAGAAATGCAATTAAAGAATAATTTCAAACTACCTTATCAATATATGTGAAGAAGAAAGCATAAAACAAATGACCTTCATTAAATCAAACAAACGAAAGGAAAAAAAAACAATTGCTTAGAAACGTATGTGACTTAATGTAGCCTTGACGTAGGGGGTAGCTATTCTCCCGAGCAGCCCAAGAATGTCTTAGTAAATAAGTGAAATTAAGAGATTATAAAAAAATTAAAATTTGGTGGCCATCATTCATTAGTTAAGAGTAAATTTAAATAAGGAGTTTTATTAAAAATTATTAGAAAAGAAAGATAAAAAATTGATTTAAATAAATGAATAATAGCCGACTGAAGTTGGTGGAATATTAATTCTGAAAGGCTTTGGTGTTATTTCTAAATTAATACCCCAACAAATTAGTAAATTTCTAACATAAATGGATATACACACCAACCTAATCCTCGTAGACCAGTATATTAGACCCTAACTATCGTAGACCCTAACTATTGGCTCGGGCAGGATGACTTAGGCCGGGACGGGCTTCATTTCAACTCGAAAGGTGCGTGGAAGTTGGGGTGTTTGCATGACCAGGTATTGAACAAATACCTGCATAAAAAGTGACAACCGGGCGGAGATGTGTTCGTGGCGCTACGGGCAAAATTGATTGCGGAAGAGGATGTGAAGCGTGTGGTGGCTGCTATGCGGGAGGAGATGGCGGCTGCGCGGGAGGAGTCGACTGCTGCGCGGGAGGAGTCGACTGCTGCGCGGGAGGAGTCGACTGCTGCGCGGGAGGATCGACTGCTGCGCGGAGAGTCGACTGCTGCGCGGGAGGAGTCGACTGCTGCGCGGGAGGAGTCGACTGCGCGCGGAGGAGTCGACTGCTGCGCGGGAGGAGACGACTGCTGCGCAGGAGAGACGACTGCGCGCGGAGGAGTCGACTGCTGCGCGGGAGGTCGACTGCTGCGCGGGAGGTCGACTGCTGCGCGGGAGGAGTCGACTGCTGCGCGGGAGGAGTCGACTGCTGCGCGGGAGGAGACGACTGCTGCGCGGGAGGAGTCGACTGCTGCGCGGAGGAGTCGACTGCTGCGCGGGAGGAGTCGACTGCTGCGCGGGAGGAGTCGACTGCTGCGCGGGAGGAGTCGACTGCTGCGCGGGAGGAGTCGACTGCTGCGCGGGAGGAGCCGACTGCTGCGCGGGCAGAGGCGACTGCTGCGCGGACGCAGGCACCTGAACAGGACCACGAGTCCCAAACTCGGACTTGCAGGTGAGAGGTTTCATTAGATTGTTGCAGGTGAACTGTCGTAGCATCGTAAATAAAGTAACGGAATTTTGGAATGTATGAGGCTTGTGATCCTGATATCGTGATAGGTACAGAATCTTGGCTCTCGGATGCGGTAGCAAATGCGGAAATTTTCGGTCTGATTATTTTACGTTTGAGAGATCTGGAACTAGAGGCGGCGGAGTATTCATTTGTGTGAAAAACACTTTAAATGTCGTATCAAATTGGGTCGATAATGTTTTTGAAATGACGGGATTGGAAATTTACTGTTCAGGAAATAACTTAGAAATAATTGCTTGCTATCGTCCACCGGCTAGCAATTACGAAATATTGAGCGCGATACACGAAAGAACAAAAAATATACGTAGCCATCCCGTTGTTATTGCCGGAGATTTAAATCTTCCAGACACAATTTGGAAAGGGTGCGTATGCGATGGACACGTGCAGAATCTTGTCAATAGACTGGTCTGGGACAACGGATTAGCGCAGGTAGTAGACCAGCCGACTCGCCAGGACGCGCTTCTAGATATTTGCCTTGTTAGTCCAAAAGACTTATTCGTATCGTGCGACGTCATGGAAGGCATAAGTGACCATAAAGCAGTTCTTGTCGAGTTAGACTTCAGTATTTTAAGGAAAAGTACTAACACCGGGTTCCTAGTGAGGCAATACAAGAAAACCAATGTAGTAGGCCTTCAAAATACTGTAAGGGAGCAGTACGATGAGTTTCTTAGAACGGGAGGGGGAATAGAAGAAATATGGCAAGAATTTAAAAACATTCTTGAAAATGCCGTGCAGACATTTGTTCCATGTAAATTGGTAAAAAGAAATCCCGACCCAGAATATTATAATGCAAAGATTAGACGTATGAAAAGAAAAACCAGAAAGGCGTTTAGTAACAGGCACATTAGTGGCAACCACATGGCATCATTTCGAAGTTATTCAAAGCGTTGAGAAGGAAAAGAAAATCGCGGAGGAACGTCATTTAAAATATATCCTTAATGCGGATGGCAATAATTGGTCGGAATTTTTTAAGTATGTTCATAGAAGGAAGGGAAACAAAGACAAAAATCCAGTTGTTCGTATTAATAATTTGCCAATAACTGACGACAGAGAAAAAGCAAACGCTTTTAATGCATATTTTGGTTCGGTTTTTAAGCAGAAAAGTGACTGTACACAGATACCAACGTTATCAGATAGAAATCTATTTCAGGTCGACGTAAGTACTCTACGGAAAGGAATAAAATTAATGAAAAGCGGAAAATCTCGAGGCCCAGATTCTATTTCCACGGACATTATTAAATTAGGTGCAGAGGCTATTCTACCGTACCTAATTAGGTTATTTAATATTTCTATCAATAATGCTTGCGTACCGGAAGATTGGAAGTTAGCACTCGTAGTACCTGTTTTTAAAAGTGGCGATAAAACGGCACTAAGTAACTATAGGCCGATAAGTCTCACGTCAGCCGTATGCAAACTCATGGAACAACTAATTACTAACTACATCCGGAAAGAATGGGAGGGCAAGGAATGGCTTTATCAGGGTCAGCACGGCTTCCGAAACGGGTTCTCCTAGAGTCAGCTTGTCTCACTTCTACAAGATCTAACCGACGAAATTGATAAAGGTGGAAGGGTAGACGCAATAGTAATAGATTTTGCCAAAGCTTTTGATGTTGTTCCTCACGATCGTCTTGTAAATAAATTAATAGATTCGGGTATAGACACTAGGGTGGTGGCTTGGATAAACGAACTATTACGTGATAGGAAACAACAGGTTCGAATCGGAAGACATCAACCTCCGCAAGTGTTACGTCAGGAATTCCACAAGGAAGTGTCATTGGACCTCTCATGTTTCTCGTCTTCGTGAATGACTTGCCAAAAAATTTAGCTTCAAACGTAAGACTCTTTGCTGATGACTGTATCATCTATCGGTTTATCGAATCAGAGGAGGACGTGAATATTTTGCAGCGAGACACAGACAAATTACACTCGTGGGCAAAAACAAATGGCATGGAAATTAACAGTTCAAAAAGTAAAGCCATCACGTTTGGGTCGAAGTTATGGTGAAACTGTGTACAAATTGAACATCAAAGTCATACCTACAGTCACATCTTGCAAATATTTAGGAATTCAATTAGATAGTAAATTGAGCTGGGAAAATCAGGTAAATTTCGTTGTGGGAAAAGCCTGGAGATCTCTACATTTCGTTATGCGGATCCTAAAGAAGAGTACAGTGAGAGGTAAAGAATTAGCTTATATGTCACTAGTCCGACCCGTATTAGAATATGGCGCGGTATGTTGGGACCCGTACAGAATATCACAGCAAGGAAATCTAGAAAGGTCCAGCGCAGAGCATCGAAATTTACTTTCAGAGGATCAAAAAATAGAGGTGCATGGGAATCACTCGAAAAGAGAGGATTGCTGCGACTCATGCTATGTATAAAGAATACGCAGGCTATCCTGCTTGGAGTGAAATACACCGTCGTTTGAAAAACCTACATACTTCGGTGAGCGGATCACGTGCATAAAATTAAGACAAGAATGCAGAAAACGGATGTGGGAATTTTATTTACAAACCGAACTATTATAGACTGGAACAGTTTGCCATGACAATCTTAGAACCCTTTCCTCAAAGCTTGAGCAACTTTAAAAATAAATTAGTTTTCTAGTTAGTTATATATTAGGTTATAGTATAAAAGTGAATATGAAGTTTTAAAGAAGTTTAATTTTAAAGAAGGAAGCGAGTGTGAAAGAAATGCGTCACAGTTAAGTGTTGTGCAGTGAAGTGGAGTAAGGTTTGCGTGGTGATTTTATGTACTATTTATTATTATTATTATTATTATTATTATTATTATTACTATTATTATTATTATTATTTTAATTAACTCCTTGTTTGTAACTTTTTGTTAATGAATGTAAGTTTAATGTATGTAAGGTCACGATATTCTGCCACCAAGTTACTACACTAAATTGCAGAATTAACAATAAATCTATCTATCTATCTATCTATTTCAGGGTCGACCGATACGTACCGAAGGACGGACCAACGGACCGACGGACGGATAACAACGGACGCATTGGTGGGTACACGGGGACCGACCGACCGACCGAAAGACGGACGGGCCGACCGGAAGACGGACAATAATGATCCTAATTTGATAGCTTTCTGCAATTTTGTGTTTCTGCAATTTTGAGAGATTTTGATTTGAACTCTATTTTATTAAACATACGTAATACCATGACAATGTCAACAAGTACTTGTTCGGAATTTTTTGTACTGATAGTATCTTATGTTATGTTTGTGGTGAAGGACCATATAACAGTTGAAAAATATACTTGTCAGCATTAAAAGTCAAAGCGGTGTGCTTAGAAAATTTACCTGCCCAAAAATTTATGAATACAAAATTGTGCAATGTGCATTGCAATATTAATAGTAGTGTTGAAATTTTTTCTAAAACAATTTTTTCAATAATGATCCCAATTTGATAGTTTTCTGCTATTTTGTGTTTCATCAAAGTGTGAGAAATGACGAAAATATCCCCCCAAAGGATACTTTTAAAACCAGGAACATTTTGGTAAATTCATCTATTTGACCCTGCTTTGTTTTCATACTATGATGAGAATACAATAAACACTTCAATATTTAAAAATTGAATTATTCAATTACATCACAACTACATTTTTCCCTAATTTTAAGCAATTGTAACAGGTGCGATTGCAAGAACCTTTCAACCCATACGCATGGTTCAGGCGTCGCGAAATTGTGTGATTGTGTGTTAGTATAAGACGAATAAAATATTCATTAAGGAACATTTTCCAGATGATTATCTCTGGAACAGCGTGTGAGACAACATAGCACTACTACTAGCAACAAGCCACACCGCTGCGTGTTTATATGAACAAGAGGAAAGTACATCTGAAGCACTTTGAGTATTCCACTAGTTAAAAATGTCTCTACAAATAGGACGGTAATAAGTTTTGTACTGAGTTTGTTAAGAATGTTTGCCACATTTTCTTATGGCATGTATAAAACGTAGAATAGAACATCTCCATCCCAAAACTTAAATTCAGAGCTTGGGTAGGCAGTTCGACATTTAACCCGTATGGTTGTTAAGTGAGTATAGAAAATGAAGTTGGGCATCTAAAAACATGCCATTTCTTTGAGTGTTTTCCCAAACTATATCAATTCATTGTGTCAGTAGTATGAAGATCTTCATCCAAATTCAAAGAGAATTCACAGAGCACAGGAGGTTTTTTGGTGCTCGAGATACGAGTATATGAAGATCTTCATCCAAATTCAAAGAGAATTCACAGAGCACAGGAGGTTAGAATTCTTTAGTAATCGTTTTTGGTAAAACTTGCAGTGAGTATGTAAGACCTTGGACTTTTTAACCTACAGTTTATACAATTAGATCATTAATATATTTTTGGTATATTTTTCCCGGCCAATTACTTTGGTTACGTTTAAAGAAAGCACCTTATTGAACATTCTCAGCTCGAAAAGTGCTAGTGATACATGTACACTTCCAAAGTGAAAATTGTCACTGCAGTTACATCAGTGTTTCAAACAGTTTCTAAGAGTTCATATATTTTAGTCATCCTTGTGTCACGGAAGGGTTGAAATCGCAGCCTATTCACACAACAGGAAAGTATAGTTGAAATAATTCTTGATAATTTTTCAGGTTCTTTTTTGGTCCTAGGTATGAAGCATTTTAACCCAAATGCATGGAACACTCCAAGGGGTTTTACGTTGAAAATTCGTCAGTACATTGTTTTCACGACAAGGATACGAGTTTGTTATACATTTTGACTTCTCATTAAGTCACAATTTACATGCAAATATAACAATTATTAATGTTTCACGAACAGTTTTCTGGGATTTTGTAATTTTTAAAAAAATTCTTCCTTGTCAGGTAGACGATGAAACAAGCAGCATCTCAACCCAAAGTCCTTGTAGTCCTAGCGCCGTTGACGTGGTGTTTTTTTTTTTTTTCTACGAGGCACCACATTATTTATTTGGACTCATTAAGAAGGTAAGTGTTTTGCTATAAAAAAATTTGCTGTATTGTTCTGGTTAATTTTTGTTCTACGTAATTGAAATGTTTGTGTAGGAAGCGTCTGTACAAATGCATTGAAAGCTAGTATCATAAACAGACATTCGAAGATTTGTAAACACATGATTATTTAGGACTGCGACACACCTACGTACATTACCTTTTTACTATCAAAAAATTGGGTTTTAGATTTTCAAATCCCTATGTTGGCATTCTTCAATATTTTCATCAATCATACTAGGGGTAAAATTAATATTCTTTCATTTTATAATCGAAACAAATTGTTTTTCTGACTACTGTTGATTTTTTATTTTTTTGGTGGTCCCATTTTACAACATTTTTAAGTTGGAGAAACAATTCCACTACATACATGCGGGAAACGCACTCTGGCTGGCAATTTCGCGACTGTGTTCCAAAAATTTTGAAGGTTAAGGTCATCCATCATTGGGATAATAGAGCCTGGGAATTGGGGTTTAGTGACTTGTTTATGTTTACGTTTTGATGATATTTAACAATAAGAATCACTAAATGTACTTCTGGATGCAATTCCTAATTCTTACCTTTTATACCATTTTACCTAATTCTTACCTTTTATACCTTTTTCATCATCATTTTCCTTGTTCTTACCTGGAATTGAATGTGTCTACAAGCTGGAATCATGCCTGCAAACATGGAGGCCCAGTCATGTTTTGTCTTTCTATGGAAGTGGGATCTCCAGAGTCCGGTAGTGTTAAAAACTTAAATGAGAAATGAAGATAACAAGTCTTTTTTATTCTTTCATGAAACCTCTGGGTTTAGTTCACTCCAGAGAATCCCTTCTTAATATAAGTATGGTCTCGAATATCTTTTGTGAACAGAGCTATGTCTATGCATATAATATACGATATACTCTTTCGGTGCTGGAGATTACACAAGTGTGAAAATGAAGAACGAAAACTGAAATTCCATTTCAAGATTCAAACTGGATTCCATAATAGAAGTTCGTAGAGGCAGCGTCCGATGAATGATTCGTATTCATCATCCGGTGATCATGTGAAATCGAGATAACGAAGGGAAAAGATAGTTTCCGGGCCACGTGAGTGCTAATGTAAATTTAAATCAGAGTAAAAATATGAATAATTTGAATTATTAATATCTTACACTCATTCCTTTTAAATGGTTATGTTTCATTGTTTAAATGTCTTTCTGTACCCCATGCTCTAACCAGAATAAACACCTTTTGGCATTTCTATTTTAGTAAACATTAATGCCTTAACTTCCGGTTTCTAGTGATACAGAGTACAAGACACTTTTCATATTCTGATATCATTCCGGCAGTTCTGGACCTGTTTCATTCATATGAAATTATAAGAATATTAAACAGCATATGTTGCACTAACAATTTCGTGAGTATAAATAAACGTAGAAAACTGAATAATTGTTTCGTTAAGAATCAGAATGACATAATCATTGCATAGTACTGATTAATACTATTAATGTGTGATGAATATACTATCCATGTGACACATTACATTGAAATATATCCTTCCATTTAAGTGAATAATTCGAGAGATTTTGATTTGAACTCTATTTTATTAAACATACGTAATACCATGACAATGTCAACAAGTACTTGTTCGGAATTTTTTGTACTGATAGTATCTTATGTTATGTTTGTGGTGAAGGACCATATAACAGTTGAAAAAATATACTTGTCAGCATTAAAAGTCAAAGCTTGGGCGTGTGCTTAGCAAATTCACCCAAGCAAAATTCATGAATACAAAAATTGTGCAATGTGCATTTGGCAATATTACATAGTAGTGTTGAATTTATTCTAAAACAATTTTGTTAGTCTAATTTGATAGTTTTCTGCTATTTTGTGTTTCATGCAAAGTGTGAGAAATGACGAAAATATCCCCGAACGGATACTTTTAAAACCAGGAACATTTTTGGTAAATTCATCTATTTGACCCTGCTTTGTTTTCATACTATGATGAGAATACAATAAACACTTCAATATTTAAAAAATTGAATTATTCAATTACAATTCACATCTACATTTTCCGTAATTTTAAGCAATTCGTAACAGGTGCGATTGCAGAATCTTACAAAACCCCTACGATGGTTCAGGCGTCGAATTGTGTGATTGTGTGTTAGTATAAAAATAAAATATTCATTAGGGAAAATTTTCCCGATGATTATCTCTGGAACAGCGTGTGAGACAACATAGCACTACTACTAGCAACAAGCCACACGCTGCGTGTTTTATATGAACAAGAGAAAGTACATCTGAACACTTTGAGTATTCCATGTTAAAAATGTCTCTACAAATAGGACGGTAATAAGTTTTGTACTGAGTTTGTTAAGAATGTTTGCCACATTTTCTTATGGCATGTATAAAACGTAGAATAGAAGGCATCTCCATCCAAGACTTAAATTCAGAGCTTGGGTAGGCAGTTCGACATTTCAACTCCGTATGGTTGTTACGAAGTGAGTATAGAAAATGAAGTTGGACATCTAAAAAAATGCCATTTCTTTGCGAGTGTTTTCAATCTATATCAATTCATTGTTCAAATGCATAGTTTGTATTCAGTACAGATGTTTTCAGATTCAGTTTTGGTGCTCGAGATACAGTAGTAGGGAAAATCTTCATCCCAAAATTTAAAGAGAATTCACAGAGCACAGGAGGTTAGAATTCTTTTGTAATCGTTTTGGTAAAACTTGCAGTGAGTATGTAAGACCTTGGACTTTTAACTCCCGTTTATACAATTAGATCATTAATATATTTTGGTATATTTTTCAGGCCATTACTTTGGTTGTTAAAAGAAAACACTATTGAACATTCTCAGCTCGAAAGTGCTAGTGATACATGTGTACACTTCCAAGTGAAAATTGTCACTGCAGTTACATCAGTGTTTGCAAACGTTTTCTAAGGTTCATATATTTTTTGTCATCCTTGTGTCACGGAAGAATTGGGAAAACGCAGCCTATTCACACAACCAGTGAAAGTATAGTTGAAATAATTCTTGATAATTTTTCAGGTTCTTTTTTTGGTCCCAGGTAATACGAAGATTTTAACCAAATGCATGGAACCTCCCAAAGCGGGGTTTGCTACGTTGAAAATTCGTCAGTACATTGTTTTCACGACAAGGATACGAGTTTGTTATACATTTTGACTTCTCATTAAGTCACAATTTACACTGCAAATATAACAATTATTAATGTTTCACGAACAGTTTTCTCTGGGATTTTGTAATTTTTTTAAAAATATTCTTCCCTTGTCAGGTAGACGATGAAACAAGCAGCATCTCAACCCAAAGTCCTTGTAGTCTCGTAGCGCCGTTGACGTGGTGTTTTTTTGGCTACGAGGGCACCACATTATTTATTTGGACTCATTAAGAAGGTAAGTGTTTTGCTATAAAAATATTTGCTGTATTGTTCTGGTTAATTTTTGTTCTACGTAATTGAAATGTATGTGTAGGAAGCGTCTGTACAAATGCATTGAAAGCTAGTATCATAAACAGACATTCGAAGATTTGTAAGCCACATGATTATTTAGGACTGCGACACACCTACGTACATTACTCATTTTTACTCATCAAAAAGTTGGTTTAGATTTTCAATTCCCTATGTTGGCATTCTTCAATATTTTCATCAATCATCGTAGGGGTAAAATTAATATTCTTTCATTTTATAATCGAAACAAATTGTTTTTCTGACTACTGTTGATTAATTTTTATTTTTTAGGTGGTCCCATTTTACAACATTTTTAAGTTGGAGAAACAATTCCAGTACATACATGCGGGAAACGCACTCTGGCTGGCAATTTCGCGACTGTGTTCCAACATTCTGAAGGTTACAAGGTCATCCATCATTGGGATAAGTAGAGCCTGGAAGTTGGGTTGAGTGACTTGTTTATGTTTACGTTTTGATGATATTTAACAATAAGAATCACTAAATGTACTTCTGGAGTTCTTTTAATAGATTTTCATTTTCCCATTTTCTGTCTACTTTACCTTAGGATGCATAGTTTTTGTATTTTACCTAATTCTTACCTTTTATACCTTTTTCATCATCATTTTCCTTGTTCTTACCTGGAATTGAATGTGTCTACAAGCTGGAATCATGCCTGCAAACATGGAGGCCCAGTCATGTTTTGTCTTTCTATGGAAGTGGGATCTCCAGAGTCCGATAGTGTTAAAAACTTAAATGAGAAATGAAGATAACAAGTCTTTTTTATTCTTTACAGTGAAACCGTCTGGTTCAGTTCACTTGGGGAATCCCCTTTTTAATTAAAGTATGGTCTCGAATATCTTTTGGAACAGAGCTATGTCTATGCATATAATATACGATATACTCTTTCGGTGCTGGAGATTACACAAGTGTGAAAATGAAGAACGAAAACTGAAATTCCATTTCAAGATTCAAACTGGATTCCATAATAGAAGTTCGTAGAGGCAGCGTCGCGAGTGAATGAGATTCGTATTCATCACGGGGGATCATGTGAAATCGAGATAACGAAGAAATGATAGTTTCGGGCCACGTGAGTGCTAATGTAAATTTAAATCAGAGTAAAATATGAATAATTTGAATTATTAATATCTTACCTCATTCCTTTTAAATGGTTATGTTTCATTGTTTAAATGTCTTTCTGTACCCTATGCCTAATCCAGAATAAACACCTTTTGGCATTTCTATTTTAGTAAACATTAATGCCTTAACTTCCGGGTTTTTATGTACAGAGTACAAGACACTTTTTCATATTCTGATATCATTCCGGGAGTTCTGGACCTGTTTCATTCATATGAAATTATAAGAATATTAAACAGCATATGTTGCACTAACAATTTCGTGAGTATAAATAAACGTAGAAAACTGAATAATTGTTTCGTTAAGAATCAGAATGACATAATCATTGCATAGTACTGATTAATACTATTAATGTGTGATGAATATACTATCCATGTGACACATTACATTGAAATATATCCTTCCATTTAAGTGAATAATTCGAGAGATTTTGATTTGAACTCTATTTTATTAAACATACGTAATACCATGACAATGTCAACAAGTACTTGTTCGGAATTTTTTGTACTGATAGTATCTTATGTTATGTTTGTGGAAGGACCATATAAAGTTGAAAAATATACTTGTCAGCATTAAAAGTCAAAGCTTGGGCGTGTGCTTAGCAAATTCACCCAAGCAAAATTCATGAATACAAAAATTGTGCAATGTGCATTTGGCAATATTACATAGTAGTGTTGAATTTATTCTAAAACAATTTTGTCAATAATGATCCTAATTTGATAGTTTTCTGCTATTTTGTGTTTCATGCAAAGTGTGAGAAATGACGAAAATATCCCCGAACGGATACTTTTAAAACCAGGAAAAATTTTTTGGAAATTCATCTATTTGACCCTGCTTTGTTTTTATACTATGATGAGAATACAATAAAAACTTCAATATTTAAAAAAATTGAATTATTCAATTACAATTCACAACTACATTTTCCGTAATTTTTAAGCAATTCGTAACAGGTGCGATTGCAAGAACCATTGCAACCCATACGCATGGTTCAGAGCGTCGCGAATTGTGTGATTGTGTGTTAGTATAAGACGAATAAAATATTCATTAAAGGGAAAATTTTCCAGATGATTATCTCTGGAACAGCGTGTGAGACAACATAGTACTACTACTAGCAACAAGCCACACCGCTGCGTGTTTATATGAACAAGAGGAAAGTACATCTGAAGCACTTTGAGTATTCCACTAGTTAAAAATGTCTCTACAAATAGGGGCGGTAATAAGTTTTGTACTGAGTTTGTTAAGAATGTTTACATTTTCTATGGCATGTATAAAACGTAGAATAGAAGCATCTCCATCCCAAAACTTAAATTCAGAGCTTGGGTAGGCAGTTCGACATTTCAACTCCGTATGGTTGTTACGAAGTGAGTATAGAAAATGAAGTTGGACATCTAAAAAACATGCCATTTCTTTAACGAGTGTTTTCAATCTATATCAATTCATTGTGTCAAATGCATAGTTTGTATTCAGTACAGATGTTTTCAGATTCAGTTTTGGTGCTCGAGATACGAGTAGTATGAAGATCTTCATCCCAAAATTTAAAGAGAATTACAGAGCACAGGAGGTTAGAATTCTTTAGTAATCGTTTTTGTAAAACTTGAGTGAGTATGTAAGACCTTGGACTTTTTTAACCTACAGTTTATACAATTAGATCATTAATATATTTTTGGTATATTTTCAGGCCAATTACTTTGGTTACGTTAAGAGAAGAAAGCACCTTATTGAACATTCTCAGCTCGAAAAGTGCTAGTGATACATGTGTACCCTTCAAAGTGAAAATTGTCACTGCAGTTACATCAGTGTTTGCAAACAGCTTTTAAGAGTTCATTATTTTTAGTCATCCTTGTGTCACGGAAGAATTGGAAATCGCAGCCTATTCACACAAATGAAAGATAGTTGAAATAATTTTGATAATTTTTCAGGTTCTTTTTTTGGGCCTAGGTAATACGAAGCATTTTAACACAAATGCATGGAACACTCCAAGCGGGGTTTTCCACGTTTAAAATTGTCAGTACATTGTTTTACGACAAGGATACGAGTTTGTTATACATTTTGACTTCTCATTGTCACAATTTACACTGCAAATATAACAAATATTAATGTTTCACGAACAGTTTTCTGGGATTTGTAATTTTTAAAAATATTCTTCCCCTTTTCAGGTAGACGATGAAACAAGCAGCATCTCAACCAAAGTCCTTGTAGTCTCGTAGCGCCGTTGACGTGGTGTTTTTTGGCTACGAGGACACCACATTATTTATTTGGGCCATTAAGAAGGTAAGTGTTTTGCTATAAAAAAATTTCTATATTGTTCTGGTTAATTTTTTTCTACGTATTTGAAATGTTTTGTAGGGAAACGTCTGTCCAAATGCATTGAAAGCTAGTATCATAAAAAGACAGTCGTCGCCAGACACAGAGCCGAGCGGACGTGTTTTGCAATAAGCCCCACCTGCTGCAGGATGGTGTCGACGGAGGTGGCGCGCGGCTATCGGCCGCTGGGTGAGGGCTACCCGCCGCGCGTGGCGGTGCCGGGACAGCACAGGGCTGGGGCCTTGCAGCGTGTTGGGCGCGGCGGTGATGGCGGTGCTATTGGCGATCGGTGGGGGGGAGCTGAATCCGGCCCCCTATCGTCGATATCATCGAGACTATCAATAGGAACCATAAGGAACTATTGATAGAATCGATGTGTTGCAGGCAGGTTACGTCGGCAGAGGGTTCAGTGCAGTCGCTGCAGACGGGAAAGAGCGGCTGGTTCGCAAAGGGGGATTACCTGAGAACCGGTCGCGACGAACAATATCATTGTTACTGGCATCCCAGAGACAGCGGAACGAGTCTTGGGCGGACTCGGGGAGGTGTATCCTGGATCTTGCGGAGCAGCGTGGGGTCAGGTTGGAGCTCCGGATATCGAGCGCGCACCGGACCGGGCGGCGGCGCGAGGGGCAGCCGCGTATGATTGTGGCCAAGCTGGCCTCTTTCAGGAAGCGGGGGGGCTGCTGCGTGCAGCCCGGGAGATCTCCCGGAATGGCGGGTGCGCGCCCGTGAGGACTTCAGCGGGGCAGTGCGGCAAACGCGTAAGGGTTAATTCCGCATTTACAGGAGGCGAAAGCGAGCGGAAGGCAGGCGTCGATTCGTTTCGACAATCTTGTCGGCAGGGGCGCAGCTCGTGTTGGCTGAGCTGGCGCCGTCCGCGGGCGTGGGAGGGGCGGGGCGACGGGTTCCCGTGAACTCGGCGAGGGGCAGAACCCCGTAGGGGGGAAAACCCCTTCCGGGCAAGCGGGCGCCTTCGCGGCCGCCCCGCCCGCGCCTTCGGCCGTGGCCGCGGCCGCGCCGCGGCTGCGCCTCGTGCTGGGGCGGCGCGGACGACCTCTGACCCCGCGGCATCGCGGCGGAGGCGGTCTCGTTCGCGTTCGCGGCGCGGTCGCGTTCACGTTCCCGCCGGACCCCACGGCACTCGGCGAGTCCCGGACGCTTGCGGCTGACAGCCGGGAGCAGGACCTCTTGGGGGCGATGGCTGCAAACATGCAGCAGCAGGAAGCTCGCGTTGAGTCGGGACCCAGCAGGTCGCCAAAAGGCAGGAATAGGCTGAATGGGATGTTGGAAACATCAGGTCTAGGCTCTAAGCTCGGAAATCAAGACTTCCATGGGTACATAAAAAATTTGATATAATCGGTCCGTAGAAACTGGTGGAAGGAGGGTGAAACGTAAATGTCTGGTTTTACACCATATGCAAAACTAAAAACGTAGGGGGGAAAGAGGTAGGTACCCGGGAGGTGTTGCGTGCATTTTTCCCAGGACAGGTTAATGCAATTTATTTGAAATTACAAAAAACCTGACAATTTTCTTTGTATTAGACTAGTAATGCAAATACAGACCTCGCAATTGTATTTATATACCGTCACCCACAGGGCTCGTTATTATTCCCCAAAAGCTTTTGACGAAATCAATAATTTCTTAGACTCTTTGGGAAGCAAAGGTATCCGAATACTGATTTACTAGTCTTAGGTGACATGAATGCTCGAATTGGCCATGAGCAGGAAGTATTTTCGGAGTTCGATCGGCAAGAACCGAGAGCTAATTTTAGAAAAAGCAAAGACTCAGTCATCAATAATGATGGTCAGGAATTGTTAGAATATGCAGAAGATTTAATCTGAAATCTTAAATGCAACTATGGACAGGATATAAGGAAACTAACTTTTTTTAGTGGGAATGGAGGTGTGTAATAGATTATGGTCTGTTGTCTCATGAAAGAATAAACAATTTATTAGAGTTTGAAATCAAAATTACGGGCAGAATCCGACCATTTGCCTGTGTGCGTTCATTTAGCAGTAAATGCTACTGAACTGCCACAGGCAGTGGCGCGGGCGGGAGCAACGAACTTCACAATAGCACGACGACGGTTTGTATGGAAAGAGGAAAAGCGACAGGAATTTGCAGACTCTATTCTTAACTCGGTAGGGTGGGCACGAGAGGAGCGGTCACCGGAAAGGCAAGCAAAGAATTTAGAAAGGAGACCCCTTTCCCCAGGAAGGGGCATGCAATGTGGGGAGAGGAGGAAGGGTACTGCCCCAAGGATGGTTTAGCGAGGAGTGTCGGGAGAGCAGGCGTGAAGCAATAGTAGCCTTAAGAATGTTCAGAAACATGGAACTGCGGGAAGCGAGAAATAGTTACTTGTTACCGTAGGCAATACGAGGCCACAATTAAGAAATCTTGGCAGGAGAGTGAGACAGCAAAAAAAAGAGGCAATTTTAAGAAACAATCATAATAAATCAATTTGGGACGTTATAAGATCACTGCGTAATAAAAGAAATGTAAGTAATGCATTCATCAGACGCGGGGGAGCAGTACTTTTCACGGGCGCCGAAATAGCGAATATTGAAACAGGATAGATATTATCACGGACCGGGATGCCCCTGAATTAGACGAACCCGATAACCTGGAATGAAGTAAATAGGCTATGCTAGCCATGAATAATAAGAAGGCAGGCGGCGCGGACGGCATTCCACAATTTATTTCGGTTTGTGGCACATAGACCCAGAAGTATTCAAATTTATTTAATGCAATAGTTATTCTGGATCGTATCCAGAAACGTGGAGTACACGATCCTCCAACCAGTCTTTAAAAATAAAGGTGATACGAATTGCCCACAAAATTATCGCGGAATTAGTCTTTTACCAGCGCTGAAATAAACTATTTTGTAAAATACTCAACGGGCGACTGAGTGAATGGGCGGAAAAGCATAGTAAAATATCAGAATTGCAAGCAGGCTTTGGAGAAAACATATACCGACAATATCTTTGTGTTAGATAACCTAGTAAAGCAGGCGCTTGCGCGTAAACGGGGGCCCCTTATTTGCAGTTTTGTAGATTTCCGAAATGGCTTTTGACTCTATCAATAGGAAAGCTTTAGGCAAAAACTTAGAGCTAGGCGTCTCACGTAAAGTTTTAAAAGTGTTGCAGAGCATATACGAAGACGTAAATTTCTGTGTCAGATGCGGTGATGGAAGTACAACGCGAAAAATAAAATCGACAGTAGGAGTAAGACAGGGCTGTCCTCTCTCACCGCTATTGTTTATCTTGTTTATAAACGATTTATTGACGTGGTTACAGGATGCGGATACATCTGCGCCGGAAATTGAGAACCTGAACATTCCCTGCCTACTATATGCTGATGATTTAGTTTTATGTTCGGAGACTATTGACGGCTTACAGAAAAGTTTAAATATCCTAGAAACGTATAGTGAAACATGGGTATTAAAAATAAATATTCAAAAAAACCCAAAATAGTTGCCTTCAAGAATGGATTTATCTGGGGTAACAAGGAGAAATGGTTTTGCCAGGAGAGATCGACCGGTCAAAAAATTTAATATCTTGGGGCAAAATTTCCATGAATGGGGATGGGAAAAATCACATAGTGGCGGCGCACAGTAAAGGAAGAATTGCGCTCAAAGAAAACGTTTGCGCAGTGCGCAGGGTTCCGGGAAATTTCCTTTAAAGATGTGCGATACAATGTTTAAATGCTAGTTCTCCCAGCAATGAATTATGGGGAGAAATTTGGGGAGTGGATAGGATAGATCGACTAGAAAGCGTCGAAACAGATTATTTCAAAATAATTCTCGGAGTCTCTAGATTCGCAGCAAATGCCGGAGTCCTAAGAGAGGTCGGTAGTGTAGGAATTTGGAAAGATTTTAAAATGAAACCCATTAAACTTTGGATTAAATTGGCAGGTGAAAAGGCTGACACACTTATAAATAGATGTTTTCGAGTGCAGTTGCAGGGAAGCAACCAACGCTACTGGTCGTATAAAATTAAACTGCTACTGGAACGTTCAGGTCTGGGAGACGTTTCTCCGGAAATGGTGGGAGATAGGGAACACGTGACATAGAACGGTTAATTTCGGATAGACTTGCTGATATTAAAAAGGGAAGAGATCCTGGCAGCAACGGTCGAAAAACGTTCGCTAGTTGCCAAATTCACGAGTCCGTTAGGGTCGCGAACGGGACAAACACACTGCAAAAGGACGCAAGAGGGGATACGCTTGGTTCAGGGTCGGGGGTGGATGCAACGTAGATTAAAGGACTCGAATGGTAATGGCATCTGTGTGCTTTGCGGTGATAGGGAAGACTGGATCCACATCCTTTAATTTGCAGCGATCGAAACTTGGAGAGGAAATGGATGGGAATGGGAAATTTCTCTTCCAAATAGGAGCGTAACGCTCGCCCAAAACATTCTAGGGGATAAAGAGCTAACTTCATGAAAGAAAATTAGGAACATTTCTCGGAAAGGTTCGACCACTAGAAAACTGAAATTAAAGGGGGAAAACAGCATTGGTTAAATACGAGCAGAGCCTAGACTGGAGAGAAATATGTAATAAATCAATAAACTAACAATAATTAAGTTAGTCAGTAAGTTAGGTTAGGTTAGTAAACAGTACAAAAAAAAGTTATAAATTGTAATCAGTTGTTAAGTATAAGCAGATAAATAATTCAATAAAAAAAATATATTAACTTAAAATAATTAAAATAAGTTAAATAAATTAAAAATTTAAAATTTAAATTTTAAAAAAAGTTAAATAAAATTAAATAAATTATATAAATTAAAATTAAATTAATCAAAATAAGTTAAATTCAAAATAAATTAAATTAAAATAAAATAAAGAAACGGTTAAATAAAGCACATTAGGGGCGAGGAAGTGGAATCGGAAATGTTAGGGCAGAGGCGGGCGGACGATTTTCTGTGGTGCTGTTTGTTTTCCCGGTGCGGTGGAGGCCAAACACTGGGAAAGGGGAATGCCTGACGCCTGCGCCAAATAAATAAATAGTTTAAAACCGGATAGAGTAGCATGCTGGCTTCTGACGGCAGGTTTTCCCCCTTCAGGGTTTGTCCTCAGGGGTACCTTATGGTCTCGTTTCCCGGCTTTGATGCGATGGAGAGACCATTTGGGTGAATACCAGAAGGCGAAAGGTTAGAACGCGGTAGAATGTAGGTATTGTATGGCTAGGCTCGGCCTAGCCACATTGCATCAAGTTTTTCTAATTTGGCTGTAATAATTACCTATTAAATTAAATTAAAAAGACATTCGAAGATTTGTAAGCCACATGATTATTTAGGACTGCGACACACCTAAGTACATTACTCATTTTTACTCATCAAAAAGTTGGTTTAGATTTTCAATTCCCTATGTTGGCATTCTTCAATATTTTCATCAATCATCGTAGGGGTAAAATTAATATTCTTTCATTTTATAATCGAAACAAATTGTTTTTCTGACTACTGTTGATTAATTTTTATTTTTTAGGTGGTCCCATTTACAACATTTTTAAGTTGGGGAAACAATTCCAGTACATACATGCGAAACGCACTCTGGGTTTAATTTGCGACTGTGTTCCAACATTCTGAAGGTTACAAGGTCGTCCATCATTGGGATAAGTAGAGCCTGGAAGTGGGTTGAGGACTTGTTTATTTTTATGTCAAGACGATTTAAAATTAAAATGACGGAACTCAAATTATATTGTTTTGTTATTCTCTCACATTAGTGTTAACGGGTCGATTTCGTGCAAAAGTACTTAACATCTATGTTTGTGGACTTAGCGTACATTTAACCGTATTATTGGTTGAAATAGGATTACAACATAACAACTGTAAATGAGAAAATGGTATGATGTATTCTCTCACTGATATACTAATCGCGCATTTTTCCTTGATACTCCACAGCGGGGAGTGCGGGGTGAGGCGGGTTTTGTCTACATCACGACAGTGCAGGGCTGTCAACTTTATTGACAGAAAATTCGGCGTAATAACTCGTCTTGGACTAGATAGCTTTGAGAAACAACGGAAGATATTTTTAAATTCCGAAGAAATAATTAATCGTTATAGAAATAATTGAGTAACAAGAAGGAACATGGTGCGCACAGGTCGATAGAAAGAGAGACCAAAAACTAGGAAGTCCGCATTGGAAATGAAGAAGGTGGAGCTCATATTTTCTACTGGGCCGTGCTATGCCGTGCTGAACCAGACCTAGGGAGCTGGAGGATCAAGAAAAGTGCGAGATTAGAACTATGATTGATGAAAATATTGAAGGAATGCCAACATAGGGATTTGAAATCTAAACTACCTTTTGATGAGTAAAATGAGTAATGCACGTAGGTGTGCCGCAGTCCTAAATAACTGTGGCTTACAAATCTTCGAATGTCTTTTTATGATACTAGCTTTCAATGCATTTGGACACACGCTTCCTACACATACATTTCAAATACGTAAAACAAAAATTAACCAGAACAATATAGCAAATCATTTTAGAGCAAAACACTTACCTTCTTAATGAGTCCAAATGAATAATGTAATGCCCTCGTAGCAAAAAAAACACCACGTACACGGCGCTACGAGACTACAAGGACTTTGGGTTGAGATGCTGCCCGTTTCATCGTCTACCTGACAAGGGAAGAATATTTTTAAAAAAATTACAAAATCTCAGAGAAAACTGTTCGTGAAACATTAATAATTGATATATTTGTAGAGTAAATTGTAACTTAATGAGAAGTCAAATGTATAACAAACTCTGCATTCTGTCTTGAAAACAATGTAATTGACGAATTTTCAACTTAGCAAACCCCGCTTGGAGTGTTCCATGCATTTAAGCAAAATGCTTCGCATTACGTAGACCAAAAAAAGAACCTGAAAATTATCAAGAATTATTTCAACTATACTTTCAATTTGCCAGTGAATAGGCTGCGTTTTCCAATTCCTTCCGTGACACAACGATGACTAAAAATATATGAACTCTTAGGAAACTTTTCAAACACTGATGTAACTGCAGACACTCTTCACTTTGGAAGTGTGTACACATGTATCATCAGCACTTTCGAGCTGGAGAATGTTCAATAAGGTGCTTTCTTCTCTTTTAACGTAACCAAAGTAATTGGCCTGAAAAATATACCAAAAATGTATTAATGATTTAATTGTATAAACTGTAGGTTAAAAAGTCCAAGGTCTTACATACTCACTGCAAGCTCTTACCAAAACGATTACTAAAGAATCTCTAACCTCCCGTGCCTGTGAGTTCCCTTCTCTTTGAATTTGGATGAAGATCTTCATACTACTCAGTATCTCGAGCACCAAACTGAATCTGAAAACATCTGTACTGGAATACAACCATGCATTTGACACAATGAATTGATATAGATTGAAAAAACACTTGCAAAAGAAATGGCATGTTTTAGATGTCCAACTTCATTTTCTATACCTGGCGTCGTAAATAACCATACGGAGTTGAAATTTGAACTGCCTACCGAAGCTCTGAATTTAAGTCTTGATGGAGATGCCTTCTATTCTAATGTTTTATACATGCTATAAGAAAATGTGGCAAAATTTTAACAAACTCCAGTAATAAAGCTTATTACCGTCCCATTTGTAGAGACATTTTTAACTATGAAGACTCCAAAGTGCTTCAGGGATGTACTCTTTCCTCTTGTTCATAAACACGCAGCGGTGGCTTGTTGCTAGTAGTAGTGGTGCCAAGGTTGTCTCCACACGCTGTTCCAGAGCAATCATCTGGAAAATGTTCCAATGAATATTTTATTCGTCTTATACTAACACACAATCACACAATGTGCGACGCTCTGAACCATGCGTGTATGGTTGCCATGGTTCCAATAGCACCTGTTACGAATTGCTTAAAAATTACGGAAAATGTGAAGTTAAGGGAATTGTAATTGAATTATGTTAATTTTTTTAAATGTTGAAGTGTTTATTGTATTCTCATCATAGTATGAAACAAAGCAGGGTCAAATAGATGAATTTACTCTAAAATGTCTTGGTTTTAAAAGTATCTGTTCGGGATATTTTGTCAAGCCACACTTTGCATGAAATACAAAATAGCAGAAAACTATCAAATTAGACTATTATTGACTAAATTGTTTTAGAATAAATGCAACACTACTATGTAATACGCTAAATGCACATTGTACAATTTTTGTATTCATGAATTTTGCTTGGGAGGTAATTTGCTAAACACACGCCCAAGCTTTGACTTTTAATGCTGACAAGTATATTTTTTCAACTGTTATATGGTCCTTCACCACAAACATGACATAAGATACTATCAGTACAAAAAATTCCGAACACGTACTTGCTGACATTGTCATAGATTACGTATGTTGAATAAAATAGAGCTCAAATCAAAATCTCCTGAATTATTCACTTTAAATGGAAGGGTATATTTCAATGTAGTGTGTCACATGGATAGCAATATTCATCACACATTACTATTAATCAGTACTATGCAATGATTGGTGTCATTCTGATTCTTAACGAAACAATTATTTCTACGTTTATTTATACTCACGAAATTCTTAGTGCAACATATGCTGTTTAATATGTAAATATCCTTAAAATTTCATATGAATGAAACAAGTCCAGAACTGCCGGAATTATATAAGAATATGAAAAGTGTCTTGTACTCTGTATCACTAGAAACCGGAAGTTAAGGCATTAATGTTTACTAAAATAGGAATGCCAAAAGGTGTTTATTCTGGTTAGAGCATGGGGTACAAACATTTAAACAATGAAACATCACCATTTAAAAGGAATGAGTGTAAAATATTAATAATTCAAATTATTCATATTTTTACTCTGATTTAAATTTACATTAGCACTCACGTGGACGGAAACTATCATTTCTTTGTTATCTCGATTTCAGCATTATCACCCGGTACGATGAATACGAATCTCATTCACTCGCGACGCTGCCTCTACGAACTTCTATTGTGGAATCCAGTTTGAATCTTGAAATGGAATTTCAGTTTTCGTTCTTCATTTTCACACTTGTGTAATCTCCAGCACTGAAAGAGGTGACATAGCCTGTTCACAAAAGATATTCGAGACCATACTTATATTAAGAAGGGATTCATGGTGAACTGAACCAGACGGTTTCACTGTAATAAATAAAAAAAAACCTGTTATCTTCATTTCTCATTTAAGTTTTTAACACTACCGGACCCTGGAGATCCCACTTCCATAGAAAGACAAAACATGACTGGGCCTTCATGTTTGCAGGTATGCTTCCAGCTTGTAGACACATTCAGTTCCAGGTAAAAACAAGGAAAATAATGATGAAAAAGGGCAAAATATAAGAATTAGGTAAAATACAAAAACTATGCATCGTATGCAGGTGCTAGACAGAAAAATGGCAAAATGAAATCTATTAAAAGAACCTAGAAGTACATTTAAGTGATTCTTGTATTGCTAAATATCATCAAAACGTAAATACAAATGTTACTCAACCCAACTTCCAGGCCTCTACTTATCCCAATGATGGACGACCTTGTAACCTCTAGAATGTTGGAAGACAGCCTAGAAATTGCTAGCGAGAGTGCGTTTCCTGCATGTGTATGTAGTGGAATTGTTTCTCCAACTTTTAAAATGTTGTAAAATGGGACCACCTAAAAAATAAAAATTAATCAACAGTAGTCAGAAACAAATTACTTGATTATAAAATGAAAGAATATTAATTTTACTCCCATGATGATTGATGAAAATATTGAAGAATGCCAACATAGGGAATTGAAAATCTAAACCAACTTTTGATGAGTAAAAAGGAGTAATGGCTGTAGGTGTGAACGTGGGGCCAGCCCTAAATAATCATGTGCTAAATCTGAATGTCTGTTTATGATACTAGCTTTCAATGCATTTGGACAGACGCTTCCTACACATACATTTCAAATACGTAGAACAAAAATTACCCAGAATATAGCAAATATTTTTATAGCAAAACACTTACCTTCTAATGAGTCCAAATAAATAATGTGGTGCCCTCGTAGCCAAAAAAACACCACGTCAACGGCGCTACGAGACTACAAGGACTTTGGGTTGAGATGCTGTTTGTATCATCGTTTACCTGACAAGGGAAGAATATTTTTAAAAAAATTACAAAATCCCAGAGAAAACTGTTCGTGAAACATTAATAATTGTTATATTTGCAGTGTAAATTGTGACTTAAATGTTAATGAGAAGTCAAAATGTATAACAAACTCGTATCCTAAAATGTCGTGAAAACAATGTACTGACGAATTTTCAACGTAGCAAACCCCGCTTGGAGTGTTCCATGCATTTGGGTTAAAATGCTTCGTATTACGTAGGACCAAAAAAAAAAAAAAACCTGAAAAATTATCAAGAATTATTTCAACTATACTTTCACTGTTGTGTGAATAGGCTGCGTTTTCCAATTCTTCCGTGACACAAGGATGACTAAAAATATATGAACTCTTAGAAAACTTTTCAAAACACTGATGTAACTGCAGTGACAATTTTCACTTTGGAAGTGTACACATGTATCACTAGCACTTTTCGAGCTGAGAATGTTCAATAAGGTGTTTTCTTCTCTTTTAACGTAACCAAAGTAATTGGCCTGAAAAATATACCAAAAATATATTAATGATCTAATTGTATAAACTGTAGGTTAAAAGTCCAAGGTCTTACATACTCACTGCAAGTTTTACAAAACGATTACTAAAGAATACTAACCTCCTGTGCTCTGTGAATTCTTTTTGAATTTGGATGAAGATCTTCATACTACTCGTATCTCGAGCACCAAAACTGAATCTGAAAAACATCTGTACTGAATACAAACTATGCATTTGACACAATGAATTGTATAGATTGAAAACACTCGCTAAAGAAATGTCATGTTTTTAGATGTCCAACTTCATTTTCTATACTCACTTCGTAACAACCATACGGAGTTGAAATTTCGAACTGCCTACCGAAGCTCTGAATTTAAGTCTTGGATGGAGATGCCTTCTATTCTTCGTTTCATACATGCCATAAGAAAATGTGGCAAAAATTCTTGGCAAAATGAAAATCTATTAAAAGAACTCCAGAAGTACATTTAGTGATTCTTATTGTTAAATATCATCAAAACGTAAAAATAAACAAGTCACTCAACCCAACTTCCAGGCTCTACTTATCCCAATGATGGACGACCTTGTAACCTTCAGAATGTTGGAACACAGTCGCGAAATTCCCAACCAGAATGCGTTTCGCATGTATGCTTGGATTGTTTCTCCAATTAAATTTTGTAAATGGGACCACCTAAAAAAAAAAAATTAATCAAAGAATAGAAAACAATTTGTTTCGTTTTATAAATGAAAGAATAATTTTCTACGATGATTGATGAAAAATTGAAGAATGCCAACATGGAATTGAAAATCTAAACCAACTTTTGATGAGTAAAATAGGTAATGTACTTAGGTGTGTCGTAGTCCTAAATAATCATGTGCAAAATCTCGAATGTCTTTTAATTTAATTTAATAGGTATTTACAGCCAAATTAGAAAAACTTGATGAAAGTGGCTAGGCGAACCTTTAAGCCAAAATACCTACATTCTACCGCGTTCTAACCTTTCGCCTTCTGGTATTCACCCAAATGGTCTCTCCATCGCATCAAAGCCGCGGAAACGAGACCATAAGGTACGGCTGGGGGAAAAACCCCCTGAGGGGAAAACCCCCCCAGCCGAGACATGCTACTCTATCCGGTTTTTAAACTATTTATTTATTTGGCGCGGGCGTCGGGCATTCTCCTTCCAGTTTTTGGGCCCTCCACGCACCTGAAAACAAACAGCACCACAGAAAATCGTCCGCACCAACCCTCTGCCCTAACATTCGATTCCACTTTTCGCCCCCTAATGTGCTTTATTTTAACGTTTCTTTTTTTTTTAATTTAATTTATTTTGAATTTAACTTATTTTGATTAATTTTAAATTTTTTAATTTATATAACTTATTTTAATTTATTTAACTTGTTTAAATTAATTTAATTTAATTTATTTAACTTATTTTAATTATTTAAGTTATTATATTTTTATTGAATTATTTATCTGTTTATATTAAAACTGACTACAATTTATAACTTTTTTTGTATGTTTACTAACTAACCTAACTACTGACTAATTATTGTTAGTTTATTGATTTATTACATATTTCTCCCCAGTCTATCTGCTCGTACTAACCATGCTTTTTCCACCTTAATTTTCAGTTCTCTAGTGGTCCAAACCCTTTTCCAGAATGTTCTAATTCTTTCATGAAGTTAGCTCTTTTATCCCTAGAATGTTTTGGGGACGTTACGCTCCTATTTTGGGAAAAGTAAAAAATTTCCTTTTCCCATCCATTTCCCTCAAGTTTCGATCCCCTGAAAATTTAAAAAAGATGGGGATCCAGTCTTCCTATCACCCAAAGCAACAGATGCCATTACCATTGGGGTCCTTTAATCTACGTTGCATCCACCCCGACCCTGAACCAAGCGTATCCCCTCTTGCGCCCTTTTTGCGGGTGTGTTTGCATTCCTCGCGACCCCATAACGGACTCGCGTGAATTTGCGCAATCGAACGTTTTTCGACCGTTGCTGCCAGGATCTCTTGCCTTAATATCAGCAAGTCTATCCAAATTAACCGTTCTGTCACGTGTTCCCCTATCTCCCACCATTTCCGGAGAAACGTCCCCCAGACCTGAACGTTCCCAGAGTTAATTTTATAGACCAGTAGCGTTGGTTGCTTCCTGCAACTGCACTCGAAAACATCTATTTATAAGTGTCAGCCTTTTCACCTGCCAATTTAACCCAAAGTTTAAGGGGTTTCATTTAAAATCTTTCCAAATTCACTACGACCTCTTTAGGACTCCGGCATTTGCTGCGAATCTAAAACTCGGAATTTTTTTGAAATAATCTGTTCGACGTTTTCTAGTCGATCTATCCTATCCACTCCCAAATTTCTGCCCATAATTCATTGCTGGGAGAACTAGCGATTTAAACATTGTATCGCACATCTTTAAAGGCAATTGGAACCTCCCACTGCGCAAACGATTTCTTTGAGCCAATTCTTCCTTTACTGTCCCGCCACTATGTGATTATTCCACCCCCATTCATGGAAAATTTGCCCAAGATTTTAAATGTTTTGCCCCGGTCGATCTCCTCCTGACGTAAAACCATTTCTCCTTGTTACCCAGATAAACCATTCTTGAAGCAACTACTTTGGTTTTTTGAATATTTACTTTTAATACCCATGTTCACTATACGTTTCTAGGATATTTAAACTTTTCTGTAACCCGTCAATAGTCCCCGAACATAAAACTAAATCATCAGCATATAGTAGGCGGGAAAAAGTTCAGGTTCTCAATTTCGGCGCAGATGTATCCGCATCCTGTAACACGTCAATAAATCGTTTATAAACAAGATAAACAATAGCGGTGAGAAAAGGACACCCCTGTCTTCTCCTACTGTCGATTTTTTTTTTCACGTTGTCTTCATCACCGCATCTGACACAGAAATTTAGGTTTTCATATGCTCTGAACACTTTTAAAACTTTACGTGAGACCCTAGCTCTAAGTTTTGCCTAAAGCTTTCCTATTGATAGAGTCAAAAGCCATTTCGAAATCTACAAAACTGCAATATAAGTGGCCCTTTCGCAGCGCCTGCTTTACTAGGTATCTAACACAAAGATATTGTTATCATGAAACTCTCCAAACCTGCTTGCAATTCTGATATTTTACTATGCTTTTCCGCCCATTCACTCAGTCCTCGTTGAGTTTTACAAAAGTTTACTCAGGCTTGGAAAAGACTAATTCCACTGATAATTTGTGGGCAATTCGTATCACCTTATTCTTAAAGACTGGTTGGAGGATCGCTACTCCACGTTTCTGGATCGATCCAGAATCAACTATTATTAAATAAATTTAGAATACCTCTGGGTCTATGTGCCCAATTCCGAAATAAATTGTGGGCGGAATGCCGTCCGCGCCCCCTGCCTTCTTATTATTCATGGCTAGATGCCTATTTACTTCATTCCAGGTTATCGGTTTTGTCTAATTCAGGGGCATCCGGTCCGTGATAATATCTATCCCTGTTTCAATATTCGCTATTTCGAGCGCCCGTGAAAATCTGCTCCCCCGCGTCTGAGAAATTCATTACTTACATTTCCTTTTATTACGCAGTGATCTTATAACGTCCAAATTGATTTATTATGATTGTTTCTTAAAATTGCCTCTATTTTGCTGTTCACTCTCCTGCCAAGATTTCTTATTGTATCTTTGCCTACAGTAACAAGTAACTATTTCTCGCTTCCCGCAGTTCCACTGTTTCTGAACATTCTTTAAAGGGTACTTTGCTTCCAGCCTGCTCTCCGACACTCCTCGCTAAACCACCTTGGTCCAGTTCCCCTTTCCCCCTTTTCCCCCACATTGCATGCCCCTTCCTGCGCGAAAAAGTCTCCTTCAAATTCTTTCTTGCCTTCCGGGGACCCCTCCCCCTGTGCCCACCTACCGAGTTGGAATAGGTCTGAAATTCCTGTCCCCTTTTCCTCTTTCCCCTACAAACCGTCGTCTTGCTATTGTAGTTCGTTGCTCCTGCCGGCCACTGCCTGTGGCAGTTCAGTAACATTACTGCTAAATGAACGCACACAGGCAAATGGTCGGATTCTGCCCGTAATCGATTTCAAAATCTAATAAATTGTTTATTCTTTCATGAGACAAACAGACCATAATCTACACTCCTTTCCCTTCCCACTAATAAAGTTGGCCCTTAGTATCCTGTCCATAGTTGCCATTTAAGATTTCGAGATTAAATCTCTCGCAAATTCTAACAATTCCCGACCATCATTATTGATGGCTGAGTCTTTTCTTTTTCTAAAATTAGTCCGGTTTTTTGCCGATCGAACTCCGAAAAAACTTCCCCGCTCTGGCCAATTCGAGCATTCATGTCACCTAAGACTAGTAAATCAGTATTCGGATACCTTTGTTTCAACGAGTCTGAAATTGTTTTCGTCAAAAGCTTCTGGAGAATAATAACCGAGCCCTGTGGGTGAGGTGTATAAATCAATTGCGAGGTCTGTATTTTGCATTACTAGTCTAATACAAAGAAAATTGTCGGGGTTTGTTGTTTTCATAAATAAATTTCATTAACCTGTCCTGAAATATGCAGCACACCTCCCGGGGACCTACCTCTTTCCCCCACGTTTTTAGTTTTGTATGGCTGTAAAATAGACAATTTAACGTTCACCTCCCTTTCCCCCAAGTTTCTACGAGACCGATTATATCAAATGTGTTTATGTACCCATGAAGTCTTGATTTCGAGCTTAGAGCCTAGACCTTTGATGTTCCACATCCTATTCTTAAACCTATTCCTGCCTTTGGCGACCTGCTGGTCCCGACTCAACGCGAGCTTCCTGCTGCTGCATGTTTGCCGCAGCCATCGCCCCGTAAGAGGTCCTCGCTCCCGGCTGTCAGCCGCAAGCGTCGGACTCGCCAGGCCGTGGGCTCCGGCGGGAACGTGAACGCGACCGCCGCCCCGAACGCGAACGAGACCGCCCCCGCCGCGATGCCGCGGGGTCAGAGGTCGTCCGCGCCGCCCCAGCACGAGGCGCGCCGCAGGCGCGGCCGCGGCCACGGCCGAAAGGCGCGGCGGGGCGGCCGCGAAGAGGCGCCCGCTTGCCCGGAAGGGGTTCCGCCTACTGGGGTTCTGCCCCTCGCCGAGTTCCCCGGGAACCCCTCGCCCCGCCCTCCCCCGCCCGCGGACGGGGCCCCCAGCTCAGCCAAACGAGCTGCGCCTGCACGACAGATTGTCGAAACGATCGACGCCTGCCTTCCGCTCGCTTTCGCCTCCTGTAAATGCGGATTAACCTTACGCGTTTGGCACTGCCAGCTGAAGTCCTCACGGACGCGCACCCTGCCATTCCGGAGAATACTCCCGGCGCACGCAGCAGCTCCTCCCGCTTCCCGGAAAAAGGCCAGCTTGGCCACAATCCGCGGCTGTCCCCCGCGCCGCCGGGCCCCGGGCCGGCGCGCGCTCGATATCCTGGAGCTCCCAAACCCGACTGCTGCTCCCAAGATCCAGGGGTAAAATCTCGAGTCCGCCCAAGACTCGTTCCGCTGCTCTGGGATCCAGTAACAATGATATTGTACGTCGCGACTGGGTTTTCGGTAATCCACCTGCGAACCAGCGCTCGTTGCTGTCTGCAGCGACTGCACTGAAACCTCTGCCGACGTAACCTAGTTCGCAACACATCGATTCATCAATAACGCCACTGCTCCGTCGACAAGCCCCAGCCCCTGTGTTCCCCGGCACCGCCACAGCGCGGCAGGTAGCCCCTCACCCAGCGGCCGATAGCCGCGCGCCACTGCTCCGTCGACACCATCCTGCAGCAGGTAGAGCTTATTGCAAAACACGTCCGCTCGGCTCTGTGTCTGGCGACAGACTGTCTTTTTATGATACTAGCTTTCAATGCATTTGGACAGACGCTTCCTACACATACATTTCAAATACGTAGAACAAAAATTAACCAGAACAATATAGCAAATCTTTTTATAGCAAAACACTTACCTTCTTAATGAGTCCAAATAAATAATGTGGTGTCCTCGTAGCCAAAAAAACACCACGTCAACGGCGCTACGAGACTACAAGGACTTTGGGTTGAGATGCTGCTTGTTTCATCGTCTACCTGACAAGGGAAGAATATTTTTAAAAAAATTACAAAATCCCAGAGAAAACTGTTCGTGAAACATTAATATTTGTTATATTTGCAGTGTAAATTGTGACTTAATGAGAAGTCAAAATGTATAACAAACTCGTATCCTTGTCGTGAAAACAATGTACTGGAAATTTTCCCAAAAGTAGCCCTTGGGTGTTCCCAACCCTTTGTGTTAAAATGCTTCAAATTACCTAGGACCAAAAAAAAAAACCTGAAAAAATTTAAAATTATTTCAACTTACCAAAAAATTTGTGTGAATGGCTGCATTTAATTCTTTAATGACACAAGGGTGACAAAAAAATGAACTCTTGGCTGTTTTCCAAAAATGTAACTTTCCCCGTGACAATTTTCATTTGGGGGTTCACATGTATCCCCTGGGACTTTTTAAAGGGTGAGAATGTTCAATAAATTCTTTCCCTCTTTTCTTTAAAAATAATTGGCCCAAAAAAATATGCAAAAAATATTAATGATCTAATTTTAAAATGTTTTATTAAAAAAAGGGCTTACATACTCACCAAGTTTTAAACCCAAAAAAATTTTTTAAAATTCCCAACCTCCTGTGCTCCCGTGAATTCTCTTTGAATTTGGATGAAGATCTTCATACTATCGTACCCCGGAAAAAATGAATCTGAAAAAAAATCCCTTTTCAATACAAACTAACATTGGCCAAAAAATTGATATAGATTAGAAAACACTCGTTAAAAAAAAGGGATGTTTTTAGATGTCCAACCCTTTTATACTCCCTTAAAAACAACCATACGGGGTTAAAAAGGGAAAGAACTCCTTTCCCCGCTCTGAATTTAAAATCTTGGATGGAGATGCCTTCTATTCTACGTTTTATACATGCCATTAAAAAAATGTTGGAAAAAATTCTTAACAAACTCAGTACAAAACCCTTTTCCGTCCTATTTTTAGAAATTTTTAACTAGTGGAATACTCAAAAATGCTTCCCGATGACTTTTTCCCCTTTTCATATAAACACCCGCGGTGTGGCTTGTTGCTAGTAGTAGTACTATGTTGTCTCCCCCTGTTCCCCGAGATAAACATCTGGAAAAATGTTCCTTAATAATATTTATTTCTTATACTAACACACAATCACACAATTCGCGAAACCCCCAAAAACCCTGCGTATGGGTTTTAATAGTTCTTCAATCCCCCCTTTACAATTGTTAAAAAATTTCGAAAAAAAGATTTTTGGTTTTAATTGAAAAATTTAATTTTTTTAAATATTGAAGTGTTTTTATTATTTTCATCATAAAATTTTGAAAACAAAACAGGGTCAAATGGTGAATTTTCCCAAAAAAATTTCCTGGTTTTTAAAAGTATCCGTTCCGGGGATATTTTTTCATTTCTCACACTTTTCATGACAAAATAACGAAAACCCCCTTTAAATTGGATCATTAATTTACAAAAAAGTTTTTTGAATAAATTCAACACTCTATTAATATTTCCAAAAGCACATTGCACAATTTTTTTTTTTCATGAATTTTTTCTTGGGTGAATTTACAAACACCTTAAACTTTGACTTTTAAAGCTGAAAATATATTTTTTTAACTTTATTAATTCCTTCACCACAAAAACCCGAAAACTATCAATTTCAAAAAATTCGAACAAGTACTTGTTTTTTCTAATTTTTACTTTTTTTTAAAAAAAAGAGTTCAAATCAAAATTTTCAATTATTCACTTAAATGGAAGGAAAATATTTCAAGTAATGTGTCACATGGATAAATATATTCATAACCCTTAATAGTATTAATCAATTTCTATCAATGATTATGTCATTCTGATTCTTAAAACAAAATTTTTCAGTTTTCTACGTTTATTTATAAATCACAGGAAATTTTTGGGGCAACATATCTTTTTAAAATTCTTTTTAATTTCCCCTATGAATGAAACAGGTCCAAAAACCTTTGGGAAAGATTCAGAATTGAAAAAAGTGTCTTGTACCCCTGTATCCTAGAAAAAGGAAGTTAAGGCTTTTCCTTTACTAAAATAAAAATCCAAAAGGTTTTATTCTGGTTAGAGCATAAAAAGGGGAAAACATTTAAACAATTTAAACATAACCATTTAAAAGGAAAGGGAAATTGTAAGATTTTAAATTAAATTTTCCTTTTTTTACTCTGATTTTAAAATTTAAAATTTGCACTCACGTGGACCCGGAAAAAATCTTTCTTCGTTATCTCGATTTCCACACCCAGTGGCGATGAATCAATCCCCTTCCTCGCGACGCTGCCTCCCCAACTTCTTTTGGGAAACCGGGTTTTAATCTTTAAATGGGGTTTTTAGTTTCGTTCTTCATTTTCCCTTTGTAATCCCCCCACCAAAAGAAATTTTATCGTTAAAATTATATGCATGGGGGAAAAACTTTTCACAAAAGGTTTCAAGGGCCATACTTATATTAAGAAAAGGGTTCTCATTTAGTGGGAAATAACCCGACGGGTTTTACTTTTTAAAGAATAAAAAACTTTTTTATCTTCATTTTTTTCATTTTAATTTTTTTTAAAACTATCGGACTCTGGAAACCCCCTTCCCTAGAAAGACAAAACCTTGGCCCGGGGGTCCCTGTTTGCAGGCATGATTCAGCTTGGAGACACAATTTTAATTTTCCCGGTAAAAAAACAAAAAAATGATGAAAAAAAGGGATAAAAGGTAAAAAGTGGGTAAAAAACAAAACTTGCATCCTAAATTTAAAATAGACAGAAAAATGGGAAAATGAAAATCTTTAAAAAACTCCCCGAAGTACATTTTGTGGGTTCTTATTTTAAATATCATAAAAAAAAAAACATAAAAAAAGTCCTCCCAAACCCCAAATTCCCGGCTCTACTTATCCCCAAAGATGGATGACCTTTTTAACCTTCAGAATGTTGGGAAAACATCCTTTAAAAACCCGCCAGAGTCGTTTTCCCCATGTATGTACTGGAATTTTTCTCCCCAAATTAAAAATGTTGTAAAATGGGAACCCCAAAAAAAAAATTAATCAACAGTAATCAGAAAAACAAATTTTTTCGATTATAAAAAGAAAAAAATATTAATTTTACCCCCACGATGATTTGAAAATATTGAAAAAATGCCAACATTAAATTGAAAATCTAAACCCCAAATTTTTGATAAGGGAAAATGAGTAATGTACGAAATTTTTCGCAGTCCCAAAAAAATCTGTGCTTTTCAAATCTTTGAAAAAACGATGATCTAGCTTTCGTCATTTGTACAAACCCTTTCCCACACATACCCTTTCAATTCTGAACAAAAATTAACCAGAACAATCAACAAATATTTTTATAGAAAAAACTTCCCCTTTTTAATGAGTCCAAATAAATAATGTGGGGCCCTCTGGCCCAAAAAAAACCAAATCAACGGCGCTCGAGACTACAAGGGGCTTTGGGGTTTAGATGCTGCTTGTTTCATTCTACCTGACAAAGGGGAAAAGAAAATTTTTAAAAAAAATTTCAAAATCCCAAAAAATTTCTTTTAAACATTAATAATTTTTTTATATTTGCAAATGTAAATTGTGACAATGGAATCAAAATGTATAAAACTCCATTCCCCTTTCCGTGAAAACAAATTTGACGAATTTTCAACTTGAAACCCCCAGAGTGTTCCCGGCCCCTTTGGGGTTAAAAAAGCTTCCATTACCTAGGACCAAAAAAAAAAAACCAAAATTATCCCAAAATTATTTCAACTATACTTTTACTGTTGTTGAATAGGGGCCCTTTCCCAAATTTTTCCCTGACACAAAGGGTGACTAAAAAATATAAACTCTTTAAAAAATGGTTTCCCAAAAAATGATGTAACTTTTTTGGGGACAATTTTTTTTGGAAATGTACACATGTATCCTTTCACTTTTCGGAAACTGAGAATGTTCAATGGGTGCTTTCTTCTCTTTTTAAAAAACCAAAGTAATTTGGGCCCGAAAAATATACCCAAAAAAATATTAATGATCTAATTTGTATAAACTGTAGGTTAAAAAAGTCCAAAATCTTCATACTCACCCGCAAGTTTTACCCAAAAAAGATTACTAAAAAAATTTTTAACCTCCCCCTTTCTCTTGAATTCTCTTTGAATTTGGATGAAAAATCTTCCTTTCTATTTTCTCAGCACCCAAAAATGAATCCCCAAAAACATCTGTACTGAATACAAACTATGCATTTTTACACAATGGAAAATATAAAATTGAAAACACTCCTTAAAAGAAATGGCATGTTTTTAGATGTCCCAACCCTTATTTTTTTACTCCTTCCTTTAAAAACCCTCGGAGTTAAAATGAGAAAACCCCCCCAAACTCTAAAATTTTAAATCTTGGATGGAATGCCCCTTTTTTCTACTTTTTTAAAATCCATAAAAAAATGTGGAAACCCTTCTTAACAAAACTCAGTACAAAACTTATTTTCCGTCCCCGTTTTTGAGACATTTTTAATATGGAATACTCAAAAAGCCAGATTACTTTCCTCTTTTCCTTTTAAACCGCAGCGGTGTGGCTTTTTGCTAGTAGTAGTGCCTTTTTGTCTCACGCTGTTCCCCGAGATAATCATCTGGAAAAAGTTCCTTAATGAATATTTTATTTTTTCTTTTACTAACACACAATCACACAATTCCGACCCTCTAAACCATGCGTATGGGGTTGCAATGATTCTTCCCAAACCACCTGTTTCAATTATTAAAATTACGGGGAAAAAGTAGTGTAGTTTAAAATTTAAAAAATTCAATTTTTAAAAATGAAGTGTTTATTGTATTCTCATCATAGTATGAAAAAAAAAAACAGGGTTAAAAATAAAATTTTTAAAAAGTTCCTGGTTTTAAAAATATCCCGTTCCGGGGGTATTTTTTCATTTCTCACACTTTCTTGAAACACAAAATGGGGAAAAATATCAAAAATTTGGATCATTATTAAAAAAAGGTGTTTTAGAATAAATTCTTTCTACTATTTGTTCCAAATTTATTGCACAATTTTTGTATTCATGAATTTTTTCTTGGGTGAATTTGCTAAACACATGGGGAAAATTTTACACCTTTTACAAGAATATTTTTCAACTGTTATATGGTCCTTCACCAAAAAACTTTAACCCAAAAATACTATCAATTTTTAAAAATTTTAACAAAATTTCTTTTGGCATTGTCATGGTATTCTTGTTTAATAAAATAGAGTTCAAATTAAAATCTCTCCCGATTATTCCCAAATGGGAAAGGGTAATTTTTAAGTAATTTTTCACATGGATAGTATATTCATCACACATTAATAGTTTTAAACAGTACTATGCAATGATTATTCATTCTGATTCTTAACAAACAATTAATTATTTTCACGTTTTTTATACTCCCCCCGGAATTTTGAGTGCAACATATGCTGTTTTTAAAATTCTTATAATTTCATATAATAAAAAAGGTCCAGAACTGCCGGAATGATATCAGAATGAAAAAGTGTCTTTTAACCCCTGTATCATAAAAACCCGGGAAATTAAAAGGCCTTAATGTTTACTAAAAAGAAATTCCCAAAAAATGTTTATTTTTTGGTTTTGAGCATGGGTAAAAGGAAAATTTAAAAAAATAAAAAATAACCATTTAAAAGGAAAAGTTAAAAAATATTAATAATTCAAATTATTCTATTTTTTTCTTTTGATTTAAATTTACATTAAGACTCCGTGGACGGGGAAAATATCATTTCTTCTTATCTCCCAAAATTTTACATGATCCCCGGGACGATGAATGAATCTCCCTTCCCCCGGGCGCTGCCTCTACGAACCTTTTGGGAAACCGGGTTTTAATCTTTTTAGGAAATTTTGGGTTTTTGTTCTTCATTTTCCCATTTTTGTAATCTCCAACACCGAAAAAGTATATCGTATATTAAAACCATGAACTTGGGTCTGTTTAAAGAAAATTCCGAGACCATACTTATATTGAAAGGGGTTCTCCGGGGGGAACTGAAACCCGGGGGGGTTTCACTGTAAAGAATAAAAAGACTTTTATCTTTTTATTTTTTCATTTAAGTTTTTTCCTTTTTTTGGGCTCTGGGGTCCCCCCTTCCCTAGAAAGACAAAACATGACTGGGCCTCCATGTTTGCAGGCATGATTCAAACTTGTAGAACCCCTTTTTAATTCCAGGTAAGAAAAAAAAATGATGATGAAAAAAAGGGATAAAAATTAAAAAATTATTAAAAAACAAAACTATGCATCCAAGGTAAAATAGACAGAAAAAAGGGGAAAATGAAAAACTATTAAAAAAACTCCCGAAGTACATTTAGTGTTCTTTTGTTAAATATCATCAAAAACGTAAACATAAACAAATCCTCAACCCCCCCCCAGGCTCTACTTATCCCAATGATGGAAAGACCTTGTAACCTTCAGAATGTTGGAACCCAATCGCGGGAGCCAGGTGCGTTTCCCGCATGTATGTATAATTTTTTCTCAACAAAAAAGTTGTAAAAAGGGACCACCTAAAAATAAAAATTAATCAACAGTGTCAGAAAAACAATTTGTTTCGATTATAAAAAGAAAAATTTAAATTTTTCCCCCACGATTTGATGAAAAAATTGAAAAAAATCCAACATAGGGGGTTTAAAAACTAAACCAACTTTTTTTATGAAATAAAAAAGAAATAATGTACTAGGTGTTGCAGTCCTAAATAACCCCCAAAACTTTGAATGTCTGTTTATGATACTGGGTTTCAATGCATTTTTTACCGGGCCTTCCCCACACAAAAAATTTCAATTTCTAGAACAAAAAATTAACCCGAACAATACACAAATATTTTTATAGCAAAAACACCTTTTCTTAATAGGGCCAAAAAAATAATGCCAAATTTCCCTCATTTTCCAAAAAAAAAAAAAAAACCACGTCCCGCGCTACGAGACTAAAAAACTTTAGGTTTGGGGATGCTGCTTGTTTCATCGTCTACCCGACAAAAGGGGAAAAATATTTTTAAAAAAATTTAAAAACCAAAAAAACTGTTCGTGAAAAAAATTTAAAAATTTTATATTTTTAAAATGTGTGCCCAATTTGGGGAAATCAAAATGTTAAAAAAACTCGATCCTTGTCCTAAAAAAAAAATGTCGCAATTTTCAACATGAAACCCCCCTTTGGGGTGTTCCATGCATTTGGGTTAAAAAGCTTCGTTTTCCTAGGACCAAAAAAAAAACCTGAAAAAATTTTCAAAATTATTTCCCAAATATACTTTTTTACTGTTGTTTTTGAATAGGCTGGGTTTCCAATTCTTCCCTGACACAAGGATGACTAAAAAATATGAACTCTTAGAAAACTGTTTGCAAAACACTGATGTTTCTGGGTAAATTTTTTCCCTTTGGGGAAATGTACACAAAATCACTAGCACTTTTTAGGGTGAGGGGAAAGTTCAATAAGGTCTTTTCTCTTTTTAAAATAACCCAAAGGGGAAGGCCCGAAAAAATGCCAAAAATATATTAATGATCTAATTTAAAAAAACCCCTTTGGTTTAAAAAAATCCAAGGGTCTTACATACTCCTGCAAATTTTTCCAAAAACATTACTAAAAAATTTTAACCCCCCCTGTCTCTGTGAATTTCTCTTTGAATTTTTGGGTGAAGATCTTCCCCCAAATTAATATCTCGAGCACCAAAACTGAATCTGAAAAACATCTGTTTCTGAATACAAACTTCATTTAAAATTAAATTGATATGAAATTGAAAACACTCCCCTAAAAAAATGGCATGTTTTTAGATGTCCCTTCATTTTTTATACTCACTTCCTTAACAACCATACAGGTTGGGAAAAATTTGAACTTCCCAAGCTCTGAATTTTAAATCTTGGAAAGGAGATGCCTTCTATTCTACATTTTATAAATGCCATAAGAAAAAAGTGGGAAACATTCTTAACAAACTCAGTACAAAACTTATTACCGTCCTATTTGAGAGACATTTTTAACTAGTGGAATACTCAAGTGCTTCAGATGTACTTTCCCCTTGTTCATATAAACACCTGGGTGGCTTTTTCTAAAAAAATTTGTGCCCATGTTTCTCACACGCTGTTCCAGAGATAATCATCTGGAAAAAAGTTCCTTAATAAATATTTTTTTCCTTTATCTAACCCCACAATCACACAATTGGGCCTCTAACCATGCGTATAGGTTGCAATGGTTTTTTGCAATCCTTTTCCTTTTAAAATTCTTAAAAATTTCGGAAAATGTAATTGTGAATTGTAATTGAATAGTTAATTTTTTTTAAAAATTGAAGTGTTTTTTTATTCTCATTAGTATGAAAACAAAGCAGGAGTCAAAAAAATGAATTTACCAAAAATGTTCCTGGTTTTTTAAAAATATCCGTTCAGGATATTTTTTGTCATTTCCCCAACTTTCATGAAACAAAAAAATAGGAAAACTATCAAATTAGGATCATTATTGACAAAATTGTTTTAGAATAAATTCAACACTACTATGTAATATTGCAAATGAAATTGCACAATTTTGTATTCATAAATTTTTGTTGGGTGAATTTTAAGCACATAGCTTTGACTTTTAATGCTGACAAGTATATTTTTCAACTGTTATATGGTCCTTCACCAAAAACCCTAACATAAGATACTATCAGTACAAAAATTCCCGAAAAAAGTACTTGTTGACATTGTCATGGTATTACGTATGTTTAATAAAATAGAGTTCAAATCAAAATCTCTCAAAATTGCAGAAACACAAAATTGCAGAAAGCTATCAAATTAGGATCATTATTGTCCGTCTTCCGGTCGGCCCGTCCGTCTTTCGGTCGGTCGGTCGGTCCGTCCGTCCTTCGGTCGGTCCGTCAGTGTACCCACCAATGCGTCCGTTGATTATCCGTCCGTCGGTCCGTTGGTCCGTCCTTCGGTACGTATCGGTCGACCCTGAAATAGATAGATAGATAGATAGATTTATTGTTAATTCTGAAATTTTAAAGTGTAGTAACGGTGGCAGAATATCGTGACCTTACATATTAAATTTAAATTCATTAACAAAGTTGCAAACAAGGAGTTAATTAAAATAATAATAATAATAGTAAAAATAATAATATAATAATAATAATAATAATAATAAATAGTACATAAAATCACCATAAACCCTTTACTCCACTTCACTGCACAACATTAACTGTGACGCATTTCTTTCCTCCTTCTTCTTCTGCATTCCCTTCCCTCCACTACTTCACTTCACTTCACTTCACTTCACTTCATAACACTACCTCCCTGCACTACACTGCACTGCACTGCACCACTGCACTGCACTGCACTGCACTGCACTGCACTGACTACATGAATAATAAAAAAATATTAATAAAAAAAGATAATAATAACAATACTACTACAACTGATATTTATACTAACAATTAAACAACTTTTTGTATGAAACACTAATCTAACAGTGGAAAATTAACATTGATACTATAACCAATATATAACTAACTAGAAAACTAATTTATTTTAAAGTTGCTAAAGCTTTGGGGAAAAGGGTTCTGATTGTCGAGGCAAACTGTTCCAGTCTATAATAGTTCGGTTTGTAAATAAAAATTTCCCCACATCCGTTTTCTGCATTCTTGTCTTAATTTATGCACGTGATCCGCTCTACAAAATATGTAGGTTTTCTAAACGACTTTTATTTCCTCCAAGCAGGATAGCCTGCGTATTCTTTATACATAGCATAGAGTGCAGCTTAATCCGCCTCTTTTCGAGTGATTCCATGCACCTCATTTGATCCTCTGAAAGTAAATTTCGATGCTCTGCGCTGGACCTTTTCTAGATTTCCTTGCTGTGAATTCCCGTCAGGTCCCAACATACCGCGCCATATTCTAATACAGGTCGGACTAGTGACATATAAGCAATTCTTTACCTCTCACTGTACTCTTCTTTAGGATCCCATAACGAAATGTAGAGATCTCCAGGCTTTTCCACAACGAAATTTACCTGATTTTCCCAGCTCAATTTACTATCTAATTGAATTCCTAAATATTTCCCAAAATGTGACTGTAGGTATGACTTTGATGTTCAATTTGTACACAGTTTCACCATAACTTTGACCCAAACGTGATGGCTTTACTTTTGAACTGTTAATTTCCTGCCATTTGTTTTGCCACGAGTGTAATTTGTCTGTGTCTCGCTGCAAAATATTCACGTCCTCCTCTGATTCGATAAAACCGATAGATGATACAGTCATCAGCAAAGAGTCTTACGTTTGAAGCTAAATTTTTGGCAAGTCATTCACGAAGACGAGAAAATGGAGGTCAATGACACTTCCTTGTGGAATTCCCGACGTAACACTTGCGGAGGTTGATGTCTTCCGATTCAACCTGTTTTTCCTATCACGTAATAGTTCGTTTATCCAAGCCACCACCTAGTTCTACCGAATCTATTAATTTATTTTCAAGACGATCGTAGGGAAAAACATCAAAAACTTGGCAAAATCTTACTAGCCTACCCTTCACCTTTATCAATTTCGTCGGTTGATCTTGTAGAAGTGAGACAAGCTGACTCGCAGGGGAACCGTTTCGGAAGCCTGCTGACCCCAAAAAACCATTCTTGCCCCCCCATTCTTTCCGGATGTAGTTAGTAATTAGTTGTTCCATGAGTTTGCATACGGCTGACGTGAGACTTATCGGCCCATAGTTGCCAGTGCGTTTATCGCCACTTTTAAAACAGGTACTACATGCTAACTTCCAATCTTCGGTACCAAGCATTATTGATAGAAATATTAAATAACCTAATTAGGTAGGTAGAATAGCCTCCACCTAATTTAATAATGTCCGTGGAAATAGAATCTGGGCCTCGAGATTTTCCCTTTTCATTAATTTATTCCTTTCCGTAAGTACTTACGTCGACCTGAAATAGATTTCTATCTGATAACGTTGGTATCGTGTACAGTCACTTTTCTGTTAAACCAGGCAAAAAATGCATTAAAAACGTTTGCTTTTTCTCTGTCGTCAGTTATTGGCAAATTATTAATACGAACAACTGGATTTTGCTTTGTTTCCTTCCTTCTATGAACATCTTAAAAATTCCGACCAATTATTGCCATCCGCATTAAGGATATATTTTAAATGACGTTCTCCGCGATTTTCTTTTCCTTCTCTAACGCTTTTTAATAACTTCGAAATGATGCTGTGGTTGCCAAGTCCTTTACAAAAAAACCTTTCTGGTTTTCTTTTCTACGTCTAATCTTTGCATTATAATATTCTGTATTTTTTTTACCAATTTTGGAACAAATTCTGCCCCCATTTTTAAAAATGTTTTTTAAAATTTTTGCCAATTTTTTCCCATTCCCCCCCCCGTTCTCTCATCTACTGCTCCCCCAAAAAATTTTGAAGCCTTAAGTAATTTTGAAGGCCTACTACATTGGTTTTCTTGTATTGCCTCACTAGGAACCCGGTGTTAGTACTTTTCCTTAAAGTACTTAAGTCTAAGTCGACAAGAACTGCTTTATGGTCACTTATGCCTTCCATGACGTCGCACGATAAGAATAAGTCCTTTGGACTAACAAGGCAAATATCTAGAAGCGCGTCCTGGCGAGTCGGCTGGTCTACTACCTGCGCTAATCCGTTGTCCCAGACCAGTCTATTGACAAGATTCTGCATCCATCGCATACGCACCTTTCAAATTGTGTCTGGAAGATTTAAATCTCCGGCAATGACAACGGATGGCTACGTATATTTTGTTCTTTCGTGTATCGCGCTAATACTTCGTAATTGCTAGCCGGTGGACGATAGCAAGCAATTATTTCTAAGTTATTTCCTGAACGACGAATTTCCAACCCCGTCATTTCAAAAACATTATCGACCCAATTTGATACGACATTTTAAAGAGTGTTTTCACCTAAATGAATACTCCGCCGCCTCTAGTTCACGATCTCTCTCCTAAACAATAAAATAATCAGACCGAAAAATTTCCGCATTTGCTACCGCATCTAAAACCAAGACTCATACCTATCACGATATCAGGATCACAAGCCTCAATTACATTCCCGTTACTTTATTTACGATGCTACGACGGTTCACCTGCAGCAATCTAATGAAACCTCTCCTCACCTGCAAGTCCGAGTTTGGGACCCGTGCGTCCTGTTCAGGTGCCTGCGCCCCCGCAGCAGTCGTCTCCTCCCGCGCAGCCGCCATCTCCTCCCGCATAGCAGCCACCACACGCTTCACATCCTCTTCCGCAATCAATTCTGCCCGTAGCGCCACGAACACATCTCCGCCCGATTGTCACTTTTTATGCAGGTATTTGTTCAATACCTGGTCATGCAAACACCCCAACTTCCACGCACCTTTCGAGTTCAAGTTCGAGTTCCTGTTACAAAAGGCAATGAAAAAAAAAAATAGCTAGCAAAAATTTTATTGTGCATGTTTTGTCAAATTTTATCTGGCATATGTATGCAGGTTTTAGCATTTTGAAGGAGCAGAGAATCATGTTTAGTAATATTGAATTGTTTTATTTCAAGAAATATTTTGTTCTTGGCCTGGGAAATGTTTCAGAAAATTATCCAAGATCAACACCAATTATATTAATGACATTGCCTTGCAAGAATCCCAATAACACAATCTGAGATATTTTTCTCTGGTAATTTTGAAGATAAATAATAATGAAATCATTTGCATGTTTAAGAGGCTGAGTGTTATCCATACTATATTGCCACAAACGGCACATAGTGGAAGGCTCTAAATTATGAAAAACTCGAAACCTTTTTTCCTTGGAAACCAAAGTAAAAATTAATAATCTTTCAGAAGAAAATTACAGATTGTCATACACCATGAACTTGATTCGGAAATCTAGTTGTAAAACAATGTCCTGAAAAACCAGCATTTTGAAGTTAATGATACTTTTCTAGTGGGAATGTGATTTTTTTATATTACTCGTACTGATTTGTAGTCATTCTGAGAGCACTACTACATAGTACACATGGAAACTATAACAGAATTATAACACAAGTTATATTACCTGATCAGAATTTTAAAAAAACTTGCCTGGTCAAAAATGGCACACACTAAAAAAATTGAACCATTAATTTATAACCATACATTTTGTGAATGTTAAATACGAATGAAATCACAGAAGTCCATGATGCTTGCAAAACCGCAGGATGATGTAAAACGAAATAATTGTTTATCTTGTTCGACAAGCTTTAGAAGGAATTTTACAATTTACATTAAAATAACTTTGAACTGGATTAATGGCCAAGTTTTGTACGTTATGTCCAATTGAAATGCACATAAACTAATATATGCCTTTCTAGTATTACAACTCATGATAGAAATATACACGTATCTAAAAGTTACAATTCCATTCCACCATTCTTTTCTAATCTTGGTCGACAATTCTTGCTTGATTTCCAAGACTGTGTAAATGTAGGTATCATTTTCTTTCGAACTTCATTCGCCAATGAAATAAGATTTTCACTTCACAAGAGATAAATTAGACTCTGTAGTATGGCGCCTATTAAATGACACCACCAATATCCTTTAGATTATAATTCAAGGTGATGCAGCACGATAAGTTTCAATACGGTACTTACCAGTGAACTCTTAGCAAGTTCAGCGATTTGCTTCACCAACGACGAATTCCTATATAATTACAAATTGAAAACTTTCAAAACGATGCGCTGTTCGCCACTTCGAAGAAATTTTCGTGAAGGGCCAGTCACTTTCTTAGACCTTCCAAAATGAACTAAATACTGAATAGCATGTCCTCGCAGGCCGATCGACGGCGCGGCACCGCGGTCCCACGCTCGCTTCTGACCCTCGTCAATCAGCATCGCAGATATCAGAGATACTTAACGCCCAGCAACACGCATGCAATCCACAATGATCTTCGTTGCAGTAATTTTGATGCAAGGTTAATTTAACAAACTATGTTCATTCACATTTAGTTATGTAGAAAACGTACACTTGAACTTCTTTATAACAGGATTTTTCTTAGGATGAATAATAATGCGTTGTGGCCAGGCTGCAGCAAGCTTGGGCGCGCGCGCCCATCTTCCTGTCCCCCTCCCGCACTTCCACAGAGCCCATCAAGGTCTGGGACTGGTAACTGATAAAAAGGTATAACGTAATTAGTCTGCCTTTCGACATTTACATTTACAACATGTAACAACGCAGACGAAAAATGTAATAAAGGATTTGTCTCAAACTTTCCGTTTTGAGAAAGAATGAAAGATGTTTTCTTTGCTTGATAAAGTCATAATTATCGTATCATGCTTCTATTATGTAATTAAAATAATGTGATTTATATACACACATTTTTTAACAGATTTTGAATGTTTTTAAATGTTTATTTTCAATACGTAATTAATCTGACAAGGTACCTGGCTGCTGTGGCCAGCTACTGCTCTGCAATATGATTAGGCTTAATGATGCCGACAGGTCCGTTTATGAAGGAATATCACCCTCTCAGAAATCACAGGCCGGTTGGTCCAGCAAGGTTGACTTTTATCTTAGATGCTGTCGTAACCAGGAAAGTAAGTAAAGCGACAAGGTACACGCAATGTGATTTCAGGTGCTACAGTAGGACTAGGTGTAGAAATAGAAAAAACCTGGCCAAAACCTGTCTCCTCACCATTTTAAGATTTAAACATGAAATATACTAATATTGTTAAATTATAAGTAGTTGTTGTTGTATGTTAGTTTAGCAAGTGACCGCTAGATGCAGTTGCCACACTGCGCACTACTCTGTAAGCTCTGTACCATAGACTGATATGACTACTCTGTGACACAAGTGTCCTGTACTCAGTACTCTGTAACGGTGCAGTACAAACCATGTGCTCGTTTTCTTAAATAAAACTTTTATAAAATAAACAAACATTTGTTAACACAACATGGCACCAGTCGTAAGCTGTCCGACCAAACTCAGTCGTAAGTACGGGTGTGTTCTCAACATTTGTTTCGAACAAGTTAAAAAGTTTGCCTGATGTAATTCCAGTGCCAGTAATCATTCGAAAAAGAGGCATGCTCACCAAACAATGGAATCGGCAGCCTAAGCCGATGTCCATGGAAGGTGATCTTGGAATCAACTGGCAAAAATTCAAAAACAGTTTCCAGTTGTATTGTGTTGCAACGGGCATCAACAAAAAGGATGAACAAATCCAAGTTGCAGTTTTATTGCATTGTGCCGGTGACAGTGTTGTCGATATTTCAACATAACATTGACTGAAGCAGAAGAAAGTGTTTAAAACAGTGCTAGAAGTAAATTGGACAATTTTTCTTACCACAAAAAATATCAGTGTCGAAGTACAAGTTTAATACGCGTGCAAGGTGCAAATGAAAGTTTTGATCAGTAATCTTACAGAACTGAGAAAGCTTGCAGCAATTGTGATTTCGGTAATCCAAGATCGTTTGATCCAAGATCGAATCGTGAGTGGTGTTTACGACCAAAGGGTTAAGGACGAGCTACTTCGCGAAACAAGCCAACATAGATAAGGCAATAAATTTGCAAGGCCGCGGAGGAAGCGAACATTCACATAAAGACAATGACGGACAACACCAATAAGCTGTCGGTAAATGTAGTTGAAAAACAGTTTCATCCCAAGAAAACCAGGTGCTCATACAATGCAACAGGACACACACAACAACGATCAGGGAAGTACGCAAAATGTCTCAAGAAATCAGTGCAATAACGGGCCAGTCAACAGAACAAAGCCAACAAACAACTTCATCAGACCAGGTTGTCAAAGAGATGCGGTTTGTTTCATACAAAAAACTTGTGTCCGGCAAGTGGTAAGGTATGCTTAAAATGTAAAATTAGGTCATTTGCAAAATGTGTCGTTCAAAAGTTTGTAAATGCTATGAAATGGAAATGATGATGAATAATTATATTCTTGGTGCATGAAATTAATGATATAAAATTAGAAAACAATTTGGTTTTACACCATGTTAAGATTCTTGATTGCAATAAGACATAAATTTAAACGATGCAGGAGCACATGTTAATGTAATTCCAGAGTATATTTTCAAAAATTAGATGTATCACAAAATCTCAATCCAATGTCAGTATGTATATTTCTAATTATGGTGGGCAAAGCTCATGTTATGAGTTCATGTAAACTGAATGTTTCCACTAACGATCAGTACAAAATGGATTTTGTAATTGTTCACTTTGACAACAAATCAGCACCTATTATAGGCCTGAGGGTCTACAAAATTGGAATTTAGTAAGAAAAACTGTGGATACTTTAGAAGTTGACAATGAATCGAATTTTATGCAACATCACGGTATTTCAAGGTATAAGTGAGATTAGCAATAAAACCTCACTTGATTTCAAACTAAAGAAGGTTATCAAGCTGTCGCAGTTCCGTGTCGTAGAGTCCTTTTAAAATAATAGAAAGATTTAAAAATTGAGTTACAAAAAATGAAGATGATGGTATCATCACTAAAATAATGAACCATCAGAATTTGTTAACCCATTGGTTTTAGTACAAAGCGACAATCCCTGAGAATTTGTTTGGACCCTTTTCATTTAAATCAAGCTTTGATAAGAAAGGTATGAAATGCCAACTTTTGAAGAAATTACAGCAGAAATGGCTGGCTCAAGGAATTTTCACAGTTCTCGATGCGCATAGGATTGTGGCAAATTGAGTTGTCAGATACAGCATCAAACGCGACATTGCCACACCTTTTGTAGATGCTTATCGTTTTCTTAAACTCCATTTGGATTGTCCATAGCTCAGAGATTTTTCACAGAACTTTCATAAAAATCTTTGAAGATATTTCAAACATAAAAGTGTACCTTGATGATCTCATTATATATTCAAAGACAAAGAAAGAACATGATGAAACTTTGGATGTGTTCAACAAAATAAAGCAGTTGTGAGCAAGATGCAGTGACTGTAATCAGGTCAGAAATTACATGGGACATGTTATTTTCTGTTGATGGTAGTAAAGCTGACACAGACAAAGTGGAGCTGTCAAAACAGATACCAACACCAAAAGAATGTCACTTGGAGCTTAGCAGATTTTGGGAATGATTACATATTTAGCTAAGTATATACCCAATCTGTCACAGCATCAGTACTAATTTGAGACAATTAAAAAAAGAGGTGCATTGGATGTGGACAGACGCCCACCAGAAAGAATTCATACAGTTAAAAGAAGTACTTTCAACCAGTCCTGTTTTACAATTCTATGATGAAAAGAAACCGATAATTTTGTCGGTAGATAGTTCAAGGGACGGAATGGGAGCAGTAGTTATCAGGATGGAAACCGGTAGCGTACGCATCGAGAAATGTTTAACTGATACACAACAACATATGCAAATTGAAAAAGTGCTAGCTATTGTCATTCGGTGTAACGTTTTCATCAGCCTCTTTATGGTAAAAGAGAATTTACAGTAGAATCAGATCACAGACCATTGAGTCAATCTTTAAAAGGATCTAAACAAAACGGTACGACTACAACGCCTTCGTATCAGTTTGCAGCCATACCAATTTACAGTAAATACAGTGGATCCCAATTATATTTAGCAGATGCTCTATCAAGAGCCAGTTATGATGACAAAAATTTTGAAGTCAACGAAAATGACTTAGATGCTCAGAGTGAACTCTATTTTATTTCACAATATTTCTCCAAAAGTTCGAGAAGTTCAAGAAGAAACAGCCAAAAGATTGAGAATTGCAAAACTTGATGACAGTAATTCTGGAAGGATGGACAAATTCAAGGTCAGGTAAAAGACGATATCAAGCCATACTGGTTTTGCAAAAGATGAATTGGTTGTAGTCAAAGGAGCAATCTACAGAGGAGATCAGTTGGTAATTCCCCAAACCAAACGAGACGAGACTTGATAGATGAGTGCACTATAACCATAAAGAGTTAAAGAAAACAATTTAAGGGCAGTAGAAAATGTGTTTGGCCTAATATTGACGAAATTCAAGATGTCGTTAGGAATTGTCCAGCTTGTTTAACTTTCCAAAATAGTAATCAGAAAGAAACAATGATGACTCATTAGTTCACAAAGCCGACCATATTTTTACAATAGCAGCTGATTTGTTCCAGACTTAATAAAAGAAATATTTATTAATAGTAGACGCGTATTCACGATTTCCAGAAGTATGTTGTTTGAATGAACACCTTATGAGAATGTAATACATCATGTAAAATCGATATTTTCCAGACGCGGTAAACCGGAACTTCTATACAGGCAATGATGTACAGTTCGTATTGAATCAAAGTTTCAAACTTTTTTTGAAGAACTGGAAATTGTGCACAAGACAAGCACTCCAAGGTATCCAGTCAATGGCTAATTGAGAGGCACGTTCAAACTATTAAGTCACTTTTAAAGAAAGCATTGTTTTGACAACAAGGATATGTACATTACGTTGCTTGAGTATGAAATACGCCATTAGGTAGAATCTTTATTCTCCTGCTGAAATATTGTTCGGAAGACGATTAGTAATTGCCAACGAACAAGAAATGCTCTTGCCAAAATATAAACATGTGAGGTTGAAAATTGAATGAAGATAAAAGCTAAGAGAAAAGCAATATTATGATACGAATACAAAAGATTTATAGAACTAAAGAAAAATGATCAAGTTATGGTTCAGTTAACAGAGAAGAATACTTAGGAACCTGCGACCATTAATGATGTTGACAAAGCGAACCTAGATCATATGTTGTTAAGTTAGATAAAACGACCAAATTTATGTGAGAAATCGCAGATTTTGAAATTGAAGTTAACAGATTTGATAAGAACGACAATGATAGCTTCGCATTAGTCTTATAAACAAGTATCTCAAAAATGCATACTGCAAGAATACTAAATACAGCTCAAAACGATATAATGTCAATACAAAGGATGATGATCAAAATGATGTATGTCAAACCACAAACACAAACCAAATGTAATCAAACGAATCCAAAGGCTATTAGATTTACAAGATCAGGTAGACTAGTAAACAAACCAAAGTACTACAAAGATTATGTTGAATCAATAGATTAAGTTCAATATGTTGTATTTTGAAAGAATATCTTAATCTTTCGTTATATCTTGTTATGTCATCTTTTTTATAAATTGTATCTTGTAGAGGAGATGTTGTATGTTAGTTAGCAAGTGACCGCTAGATGCAGTTGCCACACTGCACTACTCTGTAAGCTCTGTACCACTTAGACTGATATGGCTACTCTGTGACACAAGTGTCTGTACTCAGTACTCTGTAACAGTGCAGTACAATACATATGCTCGTTTTCTTAAATAAAACTTTTATAAAATAAACAAGTGTTTATTTAACCACAACAGTTGTTACCTTAATTGATATCATGTACTGTTATTATTGTTATTGCTATTATTATTATTAATATAAGTAGTAGCAGTAAAGTCACTAGACCAAGTAAATGTTATTTAAAAAATGAAACAGTACAAATCTTAAATTGTTAAATTATTTTAAACTATTTTGCTACTAAATAATATCTTACTATATAATAGTTTAATCTATCTGCAATAAGTATTGTAGTATAATCCCTAGGCTAATGACCATCTCAACCGTTTTTGTTTTTTTTTGGCGTTTCCCTGGTCATTTGAGCAAATGCAGAGACGGCCACTTATTTTGCTTCTGGACAATAAATGTAACTTCTCTGCACTCAAGAAGATGTGTGCAATTGTATTCCCTCCATATACATCACTTTTGACTCATCATATATGATTGTAATTGTATATGACTAAGTATTATTATTAATAGCAAATTAAAACCTAATGTATTTTGAGTATGTATTTAAATACTTATTTGCAATATATTTTGGCTAATTATTTAGATACTACATTTAAAGTATTTTACCCAGTCCTGTATATTTAAGGTAATATCAATTTTCAATACATACGAGTATTTATGTCGCTACATAGTTGAAACTAGTAAAAATAAACATTTGATTATTTCCGTTTCTAGTGCGGTGCGGTGTGTTGCAATGACAGGAGAAGAATATTTAGTTCTCCCTAATTTGTTTTTTTATTTTTACGATAATGCCAATTTTCGAAATTTATTTAATAAGTTATATAGCTGAAACAATTAAATGCAATAGTTTTCATCCAAGTATAATAGCCTTAAAGGCAATCACGTTTAATAGTGTGTTTTCCTTGCTTAAAGTATTCTCTCATCCACATGCGCCTCTCTTTTTCTCTTCTTTCGACCGATTCTAAAATAAGCTGTCGAAATTGCCGCGCAAATAGCTGGATCCGTTGTACAGAACATATCTGAAGCACTGCACCCTGTGAACAGGGTAGCGCACGTGCGCTGTGTTGAACGTTCGCTTTCAACTCTGCGCATGCAATTTTATTCCGTGACGCACTTTAGGAAAAAGACCTTCGTGTGGACGCGCCTTAAGGCTAAATCATATAAACAGCAATAGTTCATTTGTCACCACCGTGGCAACTTTCAAAATAAGCAAGTTGCTGAACCGATAACGTCTGAACGTTAAATAAATCTGCAAGCGGTGAACTCCCGCTTTAAAATGAATTCACGCTACGATGCCGTTTTCAAGAAAATATTTCCAAAATTTTTAAAATAATTTCTCATAGTTCGAGAAGAAATTAAAATGTGGGCTTATAGCGTGCGATGACGCTGCGAATCAACATACCGTGTCAATCATGGAAATCGGATGAATAGGAGCGGCGTAAAATTATTCCGGAAAAATACCTGATCCCCCTTCCCGCTTCCGCTGTTGCGTCACTCGACCCTTTGGGGCCTCGACTGTCCAGTGCCATATCAGATTTGGAAATCCAGACCCTCCCCCACGGCCGCTAGCCTGGCCCTTCGCGGCGGGCGCTGAAAGAACGCCCGCCCGGTGCCTGGGGATTCTCACAGAGTAACAAGCTGCTCCATGGTTTCACAGTAATGGGCAAACTGGATCGAACCTGTAGAGATTTCAAGATTTTCACCGTGAGGAAATATAAAGATGAGTCTCACAGTTGTTATAAATCTTGGAAACTCCAGTCATCTAAGTGAAGATTCGAAGGATTATATAATACGGTATATACAGTTTACCTTCGATTTCTCTCCATTCGCGTGATGATGATGATGATGATGATGATAATAATAATAATAATAATAATAATAATAATAATAATAATAATAATAATAATAATAATAATAATAATAATAATAAAAGTCCTAATGTTTTCGTTCTTTTTCAAGTATTATATTTCTCAGCTAAGAAAGCAAAGGATAAAAGTCGAAGAAACTCGGCAGGAGTATTCCAGCGTAGACAAAGACAAGATAAGAAAGATTTCTTCAAAAAGAAATATAGCGTCATGCGCAGTTTTAACTGTTTTTTGACGTTAAATAAATAAATAAATAAATAAAAGAAAATTGCAAAGAAGTGGAAGAACATAACAACAAAGGAGATCTAAAGAAATGTTCCGGGTCATTCGAAATATGACCAGGGAGTGTAAACTTGCAATGAGGAATAGGCAGGGACTGAAAAGGTACTAGATACCGGTAAAATACCGGTATTCCTCTTTTCAAATACCTATGTTCTGTTAGCATACCGTAAATACCTCTATGGACGTCTATAACATGGTATGGACGTCCATAAGATTATAAGATTATTATACCTGTATTTTCAATGAAAAACGATGGCTTACCATCCATAAATGTCGACTAAATAAGTTATTGTAGTTAATAATATTTCACAAAATGTTTATTAAACTAATATACTTTATAATTGTTATTTATTGTTTGAATTATTATTTTGTTCATATATAATACCGATTTACTAATAATTAACGATACGCGAATGATTCCACTAATTCTTGTATAGCAAATATAATCACCACTTCTTCTGCACAATGTTCGCCCACTGAAATCTGTTCACCGCCTCTTCCTACGCTTGGGCATATCAATTGCCTTGTGCACGCAGCCGCCGAAGAACGCGGCGAGATGTCTGCAGAGGTCAGAAAAGTCACGCTATCAGAACAGCAGTGTACCAGAGTTGCGACTTCGTGCTTCCAGCTGAGAAAAGGTGACCACACTTGACGCGTGCCCTGGCGGCGCTGGGCAGATGAAAGGGCGCGAAATGAGAGCAAACATTCAAAACGTATATCCCACTTTACTCCTTTTCGAGAAAACGCAAAAAGGATTATGTCATCAAATTATGCGGTTTATTTGTACTTAATTCTGAATTATATAATAATGATAGCTAAATATATTAATATAAAATTTAAATATTCTATGAACTTACATTTAAAGAAAACATTTATGTCAACTGGTAAAAAAGGAAGCCTGAACATCAACGGAGAAGTGATATACATGGCAGGCGAAGTTAAATACTTATGAATTACAATAACAAATTCTGGATACTGTACAGAAAAACTAAAGAGGAATAATTCTAGAAAAAACAGCGGAAAGAAAATTACACTAATTCATAAAATATGCGGGCATATCAAGTGCTTGATTTATAAAATTTTAGGTCCCGGAACGCACTAAATTAATTAATAATTTAATAGAAATAGTTATATATTTATAATATATTTTAGTAATTGTGTATCAGCGAATGCAGGAACGCCGTTTCGTCGAAATCAAGCCTTGCGTAGACAAAATCAAATAATCGAGAAAATGGTATTTCTAATCCTGTTGTGTGAATTGTAAAAGCTGAACATTAGAATAGGCAAAAAAAAGAAAAGATGCTTTTGAAGTACGTTTAATATTTTCTTCCATGTGACGTAGGAATTACTTATTCCAATATTCAAGTTTATACAAATAGAACAGAATAATTTTATATCAATATAACTTACTAAGTAAGCTGGGACATGTCACGATTCTTAATATTATATTTTAATGTTTGTTACAGTGTTGGATTCAGGATGCATCTCGCCTGCGCGCTATTTTACCACTTCTTCAATTTTGTCCGAAAGTACGAAAACAGTTTTAAAACTTTACTTGAGAAAACAGATTCATCAGGTGAAGTCTATCAAGGAGACAAACGCCGTTTGAGATCCAAAATCAGGTCGCAGGATAAAAGAGCTCATTACGTAATTTCGCTCATTCTTTCTGATGGAATGATAACGGGAAGATCTTAGAAGTAAAATGTATGTAAAATAAGGTGTTAGGACATGGAATATTGATGATATATACACAATTAATTTAATTTTCTTTTTAAATCAGTTTCCAAATGGGAATTGATATTTTGATAGTCTACTCAAATAACTTTTTGATAGTATTGAAGAAGACGGAAATATGTGAACAAGATATATAGTTTTATACGGCTATGTAGATGATATGAGACCGTTTGGTTGTGTTGCAGCATCACAGAGTTTGATAAGTGGAGAAAAATATATTGAAGTTGAAAGGAGACGAAACCATTGCCTGCCTGAGAGCGGCCTCCTCCCGTGCCTGAATAGCCGATTAGCCATTCGGCCGCGTCGAGGAGCGCCTGAGGTCGGGTGACGCAACTGCGTGGAGGAGCAGGAAGAGGGGAGTGACGTGTTTTCCGAAATCTCACTTTACGCCGCTCTATTCATCCGGTTGCATGATTGACACGGCGTTGGATTGGAAGCACGTCGTCATCGCGCTATAAGTCCATTTTTAAATTTCTTCCCGGAACTATGAGAAAAATTTTTTTTTGAAATATTTTTTGAAAAAGCGACATCGTAGCGTGAATTCTATTTTAAAAGGGAGTTCAATGCCGTTTAGATCGAAAATCGGACGATTTGTTGAACGTTATCTATCTAGTCAATTCCGTGTGATAGTGCTGCGATCTGGTGACTTTTCTAAGTATTTTCGGTGCATTTAGCCTTAAGGGAATGGCTACCGCAGTCCTTTAAATGGTTTCTTAACCCGTCAAATCCCAAACGTAAAATAAATACCTTTTTAATATTTTACTGTTTAGAATATGTCAATTAACATTGAATAACATGATTTCCATTGACACATTAGTGATATGATACGAAAATGTAAAAAAAAATATAGTGGTGTCACCTTGAGGTGACATTGGGCACTACGAATACAGATTACAAGAAAAACCGTACCGAACAGAAAATTGTTCATTTGCGTGAGATCAACCCAATAATGCACATGTAAACTCACATTGCATCGCTTCTACATAATCCATGTGCGCAGATGACACTCCACCCACTGCTTCCCAGAATAACATTCCTTTTCATGTGCACCTGCCGCAACTACTAATCGCACTCAGCAGGAATTCTTGCTGAATTTCTATGAGGATGCTTTCCACACTTATAACAATATACTTGCACAATATTTCTTCGAAATTCACAATAAGTCAAGTTATTTTCTGTACTAATTTTTCTCGACAATAACCAGGCATTTTGACATGCTGTGCCAAGTCCCAAGACAAAAATTGTTTGAATGATGTAGATATTGATGTTTTTCTAGAAATTTGTTTCTTCAATACTGTATTAGACATTAGGTCGTTGTACATATCACAGTTGGTTTCCCAAAATATTCTAATATTTTGTGGAGCCATAATTCCCCTGTCTGTGGTAGTTGTGCAGTGTATGCCTTCACCTCATCCGTCAAGAACATGATTCCTCTGCAAAGCATGTAGTTTGCTCATCTCACATACGTCATTTAATATATCCTCATTGTACATACATTCAAAACATTGATTCGGTATGAGCTCTTCATCTTATTTTCCAATATTTTCAACATTGTCACCACATCCTGAACGCAAAATAAAGACATTCGTAATCTGACCATTTCTGATTACAACTTTTATTTGAATATTTCAGTTTCTTAGTTTTTACGGAAGTGTGAGAATTTTGTTCTTTCGTTGAGAGAATTGGTTGATTTCGTTCATCAGGTGCTGAGGTCAGATTTATATCTACTCTCGATCTCAACATCATATCTGCATGATTCACTTCAGGAGTTTCTCACCCCACTTTCTTCGCGAGAAGTCTATCTTCAGAAGGAAAAATCGTGATGTAATGTATCAGCTCGCCATTATTTCTTCCAAACACTAGTACTTCTGCAAAATTATGTTATAAAATTAAAAGAAATTATTTTAATATGATAATTTTTCAGTAAGTACAATCTCATGATCGTTACTTCAGAAGCACATAAATGTACGCGAACGGGAGTGCATGTGTCCAATGTCACCTGTAGGTGACACTTCGTATTTCTGACGTAACACTGCACTTCAAATACAGCAAATTCATGAAATTGATAATATGAATTGTTTAATTGATATTTCACAAAGCGATAAAAGTTTTCAAAAATGAAATGTATTACCTTTCTTTTATGATTTTTCCTCGCCAAAAGTAATTCTCTCGCACAAGATCGCTTTCCTGTAGAACTGCTTCCACAATATCGATAATTTTATCGTTCCACTAAAACAAGGCAAAAATATAATCGCCTCAGAACTGTATTTAACAATCCGACATGCAAATCTCGGTTAAAAGTATTGACTGGACCCAAGGAAAACAAAATTATTATGCGTCACCTGTAGGTGACATTGGGCTTTCACAGGTTTGGTGAAACCTTGGTACAAACACAAATTCTAGTGGAACAAATCGGTACAAACGAACGGTAATGGTTTCACATATATTTACGGTGTATGGGGATGTGCTTGGTGGTATGGCTGTCGTGAGCCGTCCGCTGCCAGCTTAAATTGGCTGTATCTTAATTATTTTTTGGTACAAACGAAAATATTCTTGTGGAACAGATCGTTACAAACGATTTAGAATGATTCCAAATGTTCTTACGATGGTGGTAGTGCCAGCGTGAAATTGGCACCACCGTAATTGAAGTATTCTGTATCTTGGCAACGAGTGATTCAACCAATCAGCTATTTTTCCGCCTTTTTAACGATTGGAATCGCTGGTCCAACGAATTCTGCGCATGTAGTTGTAGTTCGCCCTTCTCTCATACATGAATATACAGCGTTAATGTGTCAATGTTTTCGTGGGTTTACTCTTCATAATAAAGAATTCGGCGTCGAGCCCCTGGCCGAAGGGATAAAAGGCACTGACTGACTGCGACGTGACGAGACTTGACAATTATTAAAAGTAAAGCACATTAATGGAGGATTACTCCCCAGTGCAAAGCGCTCAACGCCCCTTAAGGGGTTTGGAGACGCGTTGCGTCAAGATGTAGACGCAACAAATTAAAATAAAATAAAATAAAATAAAAAAATAAAGCATTTATTTTATACTTCCGTGTGTTTCCACCGTCTGTGTGTTCCTTGCGAAAATACTGTTTTTGGATATTCCTTTTCGGTGTAATCTGATATTGGCATTTTGAGTTACACAAGTTGAATTAGCTACGAAATAATTGTGTTGAATCGGAAGGTGTCTGCCTATATTTTATATTTTACAACTTATATGTTATTTGTGGTTGTGAAATATTCCGTTCGTAGTTTTTCACCATGAAAACCATGAAAACTTTTTTACCTTTGTAGTTTTCTGTGTGGAGATTTTTTTTATACAAGAGTAAATTATTAAATAAGTGTTTTCCCAAATACTTAAAATTGCTATTCTATTACTTGAACGATATTGATAAACCTATCTGGAAAACATTAACAATTTGAGTAGGATATCAGTTTTAGTAAACAGCCAGTATCGTTGGAAATGCTAAAAGAAATGTTGCATTTTATGGAAGAATTTACTACTTTCAGAATGTACATATTACTAGTGAAGAATTATTGCTAATGAATGGAAATGAAAAATAGACCCTCCTTGAACTATTTTGCTAGTGAATGGAAATGAAAAAGATTGTCAAATTCTGTGGTTATTCAAACAAACTCAAATAATTTATAAAATGTGCATCCTTTTATTTTATTTGAGGAAAATTAACATTATAATATTCAAGAAATATCTTCCTTGAACTTTTTTGCTGTTAGATACAAGAATAATTTCCTAATTGCTGTTAAATACAACATAATTTTGTAATGAAATACCAAAATCCTAGAACTTAGGGCTTTGATTACTTTCCAATTACTGAAACACAATCTAGTATCTTATGCTAATGTTAATGTGCTAATGTAAACATTATTTGCATATAAAAATAAAAGTATTTTATTATTAATTTTTTTACATTGCAAAGGTTATACTTTATTACAATATTCATTACGTTAGCATATAAATTTTACTAATTGGCACTGTAGGTTGCTCAAGCTTAAGATCCCTTCAGATTAATCAGGATTAATTATAGGTAAATAGAGATTGCATTATTTCATAAAATATATTTAAAAGAAATAACACATTATGAAAATTGTGCATTCTCAGTGATGCACAAGTGTCCATCTCCCCCATTCGTCTTCATTCCCTTACTGCTCTTCTACCTGCAAATTCTTTCTGTGATTCAAGTCTCAAAGTTATTATAAAAATTTAGACTCGACTTCATGGGTATTTTATTAAGAGAAATTATTTTCATTGCGTTTAAATTTAATAATAAAAGCAGTAAAAAAGTAAGAAGTACTGTGCAGTTATACCAATGCGGGATTTTCTATCATACCCACCTGAAGGTAATTGTCTCAGCTCATTTATTCCATTTAAAAAGTCATAAGACACTTTTGCCTCTGATGTATCTGGTGCTAAAACAGAAAACAAAAATATTATTTTGTATGTTGTTTTGTCTTCAAAGTTATTATTTTTATATTAACTATTTCTCTTGATGAATTCAATGAAAGTCATTAATTGAAAGTCCATTGCTTTAATTTACTAAGAGGGTGTCAATATATTTCTGTATCTCTTATTCAAGTATTTCAAAATCAACTCTTAGATGTTTCTTGAAAAAAAGAAATCAGTCTTGTCTTTATAAAACTTTTTCATGAGTGAACAAAGCAGAACTTTCTGCAAACAAAAAAGCAAGAGGCCAGAGTGTTAATGACACTTCTAAATATTAATCCACACCTGGTAGTAGAAGAAAATATTATAGAGAATTATTTCATAAAAATAAATTTGGAAAATGAACAAAAGCTTGAATTAAATTGAAAATATTAAAAATAAATAATGCACTTGATCATGAATTGTACACTATAGCATTCTCCAGATAATACAGACAATGTATATGCCTGAAAGATTCTGCTCTCCTGTTTATCTTCATCACCTCAGTGCATTTCCTTCTTCCATTTGTAGAGATTAGCTAGAGACAGCCACTGTTGAGATTGCCACTATTTGTGCAGCAACTCTGACCTGTAGTTCATCAGTGGCAGATTTGACACTAGCTTGATAAGTAGGTGGAATTCAGCCACTGCAAGTTAGCTGCTCTGTTCAGAAATTTTCCATGACTTTTCCGATCAATACCAGGAGAATGCTGGAGCAGCACCCTATCAAACAGGCCCCAGATCGATCTTTCCTTCCTCTTCAACAGCCATTATCCTCTCCACTTGCACATTTACATTTATATACTGCTTACATGCCAGGAGACCAGTTGTGGGTTTAGAGGCTTAACCTGGTTGGGGCAGTGCTGGGTTGAAGGAAACTTTTCAGGGGGTAATGCCCCGGAAAGTGATATGTAGGTAGGTTCCAGATCGCACCACCCAGGGGGAGGATTATTGCCACCTCCAGCCATAAAAAATCGTTCGTTATACTAAAGGGATTAATTATCATAGTAGTTGAAATGCCCCTAAACATCAATCCTGCAGTCTACAGCTCCTCTTCACCTAAGATTCTATAATATATACCCCTGAATAATATAGAAAGTTATACCAAGGTTACAAATTGTTAAAAAAATTAAGTCTCTCATGCTCATAGACATTTTACTAATACAAATAATTTTGCACTTTGTCAATTTTTAACTTCTGCTTGCCCATGTAAAAGTTGAGCAATGTATGAAACATATTTTCAGAACATTCAATTATAGCGAGAAAAGGAATATTGTGCAATAGGAATGTTATGCCCCTTCCACATAGTAGAAACTTGTGTGAAAACTGTAACAATAAAAAAATAAAGAAATACTATAGTTATTCTAATAATGCAGGATTTTTTCTAATATAACCCACCTGAAGGTCATTATCTCTGTTGACAGATTCAATTGCAGAAAAGTGCAAAAGTCTCTTCTTCATCTGCTACATTTCTGCTGTACTTTCTACAATAGAAAAATATTTTTTATAATGTATCTGAATGATTTTTGTTATTAATGTTTATGTAACTATTTTGTTGTGATTTCAGTGATTGTTGCAGAATGAAAGCAAGTCAAATTATATATTACAAAGTCATATTATAAAAGGAGAATGGATATGCATTGAATCACTTTAAAAAAAAATTTTACTCAGAATATTTGTTGGAAAAGAAATCAATATGACCTGTCTCCATGAAACTAATTTGTGAACAGAACTCTCAACAAACAAAAATTGCAGAGAGGACACTTTCTATATGCCAGCCAAATGAACCGATAGAGAGCTTTTCAATTTGAACTATCAAAAAATTATTCTACCTATTAAACCATCTTTTTTTTTTAATAATTACTCCGCTAAAGTGTGTGAAGTCGAGGATATATATCAGTGTATCTTTGTTTCCATTATGTGTATAAATATGGTATATTAGGGGGGGGAGAATTAGTGAAGGGAGAAAAATATTCATATTATTCATAAGACAAGTGATCTTCTGTAGAAAAGAAACCAGTGCCCAATAACAATACTTGTTCCTTACACCCAACAAATTTCAAAACTCTTGATAGTTGTCAGAGAAAAAAGGCAACATAATGGATTTACTTTTTGTAGGGAATGAGATGGTACTCTTACCTTGGATAAAGGGCAATGAGAGGTTTCAAAAATTAATCCAAAAACCTCATATTGCTTGATATGTGACATCAGAGTGGAAACTTTGCCAAGTGACATTGCTTCTTCTGTCCAGTTATTATTAGGCCAGCTTCTGAAGCGCCTTCATATGGGACAGAAGTAGCAGTACAAGTAGCAAGTACAAGAAGTAGCCAGTACAGAAGTACCTCTGTGCGCATATTGTGATATAGGACAGAAATGCCATGTCCTTCAGGGCTTTCTCCTCCCAGAATTCAATGGAATCATGGTGATATCCATAGGAAGTGTCACATAGTACCTCAACTGTTGTATTGCTGGACATGGCCATTTGTACAATCATCTTCTTCTTCAATGAGTAATCTGTGTAATTCAGGCCCCGGCCAGTGCAGGTTGGGCTCCCCTCCCCTGCTGATGAAGAGGCTTGGTTTCGGCTGTCTTGGCGTAGTAAAGCTGTCACCTAAGGACTGTAGGAATTAATATAAGAATGCAACAATTTGAAAGAATTTCACAACTAATCTTGTGGTCACACCTGACCTTGCATGAATCTACTGTTTGCCAACTGTCAATGAATCACATAAGTAACCATTGGGTGTATTTGTACCCCCACAGTAATTCAACTACCTGCATTCTTCCATCTTAACATTGGCCTCTATATCTATAATAAGTTATAATCAGTGTATCAGTTTCAATTAATAGATCATAAAATATTCAGTTTCACAACTAAATATTCTATTTTCGAAATTAGAAATGGTATCAAATGGTTCTGTCTTTTCATTCAAAATTATTTATTGCTATTGTTACACAATGGCGCACTATCAAACTGAGTGACTAAAATTGTTGTTCTGATGAATTTCTGTGCGTGATTTTCAAGAAGTCAAAAATTCCCTTTACATCTGACAAAATGAAAGATATTACACTTATCTTTTTAGAATTGCCGACATTTAATTTTTAAATGTGATCCGCCTACTAAACATGAAATCAGCTGTTCCATTAGTGGAATATTTTGGCTTCAAACAGTATATTATCAATGGTAGCCAGCCACATTTTCCTTAGTAGGGCTATTTGTGTTCTCTTAGTTATTTGTTCCTGTACCGGTAACGATGGACCTAAGAGAGCATTTCAGAACTATGATTTGTATGACTTTAAGGTTGGCTTAGATGAAATCATGCCACCGAGAGATTACAGCGTCGCGTTTTGGCAATGGTTGCCTTCACAAACCACTGTCTATCGATGGTTTGCCAAATTCCAAGAGGAAGGGACTCTCTGGAAGATGAAGACCGTTCTGGCAGGTAACGCCCAGCAACAATGGATGAAAAATGTGCTGACAGTGGAACATTTGCTGAGGAAGACCTCGTTGCTTCACTGCTCAGACTCAGGAAGATTTCAATATTGGATCTGCAGCAGTGAGACAGATCCTGAACAGCTTCTACGTTAGGAAACTGTGCTGTCGCTGAATCCCTCACAATCTGTCAAATGGGAGTTTTTGTTTTCTCCCTTTCAAAATTTCAAAATTCAAAATTTATTGCTTGTTTATCCTTGAACATAGATTTTATTGCATGGGAGTTTTTGTTTTTTCTCCCTTTCAAAAATTCAAAATTTAAGTAGTATATGACTAAGTGTAGGGATCACAGAATTTTGAAAATGTGCACACAATTCACTTTTCCCCATAGCACGTCATACGCAGTTTTTAACTGTTTTTTTGACGTAAAATAAATAAATAAAAAATAAATGAACAAAAAGGGCGCGGAGTGGACTGGTGTCGTGGACCCTCGATAAAGTTCAATGGAGGAAGATAAAAAAAAAAAATATTTTTAACATCATGTTGGGTGATGAAAGCTGGATTTATCAGTTTGATCCAGAAATGAAACGGCAGTCATCAGTGTGGGTCTTCCCAGATGAAAGTCCTCCAGCGAAAGTGAGAAAACCCAGAAGCGTTGGCAAAATGATGATTTGTTCTTTCTTCTCTGCCAGTGGCCATATTGTGACAGTGCCACTCGAGGAACAAAAGACAGTCACTGCAAGATGGTACACTACAATTTGCTTGCCCAGATTGTTTGAAGAGCTGAGAAAGAACCGTCCAAGTTCAGGTTTGCGTGGAATCCTGCTCCACCATGGCAACGCCTCATCCCACACGGCCAGAGCAACACCTGAATTTCTGACAGAATCAACTGTCTCATGCACCCTACAGTCCAGACCTGACCCGTGTGACTTTTTTCTTTTCCCTTATGTGAAAAAATTCGAGGTCATCGTTTCGAGTCAGCTCAGGCTGCAGTGACTGCATATGAAGATCAGACTCGCAGTATCTCTAAAGAAGTGTGGCGATCGTCATTTGATAATTGGTTTAATCGGATAAACCGTTGCATAGAGTGTGGTGAAGAGTACTTCGAGAAGATGTGAAGGTAAGAACTTGTTATCTCGATTTTAAATACAGTATTCTCAAAACTTTTGGAGTGACCCTTGTAGATACAAGCAGAAGGATTTCTTCATCACATGATGAAAAGTGAAGCAATATTCAAACTTCAAGCTATTAGAAATTAATAGCTCAGAAGGAGTTATGTCTTCTATGTAATGTCTTCACGGATGAATGAAAACAATTCAGTCGAGTCTGGATTGTGCATAAAAAGCAACGATAAAGTGTTGTCAATTGAAGATGGAGAATACTGAAGTTTTCCCGTAACCTCTTGCGGCGATATCGTTATCTCTAACAGCGTTCATCGGATTTTTATTAAATGATATTTTTCCGGACACGGCGACTGGTACCGTTATAGTAGTGGCTTGTCGGAAGGTGGCGATGTACAGTACTGGAAGCATAAATTGATCGCGGCCGTCTGCGGCTAAGTTCAGCTTTTGCGGCTTGGTCAGCCCTTGTCATGACGAAACGTCGCAGCGAACCTCACAAACCATCATGCCAATCTCTCAACGCAGGAGGAGTGCCTAACAAAATTACGACGCACAAAGTGGGCGCCGCTAGTTCAGATGTGGAAGTATTTTCCAAAATAAAAAATACATGGAAGAAACGCGTATGAACATGAAGTAAATTCGTTGAAATATATGAACACATAGCACTTAACCACTGTTAACACAATTACTTTTGGAAAAATTACGTTGATATCGATGAAATAACACTAATTTTAAAACAATTACGTTCTTACATTTAAATTCCAATATTCTTGTCCAAGCAATTTGTGAACTTTATCAAATGACCAGTTATTGCAGGAATTTTGCGATAAGAAAACGATTATAATTGCATATTTTCAATTGTTCATATGTATATTACATTTGCAAAAATGCAAAATTCTGTCCTCGAATCGTTAGGACAGCTAGAACCATTTCAATTAAAAAACTAAAATTCAAAAAGACCAACTGTATATTTATCACTAATGGAACAATTAAACTAGATAAGCCAATTAATTTTGCATCTCATGTCAAAATTGTTATTTTGCTATCATCAAATCAGAGGACAACTTGGGGACACTCCCCGACAAGAATAACACATTACGGAATTGTTTATAAAATTGTTAATTATTACCAAAATTGTTAATTCGCAGTTTTGAAACAGGACATCAAAACCTTCCCACTTTAGAATTACAAAATTTTAAAATTGTTTATAAATTTTAAATTTTCAAACAAACATTAACTTTAAAATTGCCATTAAAATTCAATCCAATTAGCGCGCTATCTCTTTCGTTTTCCGAGATACGTAATTGTTTTATAAAAATAAGCATGTCTTGACAATTTTTTTGGCAGTTCCCACGCTAAAGCTTTTCTACTAGCCGTTTTGCAACGGCTCACTTAGTTCTCCGCCAAATACATTTAAGTTCTAACTTGAAGTGGAGGGACAAGCGGCCACAACGCTTGCATATATTACCATAAATTGTTTAACAGTTAGATATTCCTGGTTTTCAGCTCCTAATTTTCATTTTTATTCTAAATACTTTAAGTTCCATTTGTTTAACAATTACAGCATCAATTTGAAATACTACTCGAGTCATTTACTGGACAATCTTTAGCAGAGAAGAAAAGAGTCATCATTTGGATTCAAGAAATACCCCCGGTGGTAGAAGTCCTTCCTCCACGTTTCAGGCGAAATAGCCTGAAGCATGAAACGTAAATCCCGTAACACTCGCTTTCCTCAGGAAAGCCTTTATCCACCTTCTTGGAAGCCAATTCTTTACATATAAAATTGTGGAAAAATTTTCAAATTAAATATACAAGAAAACAATAATTTTGCAATTAATATTGCCTTCACGTATAAATATAGACATTAAAGCTTCCGGCTCCTCAGTATTCACACGTTCGAAATACGAAATGCATTGTTATAACATCACAATTTCGACACAACCAGTAAGTCCTGCTGCCTTTAGAAGCATATAGCACCAGCATGGAATAAGCGAAAAGTAATAATACTATTATAATATAGTATTGATATATGTTGTTATGGACATTTGTGCCGGAAGGAATGTGAACTTACGTATGCAGTTAAGTAAATTTCAATGAAAGGTGCAAAGTTTGCAAATAAACATGTTTTAAATTCCGTTATTCCAAGTTCAGAACAATTGCTAGAAGCATTCTTTTCATTCGACTTTTCCTTACGCCAATGCTTTTTGACACTGCCCTTTGAATCTAAGTGGATTGTTGGTCTTGGTGGATTGAGTCATCGCTTATTGCGTCAAAATCATGGGATTTCATGTCTTCGAAATAAGTATACGCGGGTCATCTTCATGAAACTGAAAATCTCATATGAAAGAATCAGTCGTCATTTCAACAATGAAGCTACTACGACATAATAATCATAATATCCTCGAATTTCGTTTACTTAATGTGTTCTTTTGAGCGTGCTCCGTGTCTCTGAGTAGCAAACATTAACGCCAATCGTTAAAATTAAAGTAACGATTTAGGATGAAAAGTTGAAATGGGATTCACATCTTCTCGTAATTTGTTTGTAGAAAGTCATATCAGGTTAGTATTATTGTCAATAAAATTTGTAACTGGTTTTATTTAATTTGAAATAACTGCTTGAATATTTTTGCTGTTTTAATTAGAAAAATATAGCTACCAGATTTGACGCTATGAAAATGTAAACATTTCGAAGTTTCCACTGCGAGACATGTTCGTCATCCTTATTCATTCCGCTTAGTATACTGCAATCGCTTTCATTTATCATCAATCATATTTACATAGGGTTTCTCATGTTTATTTGATACCGATTAACCACCAATATGGACCATCCCATAACTTCCTAAACGGTTCAGGGTATCGAGTTGTAGTTTTCCTTTGAACAATGCAGAATCATGGGACAGGTAACATGCTGGTAGATGAATACTCTATAATAGTTATAGTTTTCAAAATTAATTAATCTTTGTTTTTAAATTGAACTATATATTTTTCATCAGCAATGGATAGATTATGAACATTGGAATAAAATAATGTATCATATGTTAGTATTTTAAGAGTAATTTGAGTATAAAATTAGATTTCTTGGCATTAGATTTTCAAGTAAATGGGCAGCCTTTGCAACAGTCGCCGTTTTGGGAAGGTGGCCTTCGCGACGTTGATACTGTTTTGTGAAAAGGTTTAATTGCATCAATTCATTATCTTGACATGAAAAACTTATGAACAAACATCAATTTTAACGATCTGAATGAGAATTTTTTCCCAGTTGTTCATCTAGGTTGAATTTTCTTCCTCTGAATTCAAATCAACGATGTCAAGAAAAGAACGAAATAAAAAATATTGTAGCGAAAACGATAATATGTAATAATAATAATAATAAGTAATAATATCAATAATAATAATAATAATAATAATAATAATAATAATAATAATATGCTTAATAATAAAGGCCATATAAATTAGCAAAATCGAACTCGGTGCGAAACAAGCCATCATTTTTAATATATAGGAAGCGGGCTAATTCTTAAAAGATTTTCATTGTAAGATCTTGATTAATTCATCAAATAATAGATGAGTAGACATTTTCTCTTATTATTCACGGTAACTAAACTTCCTATTTAAACGCATACTACCAGAAGAACAAAGTGATAAAAAACTTGAAATACTCTTGACAGTTCTATCAGTGTAAATTTACCAAACTTTAACAAAAATGCATATCTGCATTCGCTACTGCTCATACTGATTAGAGAGTTTCTCATTTCGTAGCGCCAAGTACTGCCTCAAACTTGAAGAATGCAGAAGACGGAAGTGTACCGTTTCTTTTCCATTCCGTTAGCAGTCGTATGGTTGCAAAGTGGACGAGCGATCATTTTATTTAAAAATGACATCTACCAACGAGACGGTGGTTGGCTCGCTTGTTCAGTTTAATGATGTTATTATAATTAATATCTTCTTTACGCTACCAATTTTTTTATATCGTTCTTTGGAAAGATCAATGTTTCGAAATTTTAGTAGAAGGCAAGTTAAATCCAAATAAATAAAAGGAACAAATCTCCCATTCTGATTGTTAAAATTGGTAATTTTTACAATTGGTATTTCTTATTTGTTAGTGTGATGTCTGTGCCATCACTAAGAATTGTTGTAGTTATGCCTCTTATCCCCCACTGCTACCCCTCTCAGTTAAGACGCAACAGTCTAGATGCCGTGATGGCCACCTTCCCCAAAAGCGAGAGTTGCAAGGGCTGCTACACGATCACCCGGTTAATTCCAAATCACATGTCAGAAAGCCTAATTTTATACTCAAATTGCTATCAAAATATTAGCATATGATACATCATTTTAATCCTCCTTTCATGGTCTATCAATTGCTGGAGATAAAAAAATATAGTTCCATTTAAAAAATCGAAATTATTAAATTTCTAGAAAATTAAAAATATTATAAACATATCTTTGGCGGCTTGTTACTTGCCTCATTATTCCGCATTGATCAGCAAAACCATGTCGTTATCTGAACCGTTTAGAAGTTGTGGTTGTGGTCCATAGTTGGTGGGACCCTGTTTGTGTAATAACATTACAACTGCATTCTGACAGGCAGGAATTCAGGCTCTGTAATTGGTGTTTTTTTTTCTGTGTAACCTACTCTGTGGTGTGTGAAAGTGTATGGTGTGCTGTGTGAAATATATATATATATATATACTTTCTCGTAAACATTGGGAGTAACAAAAGTAATATTTAGAGAGGTATGTATGTAATGTTGCAGTAAATCGATTTCGAGATTTGAATGGAAATACACCTTTTGGGGTCTTAAGTTACCAAGAGAGTGTTGTTATTATTTCAAAACGTCCGTCTCTTCGTCCATGTGTCCGCTCTTCTGTCTGTCTGTTTCTCTGTGAACACTAGTGTGTAAACAATTTGTAGAATTTTTGTCAAAATTAATTTTCCATTAACGATCTGGCCCGAATCAGAGGCCCTGTGATTTTGAAAATAATTCTTTAGAATTTTGGGGTTAATTTAGTTGAAGCCCTGGGAGTATTTTTTCAAGCTTTTTTAAAATGGCTCCAAAGTTTTCGACCTACATATGTAACCACAGTCGAACATCCGCCAACGTCGGAACTCGAACTCTAGGGCATTGCGGTCAGCTACGTTACAGGGAAAACTGTAACAATGCCACTGAGCTATCGAAACCTTTGCACGTGTACTTAATAACATAGTCTTATTTCCATTACAAAGTTTTAATTTTTCAATATTACAAATATTCAATTGTTTCATATTATTCGTGCGCATAGTACATTCAACTTAAAGCTTCCTGCTTGAAACGTGTGTAACAAATCGGACAAATTGTATATTTGAAAAAATTATTACAATACATATAATCAATTATTACAATTAATACAATGAAGATCTATTGTGTGACAAAATTATATTCCTCTAAAACAGAAAAATGTACCGAAACGAATGTTTGCTATTCTTGCAGTTTCCTGTGTACTATTGGTTACTTCTGTGAATGTTGTCTGGAGAATACACTTCGTTAGACGAAAGATAATTATATATTTCTTTCTTAATGCAATCTGCTCTTTAATATTAGTCTTTCAAGTATCTGTGTGCTGGTTCTTAAAATATGAGTGTTTTTCGCAAAGTTTTCAAACACCACCAACCCACATGCTGGAGATTTATTTCCAAGTGCAATCGTTTTAAATACTAAATTTTAAAATACGTTTTATTTAGAATTTTGTCTAAAAAAAAACAGTAACTTTTGCGATTTTTCGAAAAAAGAATTTTCTGACATCAGAACATTGTAATATTCAAACACTACATAGTGACTTGCCCACGGACAATATCGTAGCGTATTTGGTTGGTGGCTTCTTCTTGTATGAAGATCTCGAGTTCAAATCTAGCCTGCACTACTTATTTTTAATTCTGTACATTAGAGTATGTATCCCTGACAAATTACTGAAAATCAGTTGTAGACATTGGAATTTTATATATCATTTTTGCTTTTCAATAATTATATATTTTTGTCTCAACCGTGTCTCCGTCGTTTCCTTAAGGTTTATTAGAAGAATGAAGGATTGATGCTGTAAAGTTGTAATATATTACGTAACCGTTATCAATAAAACAAAAGAAAATAAAACAGGCTTTTCTATTGTTTGTATTGGTAGTCCAATGAACAGAAAGTGAATAACTGTGTCAATGGTAGATTTCTTTTCAATCCAAATATTTTTGAATCCAGTGATTACCAGTTCCAGTGCATTGGAACTCTTTTATTTCCGACAGAGAACTGTAGTAACGGCTCTCCACGCCGGCAATGTGCCTTTGCTATCTTTGCTCGAAGCGATAACCGAGCAAGTGGCAACAGCTCAAGGTGGCAACAGAGACGAATTTGGTCCACCGGGAAGGCCTGTGGCGTAACCACTAACACGGATGGTTCTTCTTTGTAGGGAAAGAAAGTGAGAGGAATTATGTGCGCTTATTGCACTCGTCGGTCATAAATCATGTGCGACCGCGCCGTAATGCGTGAATTTGAAATTTGCTAACATGTTAGGAACGTATGTTAGCACGGTGTTAAAAAAATCTGTTCCTCAATGCTTCTGTGCGAAATTGGTTATATTTTGATCTGTACGAGAATTCGTGAACGTGTTTTAAATTAAAAATTTCACAAAACATTGTGAATATCGTCATCATTTTTAACATGAATAAAGTAATATATTTACCCAACAAACTTGAATTATGAAGTGAGAATATTCACAAAGGAATTGGGATCCGTAGACCAGACTTGTGCATCAATCCATGTCCAGTAATGAAATAGGTCAGACATTTAAACAGTAAATATTCCTCTCTGGTTACTAATCTGGTCACTCTAGAGCGCCACTAGATCATAGTTGCCTTAAAACACTAAAACAAATTCATTCACTTCTTAAATTCCCTGACATTCACTGATCACATATGACCCAGTAGGTCATATGTGGTCAGTATAGGATAGAAAAATAGAAAATACAGTTTTGTCTAATAAAATATTAAACATGCATGTCTGAAGGCAAGTTTAATTATTTTCGACTACAGTAACGTTGCTGAAATCTATGTTGCAAAGACTAGAGACAACAAAGAAAGCAAATGGAGTTCATACCCAGTATTAAATAACGTAATATGTTTTGTTCAACAGGTGTGTACGAAGACTTTTTAAGCTTAAAAACGGCTATTTTTTTGTTCCCAAATATCAGAGTTGGTAACATTTTGATCCTTTGTAATATAAAGGGAATAAAAGAGTAGTCTTAATTTCTAAACTTGATATTTTATTCTTTTTAAAGCGATATCGTAACACATCGTTCATATTATGTAGTAGAAGTTTCTGCTAGAGTTTTCTAGTTGTTTGCAAGGCCGTCCTTTAGCCTAAGCAACTGCCATGAGTCTCCCTTCCAGACAGGAACATAGATGATTGAAAATAAAATACAATAGGATCCCCAATAAATTTGTATCACACTCTTAAAGCCCATAAATATGTAAAGGCATTTTTTATCTTTTTTACTGCTTAAATAGCTTCTTAAAGATCGCAGGATTATTGATAAAAGTGATCAAGTCCAAAAATTGGTTGTTTTGGATAAAAGGCATTTACAGGTTTCTAAACCTTCCAAAAATCAGTTTTCGATTTTCATAGTATTTATTGTAATGCTACATCTTCTATATTATTATCGTTTTAACGTGTAGTTGAATTTTGTTATTTAATTGGTCAATTTTCGTAGAATTAGGGGACCCCATCCCTCTACCAGAAACCGACCAAATATTTATTACTTTTATATTTTACAATATTTAGATTACAATTGGAATAATAGTTATAAATAAGTAGAAATTATTACAATATATATTGTAACGCCTCCAAAAAACGGAAACGCCTGATAGACTCAGCTCCAAATATCTCAGGGCAGGATCTTTGGGTATGAAAGTGATGTGACAATGCTTGCAAATCTACTATAATACGTACAATTTAAATTACAAAAAAGTATACACATTCATCAAATAGTGGAACAACTCAGCAACACTTTCCCCAATAACACATAATGAAGTGATTAGTTACATAACATTGCCGTAAGAATTGTACAAGGTTTGTGCTTTGGCAAAAATCAAACAAGGCATACTTTTAGCAGAATTTAAACCTCCACGAATTTGTTTAAAAGGTGACAGTCTTTCTATACTAGTTGGGAGTTTCTCATGAACTACCACGCAAGTTGCAGTTTATCCACTTTCTGGTCCGCTCCAATCTTCGCACGAAAAGTCATAGAAGTTCGGTTACCTTTACGGCGCTCTCCAGTTCCGCTCGAAGGCTACCTGCGGCACTCCGCGCCCGGTGTCGCAGCGACGTCACTCCAGCTTCTCTCGTACCTTCACCTGTCCGTCACGCGTTCGGTGAAACCGAGCCCTTCTCTCGATTCGCTTCGCGATCCCGTCACGAGATCGGTCAAATCAGGCCACTTCTCTCGTACGCTTCATCCGCTCCTGCTCCCCTCTTCTCCTTTTTCCGTCCCTCGCCACGAACGTGCCCGCCCCCAAGTCTCTGGCGCGTCGCAAAATCGGATCTTTGCGTTATTACACTGGGCGTCGCAGCTGCACTTTGGTGGCTCTGTAGCCTCACGCAGTCTCCTGGATTTTACAAAACTGTCCTCTGCACGAAATGAGCACTCTTGAAAAAAAAACGTTTACTGTTCTTACTTCGCTCTGACCGCTTTCTTTCTAACGAGCTTGCAGCGGATTACTAATATGTTCGTATTGCAATCACATTCCTATACCAACTAATCCTCCACGCTCTGCTCAATTATTCACTTTCACTGCAAATTCATGCAGAAGAACTTGCGCGTTCGCCTACACTGCAGACTCATAGAACTAGTGCTTTTTTTCGCCCCGTGTCGCCGGATTAACCGAGAAGACCCCAGCTTTTCGCCGCACCGCCGTATAAATGCAGCCTGACGTCATAGAAACCCCTATGCGCATAACCCCTCCGTCGAAGTACCCGCCGCTGCTTCTGGCCGCCACCGACAGATCGCGCCTTTTCTCTTGCGTGCTGCACTTCCGATGTTATTAATCACTCCGTCATCGAAGATGTAGAGTGCGTACAACATGGCCAGGCCACGAACGTCACAAAATATATATATATATATATATATATATATATATATATATATATATATATATATATATTGTGACGTCACGGCGTTATACAGACCCGTAACCATAGCCACCATAGCCACTAGAAAGACCAAGAACTGAGAAGTGGTGCGGCGGGCGATGGTCCGAAGGCGACGCGCATCTACCCGCAGGTTTCGCACTCCGATGTTCAAAGTTAGCGGATAATATTTTCTCGAGAGGGCGCGAAGGAGGAGAAAAATTCACCTCCAGAAATTTTTTCCCCCGAGCGGAGTTGCATAAATACCGTGACGCACTTCGGTAGAGCTCTCTTACGACCGACAGCGACAGCGCTCAATGAGTGCTGGCGGTAGTAATTGGTTAGTGCAGAGTAACAATTTTACTTGCTTAAGTAAAGCTGATTTAAGAAACGGTAATAAGTGATAGAATTCAGAAGCAAAGTGCATGTACAGCATTTGCACTAACATTACGCAGTAAACAAGCGTTGTGACTGCTCGGGCAAATAGTTTCATCATCAAGTAAATTCGCGCAGAAGGACTCTGAATTAAATCCAGTATTTAATTTTGTGCATACGACCACGCACGCTCAAAGTGTGAGTATGTCGACCGAGTGCTAAATGGTCAATTCAAGCACGTTAGTTATTTAAAACTGGAAGCGCGAGCAACGGTGCATGACAGGCGGCAGAGGACGGCACTCAACACTCAAGCGTAGGCGAGAGGAGCTTGGACCATCCGTGGACGGTACGAGCCTGAGGACGAGAAGGTTTGAATTTGGACGTGTGGCGGCATCTCCTGAGATCGAGCGAAGAGAGAGTGTAACCGCGGGACATCGAACCAGTCAGAGTGACGTGGCGAGGACTGCGAGCGACCGAACACCCCAAGGTTGGCTTGACGGCGAGCGGGAAGAGAAATGTCGGGTAAATTTGGCAACTTCTATGCGGCAATTTGTTACGGAAAACTAGTAACTTTAAACACCAGGCGTAGCGTCCTAAAATGGAGTGAAAGTTCCAAATAATTACTGGGAAAATATTTCAGACGTACGAGCGGCAGTTTGATTTCATTCGCTGTACGCACCGGTAAATTCGTTTAAATCGCATACCTTGTACAACTTTTCTAAGTAAATTATAATTGTTCATGTAATGTAAGTAATCTTATTGAAAGTATTGTTTCCATTTATGATGTCAGGAATAATCAGTTATTCATAATTTTGTAAACGGTACGATTTAGTAACGTGTGTGTCACGTTTATTCTTGTGCTAGAGTTAACAGCGTTGTAATAAATGCGCAGCTCAAGGCTGACCTCTGTGAAGTCTATAAAAGAATAATTGTAGAGAATCACTTAAAGGGCCGTGCACGGAGAAAACTTTAGATTAACAAAAGTTAAATGAAATTTTGAGTAGTGAGAAGGAGGTCAAAGCAAAATAATATTGTAAATAGTGCGTATTGAAGTAATCAGGCAGTCAAAGGTGACACCTATACATTCTCTTCAGTTTGTGTTATTTCTGTTCTTTTTGTTTCTGTTTTCTTTACGGCGTGACCATCTACGAAAAGTACATACTTATTGTATATTTGTGCCACTGTATTTGTTTACTGAATATATCTCATTTACCAGAATTTTATATAATTCATTGTGTCAGGGTTCAGACCTTTTCATACCCGAAAGATTCTGCTTCCTGAGGAATTCAAAGCTCTCGCTTCACGAGCATTCATAGTTCACGCTTCATCATACCAAACTAGAGGTGGTAAAATTAGAAACGTGTTATAATATATATATATATATATATATATATATATATATATATATATTACATGCGCTGAACATTTAAAGATCCTGTACCACTATATGTGGAGGAAATTTGAATCTAATGTCATTTGAGCGTGAGAATAGGAGAAAGAATACTCATATGTATTTGAGAATAATAAACTAATTTAGAGAGGGAAATTAAAAAAAAACTCATCCTGAGCATGGTGATGTGGGATTAAGTCAGTCAATATCTAAAATATTATTTTTAATTTATTTTAGAAGTCACATGGACATCTATGAGTATTTGAAGAGTGACTATAGGGGAGAAAAGTCTAAGAAAATAATGCAGAAAGCAGATGTTGAGAAAGTTAAAAAATGTTCTTGAAGTGAAAAAATATTTGATTTGTATTTAAGGTGACTCTGGCACATTTAAAGCTGTTATGTCGCTGGATGTGGTAGCCGATTAAGGGAATGTTTCGCTTTTAAATGAGGTGAGTGCAATTTTCTCGATAATTTAATTAAAACTTACACATCAATAAATATAATAAAATAAGAACTGTATATTCATGAAATCAAGAACTTATTGTCCAAAATAACAAACTAATAGTAAACGAAAAGAAAACAGTTTTAATGCGATTTTCCATTTCAAATAAACAAGGCTGTGTTCCATGAGCCTGAACGGTGTACCATTGACTGATGTTAAAGGCATCAAATTTTAGGTCTCTCAATTCAGTCAAACTGTAACAAATGGAACGTCCATTGCAAATGAATTGTTTCTAGTGAGTTTCATTGTACTCGCGTTTTAGAATTCTTACCAAATTCAGTCAGCCTTCATTCTGTTCGTTGTGTATATTTCGCGAATGTTCGACACGCCTGAGATATGGCATAATATTCTGGGAAATACATCTTATAGCTCCCCAGACTTTGATTACAAAACGAATTGTACGAATAATAACCAAATCCCACCCACGTGATTCATGGAAGCCTCTCTTCATTCATATAGGAATTTTACCATTACCTTGTCTGTTTATTTACGAATCAGTGGCTTTTGTCAGAAATGACTTGCTTAAGGGCGGGAATATATTTTCAGAAAATGCCGTGTATATAACACTCGACGTAGAAATCATATTCATCAGGTGACAGTATCAACAGCTCATTACAAAAATTCACATACAATACATGTACATTATTTTGCAACACTTTGCCAGATGACATTAAACGATTAAATTCGATAGAAAAGTTTAAATCCCAAGTGAAATCGTTTCTGCTGCATAATTGTTTCAATACAATTACAGACTATACTGAGCATCACAAGAAAAGTAACATTCATTTTAACAATGACACATAAACATTATTTACCATTTGAACTGTATAATTGTGTATAGACAACCTGTAACAAGTATTGTATTACAGCCTCTTTAGTTTGCTTCTGGACATAAATGTAACTTCATTTTTTGTGCGTCTTCTAGAATTCAGTGGGAAATACAATTTTCAAATTATCGTTTCTATGTTGACGCGGTGAATTGTTATTCCAGAAGACAACGGATAGGAGCTACAAATTTATTGCCTTTTATCCTTGAAAATAGATTTTATTACATGGGAGCTTCTTTTTTTCCAATTTTAAGTAGTATATGACTTATTGTAGGGATCACAGAATTGTGAAAATGTACACACAATTCACTTTTCCCCATAGCACGTCATACGCAGTTTCTAACTGCTTTTTTGACGTAAAATAAATAAATAAATAAATAAATAAATAAATAAATAAATAAATAAATAAATAAATAAATAAATAAATAAATAAATAGATAAAGAACTTTTTTTGTATCTCGTAAAAGTATTTTAAATACTATTAAAAATTATGTTGAAATATATGAAATACATGAAAAAATTATATAGAGGTGCTACCAAGATATAAGCACAGACTTTCCTCGTAGCAGATTTTCTATTTCCCTTGTGGACTGACACAAGGAATCTTCCTCATTCTCTCGCCAGCTAATAAATATCATCACCCAAAACACATTTTGACTTTTTCTCACTTCTTTTCGGTTTCCAATTGGTAGAACGTATATAGAATATTAACGTCAGAATATTAAAAAGAAAACCTTGTCCTAAATAGAATTTTCATTGAAAAGTTTGAAATGCGTGTTTATCTAGAAATGGCGATTAAGCATTACTATAGGGAGGAATTTGAAACTCTTTTTAAGAGGAATCTCTTGAGTTTTCGAAAACTTCATTCGAAGTCATTGAAATACTTCCTTATAAATGCAAATCAATGCAAATGTTCATATTAACGGTGTAGAGAGTACATAAAAATTACATCTGTGTATTTAAGAAAACGAGGAAGTACACAAAATGAATTTAACGTCATATACTAAACGAATTGCAATTAGTACTATTTGTTGAAAACGTATGAAACAAAGGTAGATATTCTTAAGAAAATGGCGTTTGTGTTTCTAAAAATGCGAAATTTTGTGCTCATTTTCACAAAAAAATGTTGGAGTTTTCGAGAAATTTTATTCAACATTATTAAGAGAATATGTATACATAAATAAAATAATGTGAACGAATTGTCTCTAATGAAAATATGAGCTACGAGAGAGACAAGTCAGAGAAAATCTTTTTTTAAAAATTGAAAATATTTTACGCCATATTGCGAGGAAACTATTAGAATTTTCCAAACAATGTGCAAGACCTTAATGAAAGATATTATGGATAACAATTTAATTTGAAGGAAAATTTGCAGTTTTTCAGTTGTAGGAACACGCCGGAAAAAATTCAAACTTTGGAAATTTTCGAAAATTTTGAGTTAAAAATTGGACCTAAATTTGTAAGAGTATTTTACTTTATTCGTACAATAAATTTAAAGAAAAGTTTGATAAACTTTTGAGAAAATTTCGAAGTATCCGTGAGACTAGTCTAAAACCCCCAAGTTTAAAAGAATGGATTTCACAATTTTAAGCCTTCAACTACAGATGAATGTTTCTTCAATTTGAAAAAATCTCACTTCACATGGTTTATGCGCTGATGTTCACAGACGGCGGGCGTTTCGCTTTCAATTGAGTTTTGGCATCAGGACCAACGAAATGGGATTCTGGCTACATCACGTATTAAAATACTTTCTCTTAATTAAGCAACTGCATTTATCCACTTTTTCGTTATCAGGATCCGTCAATGAATTTTTCTGCCGAAAATCCGTTTTTTCGTGCAGCATTACATAACTTTCTCTATTCTACGTATATTACTTAGTATATATATGTACGTATACAATGTAAAAATGATATTTCATTAAAATCTGCCTCTATTTATAATATACTCGTAGAACTGTGTTCAACATGCTCTTAACTAATTCACTTCACCACAATAGAGCTCCAGTTAATCATATTTGCAGTTAAGTGGATCATTTTTCGTCTGCATTTCACCATCACGAAATTGCTAAACTTGAAGGTAATAATTTGTATTACTGTTTCTTATATTAACTATATTATTATATAATGGATTTGGCTAACCTAAGATAAACAAATGCAAAATAAAAAGCATATCTCTCCCAGTTAACTAAACTGTCCTGTATATAAATATAGTAACTGGGTTATTTTCTGACGTTAACTATCCTCACAATTTTTGCATGAATGTAACGATCATGGACAATGTACTGAAATTACATATTATAAATATTTCTAACCGAAGTACTAGCAATTACGTTTTCCAAATTTGATTGATAAAAACTAATGGCGGCATGCATGGTAATAGTCTAGTTTTTTGATATTACAATTGTTTGGTGATGGAAACTCCACGATAACGTTCTAAAAAACTATTTTAACACGTTTTCATTGAGCAAAATAATTTCTTTACCGTGTGATGAGTTAAAGCCCTGATGAGTCCCAACTTGAAAAAAGTACGTCTTAATCTATTTATGTCGAGTTCTTTATGCTAACAAATGAAAGCTGAATAATTATATTTATCTTCTAAAATATTTTGATATTTCGATAGCAAGAAAGTCGTCGAATGATGACATTAAGCGACAGTGTTGCGTAATATTCATTTCTTACTTCTCAGGCAATATTCTGCGTCCGTTTATTTTCTGACTCCAAATTTACAATTAGAGAAAGCGTACCTCCCCATCTCCGTTTAGATAGACTCAAACATTTTCTTGAGAAACTTAAATAAAATATTTCAATAGTCTTTAATTTTTAAATGAATTTAATTAATTTAAATTACTTAATTAATTTAAGTCCATTCTAATTAACTTTGGCAATTGCAGAGAATTACATGAATTCAAACTGACTGGTAAGGCTGTATTAGTATTTTTGATATTTTGCGATTAAATAAAAAATGGATTCACGCATTGGTTGTATTGTAAAACCGTCAATAATATAACCGTATAAACCCGTTTTATATATTTATGTTATGAGACATGAGATTTAAATTAAACGTGCAATTTTTCCAGTAGCAGTCGTAGCAACTGTTGCTATGGTGAAGATGGCCTTGACGGCCTCTCCCCTCTCGCAACTGAAGTGCTGACGCCGCGAAGGTAACCTTCCCAATCCTGCCCCAATTGCAACGGTTGCTAACTTAGGAAATCTGTACATTTAATTAAAAATCACATGTCTGAAGTAAAATTGTACTCAGTATAAGCGTTGCGTATGTTACATCAATGCATTCGTCTATTTATGATTACCTATCGCTAGTGAAATATATGGTTCCATTTCAAAAATCAAAGATGGTTAAATTTCTCCAAAACTACAAATATTTCGAACCATATCTCAACTTGCTCCAGGATTCCGCGTTCCTGAGCTAAAACTGCATTTCCATAACGGGAACCGTTTAGAAGTTATGGGAATGGCCCATAGTTTGTGGGACTCTGTATATAATTCTATTTCTTAAATGTTCGTACGAACTTTCTATTTTCCAATAAATAAGCGCTTTTTACAACGGTTATTATGTTTTATTTAATAAAAACTTCATAAAGCATTGTTCCCTTTTGTAATTCAGTTACCCACCAGGAATGTTCCGCGCTCAAATTTCTTTCATTTGCCTGCTGCAGTGACGATTTTGGTGGCAGCACCATACCGCGAGGCATAAATAGAACACAGTACCCGCTGATCAAACTGACCGCCCTTGCTATAGATTCTGCTAGGATAATATTTGATTGACAGTCACAACTATTACGATCGCGACATTTCAATCCTTTATTTTAGTCATCAATATTCCCTCCAAGATTCTCAATTTTTTCTGACAGCATATTGTCAGTCCACTCTTAATTCAAGTATTCTTGAGCTCACTGATGACAATAAGACGTGACTTGAACCGCGAGTAGAAACAGCAATCTAGCTTAAATCAAGAATAACATTGGCATCCATTAAACCCATTCTAAAATACATTAACAAAATTATATAAACGAAACTAAGTTAAAATGCAAAACAAAATGAAAGACAAAAAATTGAATTAAAACATGATGATAATAGGACGCACTATTTGGTATCGCATTGTGCAATAATTCATGAAGTCCGCAAGAAAAAGAGTTTTACCAATCCCAAAAGTTTCGTCCACACTGAAGAACTCGCTTAGGTGCAGAGTTGTTACCATGTCCACTATTGCTATTATCTCTCCAGAATCACAGTCCCTCCGACACAAAAGTTGGACTGATTAACACATGCTCATGAACGAGAATGAAGTTTGTTTAGAACTTTACGTGCAGTCTCACAGTCCGCGGTATCTACTAATGTTTGAAAGTAGGGTGTTGACTATAAGTTTGAGAGATGGCCTGTTGGAATTTACGTGTTTCGGGAACACTGTATGAACAGAACATTTCAAAGTTCAATTCAATAACACGGCGACTCGACAAGTGACACTCTCTGGTCATTTCAAAACATAGGCGCGTGAGGATGCTACTATCCTTGCCTTCAATGGAAATGGAAGCAACGTTAATTAAAACAAGGAAGTATATGGATTTAGAATATGCATTAAATAAAAAAAAAAAAAAAAAAAAAAACATTTTCATCATTGAAATTGCTCTATCATTAAAATTAACTGAGCTCATGCTTAATTTCCATACCAGACGTTAGAAATTTCTGTCATTGCGATGTCAATTATGTATAAGATCGATTATTACCAGAACAAATCATAGATTCGATGGTGAATTTCTCAATATTGTCTGTGAAAAGTATACAAATGAGTGTTATAATAAGAAAAAATTTTCGTTTCCTAAAACATGTGTGTACTGTTTGGTTGCGTATCTTATTTCTAAATTTTAATGTGAACATTACAATGTAAACAAAACTCTTATTCGTTTATTATATTGAATTTAAATACTTTTCACAATTTAATACGACAGAACGTGTTCCCACAAAGGGGTAATGAAGCATTCTCCAGGGAGAGTATTTATTGAATTGGTGCACATTCTGAACTCCGCCTATTAATAGCATGCCTTTCAAGACTTAGGAGAATGAAATGTTCGGATATAGGTCACTTGAATTACTAGAAGGAGCCAATGATAGCATTGCTTGCCTTAAAAGTTGAGATTACTCAAGCCCGGTGTCAAATATACATTATTACTTTTTAAATTATTAACAAATGAGGCATGATTGAATTCCTCTATTGATATCATCATTACAGGTAAAAAATGTATGGTTATATTTGTAAATTCACATGTGATTCAATTTCACCAAAATTAAAAATAGTACACAGAATATATCTGTTGCCTAAAACTTGCCTCGTGAAATAAATATGAAAATTATCTATCATGCCACCGCTCTGTCAAAGCATTTTTGCAAAATAATTTTGTTGATATTGTTCCTCGCTAGACATTCTTATATTGGCATACACTTTGCACCACTGAATAGAGAATACCCAACCACAAAGAAATCTTCAAATTTGCAGGACAACAGTTAGTCTCAGCATTTTTGAAGAATTTGCCAAGAATTGTTATAACACAGACGAATCAAAATATGACACTGTTTCAACGATACATGAAGATAGAAATTAAATTTCGAAAGTTAAAAAAGAAGCTCATGAGCAACAATTTCCATCGATTTGTCGTAAGTCACAAATCGTTAATACACAATTAATCAGCTGAAAGCAGACACTGCAAAACTATTTGAATTTTATACTTGACTGCCGAGATCGAATGAATTGAGGGTTGGAAACAAGTGAGGGTTGGCATCAGTCGCTAAGATCTTATAAACAATTGCGTATCTCGAAAACGAAAGGCGATAGATCCGGTTGGATTGCGGAATTTTGCATCTTGTCTAAAGCGAATTGAAATGAGAGAATAAAAAAGAATTGCAAAATTTGTAAAATTATAAACAATTAACAATTTTGCAACAATTAACAATGTTATAAACAAATCCGAAATGTGTGCTATTCCTGCCGGGAAGTGTCCCCAAGTTGTCCTGGTTTGATGATAGCAAATAACAATTTGACATGAGATGCAAAATAATTGCTTAATATCTAGTTTAATTGTTACTTTAATGATAAATATACAGTTGGTCTTTGAATTTTATTTCTTTAATTGAAATGGTTCCCTAGCTGTCCTAACGATTCGAGACAGTATTTTGCATTTTGCAAATGTAATATACACATATGAACAATTGAAAATATGCAATTATAATCGTTTTCTTATCATAAAATTCTGTAATAAACTGGTCATTTGATAAAGTTCATATATTGTGTTTGGACAAGAATATTGGAATTTAAATGTGTATAAGAACGTAATTGTTTTAAAATTGGAGTATTTTATCTGATATCAATGTAATTTCTTCCAAAAATAATTGTATTTAACAGTGGTTAAGTGCTATGTGTTCATATATATTTCAATGATTTACTTTCGTATTCATACAAGTGTTTCTTCCATGTATTTTATTTGAAAATACTTCCACATCTGAACTAGCGGCGCCCGCCATTTTGTACGTCGTAGTTTTGTTAGAGCACTCCCCTGCTACGTTGAGATTGGCTACGTGGTTTGTGAGAACTCCGCCTGGAAACGTTTCGTCATGACAAGGGCTGGCCAAGCCGTAAAAGCTGAACTTAGCCGCAGACGGCCGTGATCAATTTATGTTTCCAGTACTGTACCTCCCTGCAGGATAGTGATATCTGGCGCCGACCTCAGTATCTTCTTCTAGCGAAGACAGGCTCTAGTATCCCGGCGTATAGTGTACTTACATTTGTATGTAAGTAAGTAGTGAGGTTAGAACAAGGAAGCGGAAGGAAAGATAACAAATGGGCCACGGACCGCATATGAGGGTATTGCTCCGGTAATTGCCTGGTGCTGATCAATGAAATCACGGAGAACGTACGATGAAAGCAGCCGGCTATTAGAATTCTCCTCCAGACAGCGGCTAGACCACAACTGGACTGAAGTATGTAGTCAGTAATAACGTGTATGTCTAGTATGTATGAAGATCCACCCTGTCGGAAGGATTCGAACGCCAGGACTTCCCGATCAAAGTGGCTGCAGGGCAGCAATGCTAGCTCTGAGCCAGACTCAGCCAGTATCTCGTTCAGTGGGAGGGTCGATACCGGACCACAGTGGCGAATTTTCTACTCTAGCCAGATCGGTGGGTGAAATTCAGCCACTGTTAGAAAACTCCAGCGGCCGGCTGCTCAGATCGGTAGTTTTCCGTGTTTTTCTCCCGACCAATTCGGGAGTATGCCGAAGTCCTCTAAAATTGATCAAATGCGATAGATCATTTTGCATCCTTGCCCCCCCCCCCTTTCCCTCGTAACATATTTATTCGCTTTAATAAATAACGACGATTTCTTATATCGCGCGAAAGTAAACGCTTGTAAGGTACCCTTTCCCTCAGATAAAATGGCCGGCAAAATTCTATCTTCCACACCGCGCCGACAAACTTGGACACCCCTCGGCCTGGGGGAGGTAGGGGGAGGGACGCGTTGACCAATCGCTAGCAGGTAGAACCACAGTTGTCTGTGATTGGTGCAGCAACTCAAGAATTGGAAGGACGTTGCACTCAGAAGTGGGAGGGCTGGTTGTTCACATGAGGCGGAAATAGATCCACTCCCTACCGATGGAGAGATTTTGCCTGCACATTCGCCGACGAAAAATATTTGTCAGCAGGGTTTTCCGTCAAATTATTATCAATTGACCTGTAAATATTTAGCATTTAAGCAACAATTGATCTAACGTTTAACCAATCGATTTGTAACTCCAGTCGAGTGCAGTTTTCAGATGCTCATTTCAGGCTCGTTGCGAACCCTTCAGGTCATTTCTAACGCATGCGAATTCGTTTATAAAATTATAAATTATTTACAAATTATTAATTCACAATTTTTCGGCTTTTGGGCATCGGAGACCCTCCCCCTTTAGATTCATAAAAGTTGGAAATTGTTTATAAATCTTCAATTATTTGCAAATTTTTTATTATCTCATAATTGGCGTTTAAACGCGATACAAAATTTCGGAATTCGATCGGTGTTATCATATTTCGTTCTCGAGATATATGTAATTATTTATAAGAAATTAACATCTTGGCGAATGGCCCATTTGTTTTCATAACACAAGCATACTGAAAAATGATTCTCAATGTTGCGCTTTTGCTTGCTGCAGCAAAACACTTGAGCATAATGGAATTCTGTGGCCAATGTAATTACTCTAAATCCGTCTTTTTATGGCGAATATGAATATAACTTTTATTTTGTTTTATATTCTCTTTCAAATGCAGCAATTTGCAAGTCGATATATTTATCAAATAAGAAACTTATTATATACAAATTATTTTTGAATGTGCATTACTCGAAATAGGTATTTCTGCTTTTTTCTATCAAAGGGATGTTGAGCAACCGAATAGCATTAACCGTATTATTAATTTTTTCAATGGCTACTTTTAAAACCGTGAGTTAGAAACTATATGTTTCTCTTATTTACCCATTACCATTAAAAAATACGGAAACATACTATTAGCTGTTTGCTGTAAACTGTATTGAATTGGATAAATGGAGATATTAAAGTTTTCAACAAAGAAATATTTATTTTTGTGTGTTGAAAGATCACATGAGTGAATCACACATTACAATATTTACATAAGTATAGAAATTTCCAAATGAACCTATATAAACTTTAAGTTAATATTTTCAATTCAATTTATCATTCAATAAGTCAGGATCATTTTCAAAGTTTTCTCAAAAACAGCCCTAAATTTTTTCTTTAAATTTCTTCTAAGAATGGAGTAAAATACACTTATAAAGGCGACATAGGTCCCATTTACACTGTAAATTCTGAATTTTCGAAAATTAGAAAAGTTTGAATTTTTCGGCATTTTCCTAACTCTAAAATTAGACACAAATTTTCTTTCAAATGAAATTTATTTGTTCATAAATAATTCTTTCAATAAGGTCATATAATTTTTTTGAAAATTACAGACAGACGAAGAGACACAAGAACAGACACTTCAACAGACACACGAACATACAGGCTTTTGCCCACATTCGAGTTTTCTGTATCAACGACACACAAAACATTGGTTTCTGGCAACACGAGTTAAAGGATTTTTTTCTACATTTCACAACATTAGTTAACCCTCTTTTCGCTACCAGGACCCGGCATTAACAGTTTCCTCATAGATTCTCAATAATATTCGAATGTTGTTGAAATAATGCCTTTATTATGTTTTTCTTATAAATTTGGTAAGAATACCAAGTAAAGAACAGAAGGTTCCTTTCTTATTGTATTTCATTTCATATTGTTAATAAATCTCATTTTAATATTTACTGATTATTCCACCTTTGGAATTGATTGAAAATTTTCGTTGAATAGAAACAATGAAAAACAATGTTTCCTTCCTTTCTGGTAATTATGTCGTAAGAAGAAAAAGTATTGTAATCATGCACCGGGAGACGGCGATTTTTCGACTAAACTCTAAATTCCGATCACTGGTCACGACAAAACTTGATAAATTCCTGTATATAGTGAATTACGTCTATTCGTTTGTAGACATAATCCATCGTTTGTGGGTCCTTGCTACTAACGCATAAAACATCTGTTGTCCGTGCTGATTAACACAAGCATCTAAACGCCGCACGTCCTTTTTTAGTCAAATCTGTGATACATGACAGTTTAAAGTCATTATTGTGAGAGACAAGAGTTTTAAGAGTTTCTGTGGTATAGCAGGTAAGCGCACTGTTGGAGAAGCTTAGGCACGTAAGATCGAATCTCATCAACGGCGAATAATTTTTGTGGGTAGAAACAAATTTTTCCAGTTAGTGTATAGTTATAATCATTCGTATCCATTATAAATATCACATAAAGCATGTGTTTTTAGGCTATACTACTTATTTTGATGTTAATGTCTTTAAGAATCACGTATAAATATGCCCCTATTGCGATTCTGGCTTCAGAACGTCTGCAGGCGCGCCCGTGTTGAGCTCTAGCGTTATCGCAACTTTCATCTGTGACGTAATTCAACCTTGGACATAGTCGCTGAAAGATAAGACCGGGAACGACGTCCACAGATTGTTCTAAAGACTACAGCTTCTGGTTGAAAATATTTCTTAGTAAAATGAATATAACGGATTGCGTGAGGTTTAATGGTTTGAATTACTTGTTGTGAATGTGATATCTTTGAAACAAGTAGAACATTTCTGTAATAAAAAATCTAAGTGCAATGAATATCACGTAACTATTCTTTTCGGAATAAGTGTGCTTGGACAGCGTGTTGAGAATTATCTGTGATAGCATAGTGCGGTCGAGCCAGACTTACAGACTGCAGGGATCCGAGTTCAAATCCCAGTAACGTTGGAATATTTTTACCTCCGCGTGTAAAGAGAATTACGTAATGCTGTAGGAGGAAGTGTCGAAATTTTCACAGAAAACACGTTTTGTAAGTAAGCTAAGTTCGAAAAAGTGGATTGTTGGTATTGTTCTTTTATTTTCTATACACAAGGCTGTCAAAACGCTTGTTTTTGAACCCGAAAAAGTGATTTTCCAAAAAACCTCTTTGTCAATCCGTCTTCGTGTGAGTAATTCTAGAGCCTAAAGTAAACATGATTTTCACCAAAATGGATATTCCTTGAACGATCTGGCTAATATTACGAATCTTCGAATTTGAAACGAGTCTTTTAATTTTGAAGGTGCTACATAAACCCATCATATTTATAATTTTCTCTAATAAGAGCTTCAATTTTTCTGTAAATCTATTCCTCGAAGCACAAGATGTTTAAGTATGACGTACGTTCAATTTTGGGCGAACGATCTGAATTTTCGAAAATTTCAAACAAATACCTATTAACATTGTCGAAAACAAATATTAATGCTAGAGATTTTTGTTTCATAAAATCTCTTTTTAAAATAGATATTAAATTAATATAAATTAAACACTCCACTCTTTCTAGTAGCCAATCCACTCTTCACTAGTAATGATTGCTGCTATTAAGGTCTAACCGCTTCCTTGTTCTTTTGGATGGCTACTGTTTTTTATTTTTTCCAACGATATCTCAAAAGTACTGGAGGAGAACAGTTGATATCTGGAGTTAAAGGGACGGTGTTAGCTTCTATTGTAGGCCTGGTTCCTTGTGATTCCAGTGGAAAATCAGTAACTGCACTGAAACAGTAGAAGCTCCCGCCAATAAGTGAATCACCATGTACTGGGTAGGGAGGAGAACGAGAAATCTTTATGAATTGTCGCCTGCTCTTTCTTCTCAGATAAATACTTGGATGGTTTATCAACATCAAATCTGGGATTTATTGCGTTTGATGTAATATTAAACATAAAAAATCCCTTCCAGTTGTCTGCGTATTAATTTTAGCACGTATCAAAATAGCTGACTTACCCGTATCACATTAGCCTCTTAAGTTTGTATCATATTAGCCCCCTGGAAATTTGAGAGCTATATATATATATATATATATATATATATATATATATATATATATATATATATATATATATATATAGTGAGACGAGCTCTGATATATGCGCCCCAGCGAAAGCAGAACCCCAGGCAAAGCTTGCCCAAGATAAATCGCGGGTGTTTACCAATTCGAATGTGGCGCGTTGGTACGTCATCATCTCTGACGTCAGCCGCGGCTGAAGTCGGACGTAACGAGTGGTCGCCAATGAAATTTCTCGGGGCGATAGCGCTGAAAATTAAATCGCGCGATTGGCACGTTGATAGAAAAACGAGGGAACAGTCTCCGAGGGGGGGAAGGGGTTCCCGGGAAACCGGACAGTCGGAGAAAGGCCGCCGGAGAGTTGGATAGAAATCGCAGAACATTCTGAGACAAACCGCCGAACAGTCTGATAGAGATCGCCGAAGGGTCGAGTATACGATCATTACGTCACGCTGCGCCGCATCGCCAAAGCGGAAGGTTGAGGCGACATTCTGGTGCCACACAGCCAAAGAAGCAGGATTTGTTGCAGACGGAAGACAGGCGTAGAGGCACGGCCGTTCTACGGACGACCGGAGAAAGTGTACTACTTCCTTGGGCGAACGGAGGCGGCATCAAGCGAGCCAAGGAGCAGCGCGGACCGAGCGGCGTATAGCGCAGAGCTGGGCGAGGCCAGGCGTCACTGCGGCGCGAGCAGCCGTTCGCAGCGATAAGCAGCTGAGGTCGGTCACTGCGTTGGCCGAGGTCCAGGTTACGTGTTCCCCAATCGCCGAAGCGTGAGTACCCGTGCGACATTCAGACTGCGAGGTCGTAATATTTCAAAATTAGTGATTAAAAAGGTATAACTAGGAAGTATTGCTTGCCGGGCAGCAACACGGGAATTCAGTTCGATCCAACATAGTGGAACGAACAGACTGAAAGAACATTTTAGTGCCAAGATCAGTAGGTTTGCATAAACAATTAAATTGCCCGAGTATTGTAATTAGCGGGCAAGATATGATTTTTGAGTATTTAAGGTAGGGAGGGTTATTGTTTATTTGCACAAGATGGAGCAAAGAACGTTAATCCAGACTTAGGATTATAGTATAATAGAAATAGGATTGCAATTTGTTTATTATAATCTAGTGTGTATGTGTATGTGCCTCTGGAAAAGAAGTTTAAGAATACATGCCTAATTTTACCAGAGGCCATCCAAGTGTTTCATTGAATTCGATCGCCTGGTTCTATCCATTGCAAGCTACCCTTATTTGCCTCTCACAGGCAAGACCAGACAACAACCTGACGGAGGCCTGGCGTCGAACGACAGTGAGCACCGCACGGCGCTGGTAACGCCGAGCGGTGCTTCATACCCTCCAGGGCTAACGACCCTGATCAAAGACCAGGTTGCATTGTGTGCGGCGCGCCAGAATGATCCACGGCGTGTGTGTTCCGTCACAATATATATATATATATATATATATATATATATATATATATATATATATATATATATATATATATAATATTTTACGATTAATATTATTGCATTATTTTAACGCAGAAAAAAGATTAATTCTTTCTTAATGATAACCTATTTTCAAAATATCCTGTCATACAAAATAACAAGTAACATCAAAGTTTATCTTTGGCAGTAAAGTTTTGACTGGAAAAATTAGGCATTTTAGTTTTGATTTTTTTTCCTCCCAAATATTGTAACATTCTGAGTCCTTGCTATATGGTCATTATAATATAATATATTTCCTATCATTGGTCCTTTTCTTGTTAATTTTGGACATAAATAAGTAACAACTCTTAAAGTGTATTACATTAGCCCCAATTTTCTACTGTATAATATTAACCCCGACTGATCTTATTAACATTGTCGAAAAACAATATTAACACTTGAGATTTTGTTTAATGAAATCTCTTTTAAAAATAGATCTTGTATTAAAAGATGAAATTAAACACTGTTTGTTTTTAAACTGCAGATACAAATGCTTCCACTTTCTTTTTCGCATCGGAAGGAGTAGTCTTGTCGTGTATCTGTGGTGGTGCAGGGAACCATTATTGAGCGAGTTAACTTTAAAGACCCGGGTTCGAATCCCGGCGAGTAGAAAATATTTTCTGGTGCAGTAGGTGGTTTTTTTTGTTTCTTTTTTGCAGGTTCACATAGGCCGTATTGAATATTGCGTAGCAACTACGAATAATACGTGAAAATACATACTGTTGAAGCAACACTTGGTTTGAACATAAAACACTTTCTAAATAGTATGTATAGTAAGATAAACTTTATTTAGGTGAGTAAACTTAGACCATTCACTTTGATTCTCTAAATTAAAACTTGACGTAACTGAGAACAGTGTCGTCATAAGAGTTATTATGATATATCCAATGCTTTATTTTTAAATTCTGTTTAAGCAATTTAAAAAAAAGCTGTTAAGACAATTTTAAGCATATTTTGTCTAATAAACTACACGGATATTCCAAATGGCTCAGCCGCAATAAGCATTGGTTTGGATATATGTTTTCTAGCCAACTATTTGCATTGTAGAAATATAAACACTTCATTAATATCTAAATTGTTTATTATTAACAAAATAAATGAATACATTTGATCAGAAAGAAAAATTAATCTAGAAATAAAAAGCACCCAATTTACATAGTTCGACTGCTTTTTATTTCGCGGGGTTGAGCCCACTATTTCTATTAATATATTAAATTATATTGTTAATAATAAACATGTTACATGTTTCTGGTCTGTTATATGATTCTAGAGTGCAAATTTTGCGTAAGAAACCATATTTTCAAACCAACATTTGCGTGTTTATTGCAGCTCAGCCTTTCAGAATATACATGTAGTTTATTAGACAAAGTAAGATTAAAATTGTCTAAACAGCTTTTTTTTTAAGTTTCGACGTTTCCTTCCCCGATACTCTGTATAACCATGCTTCTTTAAAACCAAAAATAATAATTTGCGTACTGCAAACTAATTAATTAAACCCATGGCAGTAGAACTGTTAACATAAGTACTGTCACATATCTTTCGCAGGATAAGGAGTTAAATTTAAACAAAAATTATAGTTCACATGAATTTTGACAAATTGCGTCTTACTTTCTATGATATTCAAATGGTAACATTTCAATATTCAATTGGTTAACAGTTTCGGCTAAGAGTCTTGTTTGATAATTCTCCAAATTTCGTGACAGCAATAAAGATATCTTGCATTACTCATGTCGTAAATAACTATTGACAACTATTATGTTTTGTGTATGTGTCTAGCAGGTTTTGTATTATTCTGAGAAACTGGATCATACGAATCACGTTTACTACGTTATTCACACAGGAGCACATGAATCTCTAAAAGTATTTAATAATATAATCCTTGCTGATGAATCAACGTTTTATTAATGATTTTAATTTTGAAAATTTTCATTAGTTCGGATGTTTAAATATAGGTGTCACATGTAATTACATGTCTGTGAAACACGATAGCATTATATGAAGCAAGAAACATTGTTTTTCATTTGATCATTCAACTCCATCAATCACTCTCAATTACTTTAATATTCTCTGCTTATCAGTTTTTTAATCTCAGATCTTCGATAAAGACATGAATCAAATAACATCGTAGATATTTGAGTGTTTTAAAAATAATAACGTGAATAAATGCTTACATTTATTGAAATGGTTTTATAACCTGTAAAATGTAGCAGATTTTCAAAATTACTTAAGAGAACGGTATGGCGAATTCCTTAGTATAGGAGGAGGAATAGAAGAAATATGGGAAGCGTTTAAAAATATTCTAGTAAATGCCGAGCAGGCATTTGTACCTAGTAAATTGATAAAAACAAGCTGTGATCCGGAATATTATAATGCGAAGATTAGACGATTGAAAAAACAACCAGAGAAGCCTTTAGCAACAGCCACCGTAGTACACAAATACTTGAAGATCAGATATAATTAGATTTATAAAATCTCGCAGAATTTCTTGGTTGGGACACGTGCAGAGAATGGGAATGGAAAGAATGCCTAAACATATACATAAAAATAACATTCTGGGCGACGTGGCAGGCCCAGAAAAAGTTGGATTCAGAATGTTGTGGATGACCTGAAAATAATGAAAGTCACTGGATGGTGGGAGAAGGCCGAAAGAAGAGAGGAATGGGGGCGGATCGTGAAGGCAGCCTTGGCCCACATCGGGTTGTAGTGCTTTGGAAGAAGAAGAAGAAGAAGAAGAATAAGATAGGCAAACACAGCTCTGGGTCTCGAAACGTATGAGATGCAGGAAGTTAGAATGAAGAAGTATTAGGACGAAAAAAATGGTATACGGTTTGATAAAATATATCTACACTACTTGAATGTGACGTCACCGACGCTGTAAACTGTTTTAAAATATTTTATGTGATGAAAATTTCTTTCACACTTCATTTCTTTCATGTGTAGCTTCGTTCAAATATGTTCTTACAATATTTGGCGTTGTACTTACCAATGAATCGTAGTGGCTGATTAGTTATTCTCCTTCTCAAAATACTCTATATCCTTGTTACCTCCGTGCGGGCTATGAACTGATAATATTGAAATTGGAATTTCAAAATTGTAATCACCGTAAAAATATTTGAAGTTATTGATAATGCGAATATTTAAAGTTTAGTTATATTTTACAGCTATGTTTTTGAGATTTTACACACTGATGCACAAAAGATACTCTGTAAGTTGTTCTTCTGGGTTGTTCTTTAATCCTCATATAATATCATTTTCAATTAGTTCCGAAAATTCTGTCGCTAAATCTCCAATAACTACATTTGATCCTTCCCAAATTTCCTTAACACTTCATATTTTTCTCCCATAATTTTTCGAAGAGATTTAAACTCCACAAACAGTCTAACTTCCACTTGTTCAATAGATCTATTAATCTTTTTGTATGTGAATATACAAACATTAAAAGGCCACTGTTTTATATGTTTATGAGAATACGTTATTAGTTAAGTTTCATAAGAATAAGTTGTGAGTCACATTGTTTGAAAATCGGGAACGTATAGTGAGAACTCGAACAAAACAAGGGTCATTCATTCTCTCAAATTACTCACAGTTTAGTTTTCCCCGTATTTACTTGAAATTCTTCAAATTTAAAAAGTTCCAAGACAATACAGTTGACCGATTTTGCAAATTTATTTAAAACATATGGTATTAAGCTTAATAATAAACTGTTCCTGAACCATCAGTTGCTATTGCTACTGTTGCTATTGCTATTGCTATTCTGGATAACATGTTAAGTGATGAAACTCCCTGTGATGAAGATGAACCAACTGACGATGAGTTTCCGTACCCCGTAAACAGCATGGAACCTCTGTTGTTTACTCAAACTGAGCAAATTTATTTTGTCAGAGATTTGAGCTTAACAAAGTAGAACGCTGAGCTGCTTGGCTCCAGACTCAAGGAAACGAAATTGTTAGTAGCTGGAAAGGAGAGCACCAATTTCCTATTTTTTTTCATACAAGAACAGGATTTAGTATATTGCTCGAATATTGCCGGTCTAGTGATTGAGTTCGGAATTGAATGCAAAAAGGAATTAAGGCAGTTTATCGATTCCTCTAAAAGTAGTTTAAAAGCTGTTCTATTAAACAACACCAATGCATCATTACCTGTTGCTCATTACATGTTACACATGAAGGAAAGTTACGAAAACCTCAGTGTAGTTTTAGAGAAAATAAACTACTCCGCTCATGGATGGATGACATGTAGTGACTTAAAATGCTTTTGGCCAGAAAAGTGGTTTTACTAAATTATCATGTTTACTAGGTGAATGGGAAAGTAGGGCAATGAGATAAGCATTGGTCTAGAAAGAGTTGGCCTCTAAGAAAATCTTTAAAGCCAGGAGAAAAGAAGATTCTACAGGAACATATGGTAGTTTCTGCTGCCTCAATTGCACATACAATTAGGCCTCATGAAAAAATTGGAAGGCTTTACCTAAAGATTGGAGGGTTTCAAATACTTTGTGGAAAGTTTCCAATTGTCTGAAGCAAAATTAAAAGAGGGTATCTTCGTTGAGCCTATTAGAAAAATAGCTTTCAATCTCCAATTTGAAATCTCTACATAAGACAGTAAATGAAACTAGTGGTGCTAGAGATTTTGTAGTAAAAGTATCTAATTTTTTTGTGTGGACTAGTTTACTGTCTTGCCCATCCCCTTGGTGGTTGCCATCTATCTCCGCCCTAAATACACTTTTTTAAATTAAAAAAAATTGGTTTCCTAATGGTAGTTTTGAAACATTACTTTTAAAATATTAAAGAAGGGCAACACCTCGTCCTTTATAAATATTTGCAATGAAAACTTTGAACCGTTTTAAAGAAAATTACGTTTAATCGTTACTGTAAATGCGAAATGTTAAGCTCTTTTTCAAAGAAATCTATTGAGTTTTCGAAAAACTTCTTCTAAAGTCAAATCAACTCAAAAATGCAATAATGTATACACATCAATAGATATGTTCATAATAACGGTATGAGAGAAATTTTTAAAAATGCATTTGTGGAATTAAAAACAACAACAAAGAGTACACACAATGGACTTTTCATCATATTAAACAGCGCCACTACCAGTAACCGTTGGAAAAGTTTGAATAAAATATTTGGAGCCATTTTTGAGAAAATGGAATTTGAGCGTTTCTGAAAATGCGAAATTTTGAGCTCATTTTAACAGAAAACTGTAGGACAGAAAACGTATAGGAGAAAAAGCTATCAAGAGCTTTAAAGAATAGAGACAAAGAAAATATATGTCAAATCGACACGCAAAGCCTTTGAAGAATGTAATGTTAGATATAAAGCCGTTTAATATATTTAAATAAAGGTTTTTGGTATTTTAAAATCGTTTACTTTCAATTTTAATGTATACTTAGCATATTTTTCCTGTGTTAGTAGATCAAATTGTTCTAATCTGTTGGTGATGGAAATTACCAGAGTTCAGATGTGGAGTTAGTACACAAAAAACTATAAAAATCACCTATGAAGATTTAAAAGTTTTTGAAACGTTTTTTGTTGGCCTGTGTAATTAAATAAATTAGCCTTTCCTCAATAAAAATATTCACAATATTTATTAAAAACTCAAATGTTCTTACAATTTCAACTTAAGTATTTAATTTACATAATTTAGAGCTCATTCAATTTTTTGGGGAGCATTCCATTTTAATCAAAATGACAATTTCTTTAATTTTTAAGACCCTTATCGATAATATTTCTTTGCAAGATTTTGACTGCACGACGTTTGCGCGCTCACAATTCGTTGAGATGATGCAGCTTATGGGTAGTAGACTGAGCATCACAAGAAAAGTAACAATAATTTTAACAATGATGCATAATGCATTATTTTCCATTTGGACTGTATAAATGAGTATAAACAACCTGTAACAACTGTTGTACTACATCTTCCGGGTCAATGACCCCATCTCGATCAGGTTTTCGTCCAGTTTCCTGATCCATTGAGCAAATTCTGAGATGGCCCTTGTTTTGCTTCTGGACATAAATGTAACTTCATTTTCTGTGCACGTCTTCCAGAATTCAGTGGGAAATACAATTATTCAAATTATCGTTTCCCTGTTGTCGCGGCAGGAAGTAATAAGAGCCAAAACTTATTGCTTATTTATCCTTGAAAATAGATTTTACTACATGGGAGTTTTTGTTGCTTTTTTCTCCCTTTCAAAATTTAAGTAGTATATGACTTAGTGTAGGGATCACAGAATTTTGAAAATGTGACACAATTCACTTTTCCCCATAGCACATCATACGCAGTTTTTAACTGCTTTTTGACGTAAAATAAATAAATAAATAAATAAATAAATAAATAAATAAATAAATAAATAAATAAATAAATAAATAAATAAATAAATAAATAAATAAATAAATAAATAAATAAATAAATAAATAAGTAGTCGCGTAGAATTTTCGAAGTCCTTCAGGAATCTTCGGTTCTTATCTCTTGCTCTTGAAATTTAAAATTGTAGCCTCTCCAATACAATATTAATTACGGGGTATATATTTACAAACAAATGAATGAGAGGAGAAAATTATTTAAACATTTCAACTCCTAAACCTGATAATATTAAAAAAACGCAAACTATTTACATTTGACTGAATCCACGAATGTCTCGGTTGGACATTTCTATTTTACCTTTTTTTATTCGCATTGGTCCACTGAACTATTCTAGAACATACAGTTACATTCTTATAATTTACATTAAAATATAATTTCATAGTTGAAATTATCCTACAAAAGGGTATTATCAATGCGACAAATTCCAACACCAGGCAGCTTTGAAAAAATATCGACGGCCAAAGGCCATAAGCGAATATGTGACCCCTGAGATGAAGGTAACGGACCAGGAATGGGGACCTCAATGAGGACTATATGTCAATCAGTTTCCCTAAGAAAACGTGTCGGAGGCGGCGACGCGCGATTGCTTGGTTCATGTTCAAGCTTGTTGTTCCGCGGAACAAAGCGCATTCCGTAGGCGTAGGTGACAGGAAGCGCGCGACTGCCACAGCCCATAACCTGGCAACACCCTCCGCACCTCAAAGAAAAGCGATCAGTTTTATAGCCTTTTGCGCCATGCCGCTACCCAAAGGATCTCGTATGTTACTAGGCGAGTAAAAGGGCCATCGGAGAGGAGCGGTGTTTCCAACAGTGGAAGAGACAATGAAGAGTTTCATAATAATAATAATAATAATAATAATAATAATAATAATAATAATCAATAATATGTCTTTATTTCTGAGGAGGCTCAGGGCCGTAAGGCCTGCTCTTCCGCTCAACCAGTTTCAAGACTGCATTACGATACTTAGAGACAGTGGACAAATTCAGAATTAACTATAGAGAGAGCACAAACTCTGTAGAATGATCTAAAGAAATTACTAATGAAAATATAGAAGCAAACAATTGATATAATTGATTTTTAAGAACAAATAATGATATTGAAATTTTCAGTTCAGTGCTGTTAATGTATTTTGCTATATCTATATTAATAAAAATAATTACTGTGGAGAAATTTTACTTAATTTTGACATCATCGGATATAGTGAACTCTAATATAGCGAACCCAAACATGTAGTCCCCAAATGTTCACTATAACCGGAGACGACTGTATATTTTAACAACGCATCTGTTCCCCATTTCACAGCTTTCCTATAAGTGCTACCTCGTGCTTCTTTTTAAGAGAATCTGTTAAGGACCCTTGGGGAACGCGCGTGCGGATCCGATCTAAAGGTCATTCGCTAGCTCCTTCCACAGACGGCCCTGCTGTAAAGTTTCTACAGGATATTAATTGCACCTCCAGGTGTAGTTTGCTTGTTGGATTCGGCGAGGACGGAAAATGAGTTTCTGAATGAGTGATAAGTCAAGGGCGTGATTTGATGTTAGGGGTAGAAGGTAAATTTTCATAAATACTTTGTTGAATTTCTATTTTTATATTTGTGATAATTAAAAAGTAATGAGAATGTTCATTTTATGGCAATTAGCACAACTAGGCTTGATGTACATAACCTATAATCTTGATTAAACGACAATTTTTCAGAATAATTGATGGCTGCTTAAATCAGGTTACACTCTGTGTAGTTTGTTTCAAAAAGAGCATGTTGTTTACAATGCATCATGTTGCTCGCCTTAGAAGTTGTTTATAACTTGGAGTAGATTTTTATATTTAACAGACACTGAACATCTTCATTCTAGAATTTCGGGATGATAAGAAAGCTATAATAATAATAATAATAATAATAATAATAGATATTCAGGACCAAGTAATATCAACTAAAACTTCCGTAAAAACTACTGTATCTTCAAAGACACTAACGTTCGTGATGACAAATGTCGGCTATGTGAAGAACATAGAGAAATATGGACCATATTATCAGACGATGCAGATCTCCAGCATCCTCAGAATATACAAAATGACATGACAACGTTTGTAAAGTAGTTTATCAGCAACTATGCCACAATAATAACCTTTTGACGGGTAACCGAACACCATATTGTAAGTACACACCCGAGTCAGCCATTGACACAAATGATCATAAATGTACTGGAACAGATCCATCGTAACAGATATATGTATCATCTAATAAACCGGACATTGTATGGCATAACAAGAAAAACAAGAAGGTGTATCTGATTTATGTCGCCGTCCAGCTTGCTCACAACATCCCAAAGAAAAGGAGTGAAAAAATTCTAAAATATCAATCTCTGGCAAATGAGATAAAGGAAATGTGTCGCGACGTGGAAATGGTGACGAATGTACCAATAATTAGGTGCCACTGGTGAAATTCCTAAGTTCCTGCATGAATTTCTGGCTGAACTGCAACTGAAGAAGGGGGTTATACATTCAGCTGCAGAAGATTGTCATACTAGACACATGTAACATCGTGAGGACGTTTCTGAACATTGATGGTTGACCCGGTGCTGATTATGAAGTTGAAACGTGTATCTCTTGTTCATGGTAACCGAGATGCATATGTTGAAACAAGTAAAATGTGATGATGATAATGATGATGATGATGAAGATGATAATAATAATAATAATAATAATAATAATAATAATAATAATAATAATAATTTGATATATTTCTCCGAATACTCGAAAGTATGTATTTTTATTTCATTTATGAGTTACCCTTCAAACAAACGACAAACTCATTGCCTTCTTAGGCTGAGAAGAGAGAGACAGAGGCCGCGAGCGAGGACAGATGAAAAGGCGAAGCGGAATCACGGAGTGGCCAACCTTCAGAACACAACTGAGGTATTTCTCCCCGTCTTCAACCACTCCGGATAAGAGCGTGGCTTTAAAAGTCAGATCGTATCTGCTTATCTATGCTAACGAGGGAACAGCGGGACGGGAGCGTTCACGGGCACGCAGGAAATTGCCCTTTTCCGCGCGCTACACGCAACGCCACAGGAATTTAAGGCTGCAAAACGACGACGCGATGCGACGCGAGGCGACGCACGGTCAAAAGGTCCGAAACAGTCGGTCAAAAACAATTAATATCGGTAACTTAAAGTAAACATTTGGAGTGTTTTTGAATTTTTTTGAAAATGTACGTTTGTATATAATAGTAATAATTGAAAGATATTCAACTTCCAAGTGTATCAAGTCGAAACGGGTCGATACAAATATACATTTCTGAAAAAATCCTGCACGCGGTTTAAAAGCTAATGTTGCTCACGGACGAACAGTTTTTAAACTGACGGACGTTTTTGAGAAAAGAAACACTGTTCCTGTATTTTGTGTCTCCTTAAACAAAATGGAGATTGATTTCTTCTGCATTACATAACTTTCTCGATACAAAGACAAGCAAAAATATCTAACGATTGATTGATGTTTTCCGGTTTGTCATTAGTCCCATTAGTGTAGTGAATGTAGGGAGGTAGCGGTACCCCGCTGGATGGTGGGATCCGCCACCTTGGCTTATTCCCTTTCCATGTACCGCCTCCACGCCCTGTCTGGAACAAAGGCTACGCCCCAACTAACCTCCTGATATGTGAGATAGTAGCCTGTACCTCTTTGTGCTTGTGTGTGTGTGTGTGTGTGTGTGTGTTGGTGTGTGTGTGTGTGTGTGTGTGTAGGAGAGATGATAGAGAAGAAGGTAACTCGCTGCAGAGACAGCGACAATGACTCAGAACTATCTCAGCTGATTATATCTACGGAATTACCTGCTGCAGAGATATTTTAATGATTTTCCTGTAAACGCTGGATTAACGAATCTCTATCTATTTCTATTCTATCCATTTCCGACTATTCTATAATTTATTGAATAAATAATGAACCACATGTTCAGCTGGGATATTCTCGTAATTCCCTGTTGATTTAAACAGTCTTCCTTTTTACTTACGTTATTATACTTGAATAACGTAAGTAAAAAGAAATACTGTTTTCATCAACAGGGGAATGTGGGGGATTGTTGAGAGCTGCAGAAAATTTATTTTTGTGGGTCGACAGAGGCGTCCATATGGAATTAAAGCGACGAAATGTTACGCAAGGAAGCTTTTGTGTCGGCCCGGTGGCCGAGATCGCTAAGGCAGTAGTGTCGTAGTCATCTCGGACCGAAGGGTCGCGGGTCGAGTCCCGCCTCGGACATGGTTGTATTTGTGTTCGTCCTTTCACCCTCATCATCACCATTAAGTATTAAATCCTATAAAAATTAGTTAGTAGTAAGATACAAGAAGTGAGAGGTTGTATGCTCAAACGTGAATGCTTAAAAAGTTATGTATTACAAATAAAAAATGTTCAAACCCCTGAAAGGCAAAACTGCCGAACAGGAAGAAAATAAATTTAAAAAAGGACGCTTCTGTCTGAAGATATTTTTGAATCATTGGAATTGATACAACCTTCACGAAATAAAAAAATACGTCCATCTGAAAACATTTATTTTTAACTTGGTTTGCAGGACAAAAATAAAATTCACGCTACAAAAAGATCACAAAAATATTTACCGGTCAGCTTTTCTCATTTACACCGTACTTATAACATGCACGCTTTGATTTTCACATTCATTGCATTTGGCGATTTTTTTCGTCGAATTTCTCCAGCCATCGGTGAGTCCTCCACGCGTTGCCGGGGCCCGTTCGTACATTTTTACGTACCTTAATATTCCGAAGTTTCCATATTCACCTTCCAAAATTTATTCCACAATATTAAAAATGTATACGGAAGTCATAAATCTACACATTCTACTTTTATAACACTTTTACTCGCGACCAACTTCTAATTATTCTGTCTGGCTACTACTCATAACACGTGTGCCCACGACCAGAGTTCAAGCTGTTCTCTTTCGGCAGTTCGTAATCCACGCCGCTCACTTTTCTTCCCGATGCGCAGTATTTTTTTCGTACTCGTTCCTTCTTCGTTAATCTTGCGTTTTCCCCTCCTTGTTTAATGTCCACGCTTCTCCTGATTCGATAACTACCTATGCGCATCTCACTCTCTTTACTCCTTGGTATCCGATCTTCCTTACGGTCAGAAGATCGCATAGACTCATGTATTTCTAACAAGCATTCATTCTTGGATGGCATTACAAATTCGCAGGAAATTGAAGAAAATTCAAAATTTGTGATTTTGTAGATTTTCAGTTATGATTATTGCGAGATTTCATAAAATTTTACGATATACTGAGCACATATTGACGTAATGTACTTATTGTTCCTTGTCGAATTCTGCAAAATTGAGCTGCGAACTCTAGCAAATATTGGAACTCAGAGACTATTATGAAAGTAAAGTCACATCTCCACTATTTAACATTGACATCAACATATTCACATATAACATATTTAATTCGTAAAATGTTAAAAATTGACATGTTGACTATCTTATCATGCTTCCTATCTATGTTGAATGTCATACCGTTAATTTTGGGACTACACTTGTTAACACGTTGGTAAAGTATTTGTTCTGAAGAGCAATGTAAATAACTAGCATTTTTATCATATCAACTTTGTATTATTTTTATATTTTCTGCAGTATTGGCTACACTGCAATCGCGTTGGTGCGATGATCCCTAGAAGCATCTGAATATAACCACCACCCTCCGGTACGCGTCCCAGTTTCACGTAATGTCCCATAAATGTGGAATCAATCATACCGTACCCGAGGTTTTTCGCTACCTCCGTTGATAATTTCATTTTACTTAATTGAGGACAAAGAAATTCAGAATTAAAAGTGTAGTTCTTGCCATGCAAACTCACGGTCTTGCCCGAAGTTTACCTGTCCACATCCAAACAAACGATTGATTGATTTTTTCGTGTTTCCGGGCGCGTCAACTGCTTCGGTCATTAGTCCCGTTAGTGTGGTGCATGATTTTTTCTCGGGAGGTGGCGGTCATCTTCCCCCGCTGGATGGCGACATCCGGCACCAACCTACCGTCGGCTAGTGGGGTTTCCCCCTAACTAGAACTCTCCCACCAGCGGGGCACCGCCCCAGTCGGGACAAGCTCTAAGCTCCCGACCGGTCTCCCGGAATATGTGGTAGTGTGGTGCATGTTAGTGTAAGTGTGTGTAAGAGGAGAGGATAGGACAAGGAAGATGAAGGACAGATCGCGCGCGGTCCGTGGCCCGTTTGGTAGGGTACTGCTCCGGCATTCGCCTGGCGTTTCCAAACAAACGATTAACATAAGTTTTCCGCTCTTGCTGGAAAACATTAAACACGTAAAATATGTAAAGTATACCATCTTAAAAGTTAATATATAAAGCAGCGGAGGGACATTTGACAAGTTGGTGTTAAAATGTTTAGTGAAGGCCCAACATAAATTTCAGTGGGCGATTCGGTGTGGCCATTGTAACCGCATCGTTAGATTCGTACGAAGGACGCCGATAACTAATATGTCGGAATATCTGTAATATTGCCGGCGCATAACAAAAATGACTACCTAAAATATCCTTTGGAGAGAACGGTTTTATCCTCAAGCGATCGTTCACTATGGGGCCAAAGAAAAGTATTCCACTCTACTGGATGTCTCAAAGTAAACATTACAATCTTCCAGGATATATTGAAGAAGAGTCGAAGATGATAACATTTTACCAATGAACATGTATCTGGAAATTTTATACAACGAAGTTACACGATTAATAGACAACTAAACATGTGTTCACGTAGGGAAGTCATGTTTTGATGACGTCAAAGATTGATAATTTCGTGTTTCCGGGCGCATCAACTAATAAGGTTATTTCTCCCGTAAGTGTAGTAAATTTTCCTTCAGGATGTGGTGGTGATTTTCCCCAGCTAGATTGTGAGATCTGGCACCGACTTCTACGTCGTATAGCGGTGTTTTCCCAATCAGGTACCTCTAACCAGCCGAGCATCGCCCTAGTCGGACAAACTCTAAGCTCCTGACTGGTCTCTCGAATTGCGTAGTAGTGTAGTACATATAAGTGTAAGTGTGTAGGGGGTGAAGATAGGAAAGGAATAGGAAGGAATGATTGGATGCTGTCCACAACCCGTTTATTAAGGGACTTCTCCGTATTCGCCAGGTACTGATAGGAAAAACCTCGGAAAACACTTTGTCTTTGGTGGTATCTAGTTGTTTTGAGAACTACCTAATTAAAAGTTTACTTCAAAATTGACTCAAACATACTTCCAAACATATTTCTTCTGTGCCCCACTGACGATTTCTGAAATGTATCTCTTTCTGCTTCGTCGACAAAAAGTGCCAATTTCTTTCGAAGCATTTTCATTTCTAATTCCATTTCAATCTTAAAGAATATCATCATATTTGCAATTGTGGAGTGGAAATATTACATCGTCAGTTTTTAAGCATGTCAGATCAATTTTAGAATTTTGGTCACCTTTTCTATATTTTCTCCCATTGTGAGAAACTTCACCCACAGAAATTTGGAAGTAACTGGAGACACTCGCACCTTGCGTGTTCAGTGAACTTTCTTTTCTTCTTTTTCCTCTCTTGAGTGTGACTTCTCCGAAGGAGTTCTGGCAACTGAAACATAAACGAGCGTTTAAAATTCCCTGAATATTTGCCCTCCGAGTGCGATTTCAGCGGAGTTATAATTTAAGTAGGCGTTCGTAATTTCTGGTTGATTTTTGTGAACACAGAATTTGCCATAGTTTGGCGGTTGTGTAAATTATTAATTTTTGTATTTTCGAGTTTTGAACAATTTTATCTTTTTCTATATGTATATATTTACATAATTACAAATATGCGCATAAGTTACATACGCCATTGTTCTCTTTCGCATTGGTTAATCGGCTAAACAGAGGAGTGCAATTTAGTGAGTTTCAACAAAAATTGATTATTGTTTCGAATGAGGGACTCTTTATAGGGTTTAGTCATTGGGAGAATTTTTTTTCACAACATGGATCTTTGCCAACGTGTTGGAATAGTTATTTATGATACAAGTTGTAAGGGACATTCTATCCTGCAGGTAGGAATTTTACCACGTGCGTCTTACAATATTTTTCACACAACTTTACTGTCTTTTTGTCCATTTTTCTTTGTTCTCCGTCTTTTTGTGCTTTTGGTTTCCTGTCTTTTGTCTTTTTGGTTATTACGGACCGACACGACGGACGGACAGTGACACGAAAGTATTTTATTTCCTTTGTTGCATTCACAGATCTATCACAACCCTTGTGTATAATCTTACTTTTAGTACTAGTGCTAAAAATTGAACTTTTAGCACGCTAGACATACCCTGGAGCAACCGCTTTTATTAGTGGCTGTCTAAAATATATATTTCCATCATCCGGAATATCATGTTCGTGATAAAAAACAATATGATTAACTATTTAAGCCTACTCTACCACATATAATTACTGTAAAACACATAGAAAGAAATAATAAAATATAATTAATTGCAATATTGTTTTGTAATTGTCGTGGTTAATCAACACGTTGTGATTGAATGATACAACTTAATGAACTGTGTTATACGACTAAGGAAAAACCCCTGAAGGGGGAAAACCTACCGTCTGAAGACGAGTATATTCTATTCGCACAGACTCTTTCTAAATTAATTATTTCCTGGCGTGAACATCATGTCTTCTCTTTCCAGTCTTTGGCCACCTCTGCACCTGAAATGAAACAGCACCACAGAAGGTCGTCGCCTCTTCCTCTTCTCATACACGTAGGACATTTCCCCTCAAATTTGCTCATGAGTGCTATTTCCCCTCAAATGTGCTAATGATTAAACTTATTACTTCATAATTTAATTGCATATAGACTTTTGACTTAATCACTTATTAGCTTAGTTATCATGTATTTATTTACAATTTATTTATTTATTACGTCATACGCAGTTTTTAACTGCTTTTTTGACGTAAAATAAATTTAAAAAATAAAATATTTTTATTTATTTTTTATTTATTTTTATTTATTTTTTATTTACTTTTATTTACTTTATTTATATTTATTTTCTTTTTACTTACTTTTTATTTTCTTTCTATTTACTTTTTATTTATTTATTTTTTAATTATTTTTATTTTTTTTCCAGTCTAGGTTCTCAAATTACTAACCTCTGCTATTTTCCCAGTCCGTAATTCTCGTATTATTTTTCGAATTCTTCGTGAAGTGAGGCCTTTTCCCACTATTATCTCCTGAGCAACCTTTACCTTCGAATGCCAGAAGTAATAGTTACCCATTCCCATCCATTTTCCTTTTCGTGCTTCGCTGTCACAGAAATTTTAAAGGGGAATGTGGGTCCAATATAGTCACAGATAGGCCTAGCATTGCCATTTAAGACTTTTAATCTACATTGCATCCATCCACCGATACTAAACAACGCGTAACCGCTTCTGCGTCCTTTCTACGTGAGTGAACATAACTTCACAGCCCCAAAACGGACTAATATAAATTTGTACAATCAGGAGCGATTTTCGACCGTTGCCGTTAGGATATCTTACTTTTATCCGAAAGTATCAGAAATTAACAGTTATATCTCGCGTACTCCCCTATCCTCAAACCAGGAGAGGTGGCACAGAGCATAAAAAAATGTCACTGCAGTACATCTGACCAGGAGGTCCTGGGGTTTGAGTCCTCACTTAATTGCCGACACTAGTTTCGTGGCTAGGTCGAATTCAGCCGCAGTCGGGAGGAGAATTCAGCCGCTGGCTGCTCTAATCGGACGTTTTCCATGGTTTCTCCGATCAATATCAGGCGAATGCCGGAGCAGTACCCTAACAAACAGCCACGGACCGCGAGCGTCTTTCCTTCTTCTTCCTTGCCATATCTTCACCCCTAACTTACATACACTTACACTAACATTTACTACACTACCACACACGGGAGACCGGTCGGGAGCTTAGAGCTTGTCCCGGCTGGGGCGGTGAACAGTGATAGAATTATAACTGTGACTAGAACGCGTATGTCTTAGAGACCTCACTGTAGAGATTGTTGATAGAAATTGATTATTGCTTGTTAGTGATTTCGGGCGCGTGAACTGCTTAGGTTCTTTCGTCCCATAAGTATAGTGTTGTTTCCTAGGGAGCTGGCGGTGATACTCCTACGGAGTTTTCCGCAACCAGTTATTTCCCATCAGCGGGGACCAGACGGAACGAGCTCTGAGCTCTGACAGGACTCCGGCATGTGTGGTAGTGTAATGCATGTTAGTGTAAGTGCGTGTAAAGGTGCGGATAGGACAAGGAAGAGGAAGGAAACCACGCACAGTCGTGAACCGTGTGTTAGGTACTACCTCGGCATCCGCCTGGTACTGATCGGTGAAACCGCGGAAAATTACCCATCAGAACAGCCGGCCACCAAAATTCTCCTCAAGACAGCAGGTGAACTCGAACAGTGTCGAAAATGCGGCGAGCGTCGGGACTCGAACCTAAGAGCTCCCAGTCTGAGGCATTGCAGTGACGTCAGTTGATGCTGTGAGTCACCGCTCCCGGTCATTCCACTTCGGCTTAATTTTGTGAAGTAATTGAGAATTCACCTTTGTAGTTGAAGTTACGACCGGATTCCGACGCAACCAACAATTTCTTTAATTTTCTAGAATTTGAGATCTGCGTTGCCAGATTTTGGCGAAAGAGAAGCAAGTTTATAGCTTCAATCAGTATGAACCCCGGGAGATAGGTATCGGGTTACTATTATTTGATAGAAAATACTTTCACTACTTTTAATGAGACATTCATGCACAGTACATTTGCAACAATTTATTATGAAACGCGTGGTACAAAAGATAAGAAAAATTAAACGCGTTGTACAAAGAAAATTATAAAAATTATAAATACCGAATAAACGTTAATTAAAGAAGAAAAAGATGAAGTTTATAAAATATGTACAAAGAATTGAATGAGTAGTAATATAAAGAAATATTGACATGACGTCTTAGATGCAAGTTATTTATTGACAACCATTTCACAATTTTACTTCCTTATAAACATTTGAATGAACGATATTGAGTCCAATGTCATGAACACCATTACATTCTTTAGAGTATGCACACTATGATGCTTGATAGACAATTGAAATGATAGTTATTATTCAATATCTTTTGTCACGATTGTTGTTTGTTTATTTATTTAACGTCAAAAAACAGTTAAAACTGCGTATGACGTGCTATGGGGAAAAGTGAATTGTGTGCACATTTTCAAAATTCTGTGATCTCTACACTAAGTCATATACTACTTAAATTTTGGAAAAAAACTCCCATGTAATAAAACCTATTTTCAAAGATAAAAAGACAATACATTTTGGCTCTTATCCATTTTGTCCTTCGGAATAATACTTCCTGCCGCGACATGGAACGATAATTTGAATAATTGTATTTCCCACTGAATTCTAGAAGACGTGCACAGAAAATGAAGTTACATTTATGTTCAGAAGCAAAACAAAGGGCCATCTCAGCATTTGCTCAATGGATCAAGGGAAAATGGACGGAAAAACCGATCGAGATGGGGTCATTGATCCGGAGCCTGCAGTACAATACTTGTTACAGGTTGTTTATACACATTTATACATTTCAAATGGTAAATAATGCATTATGTATCATTGCTAAAATTAATGCTACTTTCCTTGTGATGCTCAGTATAGTCTCTAATTGTATAGAAACAGTTATGCAGCAGAAACGATTTCATTTTGGATTTAAACTTTTCTATCGAATTTAATCGTTTAATGTCATCTGGCAAAGTGTTGTAAAATAATGTACATGTATTGTATGTGAATTTTTTGTAATGAGCTGTTGATACTGTCACCTGATGAATATGATTTCTACGTCGAGTGTTATAGTAATACACATCGGCATTTTCTGAAAATATATTCCGCCCTTAGCAAGTCATTTTTTAAAGCCACTGATTCGTAAATAAACAGACAAGGTAATGGAAAATTCCTAGATTAATGAAGAGAGGCTTACATGAATCACGTGAGTGGGATTTGGTTATTATTCGTACAATTGGTTTTTGTAATCTAAAAGTCTGGGAGCTATAAGATGTATTTCTCATAATATTATGCCATATCTCAGGCGGGAATGAACATTCTCGAAATATACACAATGAACAGTATGAAGGCTGACTGAATTTGTAAGAATTCTGAACGCGTAGCATAATGAACGTAATTTTGTGTTCAATTCATTTAAATGGACGTTCCATTTAGGGTTTGACTGAATTGAGAGACCTAACATTTTGTTGCCTTAACATCAGTCAATGGTACACCGTTCATTTTCAATGGAGCACAGAATTGTTTATTTGAAATGGAAAACAGCAATGAAACCGTTTTCTTTTCGTTTACTATTAATTTGTTATTTCGGATTCAATTTGAAACATCTGATATTGTACTATTTACGGTTTCTTTATTGCAAAGGATGTTCGTATCATCTGCAAAGAGGACCGTTCTTCCGTATCGAATCGTCGAGGGCATATTGTTTACGTAAAGAAGGAACAGAATAGGGCCTAAAATCAATCTTTGAGGAACTCAACGTGCAATGGGCAAAGAGACGGAAAGGTGCGTAATGTTCCATCATACCAGTAAGGTATTTCCACTCTCTGAGATCGTTGTTTAAGGTACGAACATAACCAATGTAGAGCGATACCACGTATTCCATATGCAAGTAATTTTGAAAGTAAAATGGCATGATCAATGATGTCAAAAGCTTTTGAGAGATCTAAAAATAATCCAATAGGTGCCTCGTTTTGATCCAATGATGAGGCGACATCTTTAAGAAAAGAAAATATAGCTGTTTCCGTTGATTTTGATTTTCTAAATCCATGTTGGCAATCTGAAAGCGCGTCGTGTTTACTGAGAAAGGTTTCCATTCGTACGTAAAAAAGTCTCTCTAATATTTTTGAAAAAGCTGATAGAAGAGAAATGGGCCGATAATTTTGAATTTCATTTCTATTGCCTTTTTTGAAGAGCGGCTTAATTTTAGCTGTTTTGAAACTATCTGGAAACGTTCCGGTGCATAACGATGAATTAAATAGTGAGTTAACGGGTGTATAATGGCATACGCAAGGTCTTTAACAAAGAATCCGGGAATTCATCTAAACCGGAAATCCGTTAACGAACCATGCTATTTCTTCAGACATTACTTCAACACAAACACTTGCATAACAAAGTCAGCCATGACATTAAACAATTAAATTTGGCTTGCGATAGTGAGATACTTACAAGGCAATGATATGATCCGATGCGGCTGTGTGTCACATAGATGGCATTGGTCTCCAACACTTGATAACGACGAAGTCGTAGGGCGAAGCGTGAATTGAGCTACTGGTCCACACTCGTGTCCTCTTGGCGAGAGGGTTGCACTCAGTGGACGGCCCACCACAGAGCTCCGGGCCAGCGCCAACCTGAGGTCAAAGGGTGACCCGCTGACAGTCGGCCCAGCCTGCAAACAGGAACGGAATTGCAACGCTCATTGCAGATGGAGCGAGAGGAGGGAGAAAGAGTCCAGTGTAGTGAAAGGGGAGTGACACGCGACCCAGCACTTACCTGCGGGCAACCTGAGAAACTTTCTGTTTGTAAGATCCGCCCCAGGCTATGGGTGGGGAGGCGCTGTTCGCATTGCTAATGGAGAGGGAGGGAGGGAGGGAGAAAGGAATCTAGTGTAGTGAAAGGGAGTGGTATGTGACCCAGCACCTACCTGGAGCAACGGACAACTGAGAGATCCGGTGCTTGTAAGAACCGCCCCAGGATATGTGAGGGGAGGCGCTGATCGCCTGCTGAAGAAGAATACTGGGGAATAAAAATCTAGTAGGTCTTACTAGTGGAAGTAATACGGGCACTGGCCCTCCTGCAGGCAACCGGTGAGACCCAGCTGTATGAAGTCAAACAAATGGTACGAGAATATGCCCTCCTCAGTTGCAATCGCCCTTTGAGACGTTGTCTACCGCAGGCGCGCTGGTAGGGTGCGGGCCTGGCGCCGCGCCCGATGTCCGTACTCCGCTTCCCCTGTCGCCGTTTTTCCCGTGGGCTCACGCCGGTGCAGTTCGTTCGCAGTCACGCATTTCCCCAAACTACCAAAGTTAGCGGGTTCACTTCAACGGGCACAGTTCAGTTTGAAGTGTGTTTGTAGCCACACACGTTTAATCTCCGCACACACATCTCCGGTTTTGTCCTCATACGTTCGGCTCCTGGATATCTTCCAAACTCCCTTCACTCATGTCTGTCCCCGCTCACACTTCCTGAGCTTCCTTGCACACACCTCCGTCTCCTCTACACACCATCAGGCTCTTTGACCCATCTCTGCCTCCGACGACCCGGACACGTCTGTCTCCTCTCGCTCCCTGTCTGCCTCTGTCCGTCTTTCCGGCTCCACCTGCACTCGTCTCTCCTCCCTCGTCACATGTTCAGTCTTTTCGGTCTTATTGGCCTGCATCTCGTAATGTCGTGATTCGTTCCTTTGGTCACATGCAAGGTGAATCCCGAACTCTATTCTGACCTCCCAAGTGTTGCGTCAGTCAGATTGGTTCCGCTTCCCATTAATCTTGTCCTGCAAGGGAATACCAAAGTCCTTCGTCAATGTCTGAGCTGGCGAAGTCCTTTCACGTAATTTACCTGTCACAGTCAGTGATTCGCTGAAAGCGTGTTTTGTTTTGGGCGACCACCCATTCGTGGGTTGGTTCGTCACAATATGCTTATCGATGAAAACTTAATTAAATTTAATTCAAATCTATTTGAATGGTATTTAAGTATCATACGTATAATTTACATTGTATTTAGTAATTCACGTATATTTTACAATATTCGACAAATGCCATAAATATATTCCATAAATGCATGATTACTTGGAATAGTTCAACATTACCCTGCTGCTTGTTGGGAGGCCAAATTCGATCAATACTAAATAAGGCATACATACAATGCAGATGGAAAGGGGCAAATGCAACCCGCAATCAACGCAATGCTACGCCATTCCTGAGAGGATGTGTGGTCGAAGGACGACCAAACGATGGAATGGGTGTGACTGGATAGGACGGAGAGATGATGAACGGGCAATGCAGGCGCAAATGTTAATACAATGATTGCAATTTTACCCGTATTACATAAAGAAATCTTTACATATCCTGCCTCGTACATTGTGATAAATATATCGTCGGGAAACAGTGGATTGATTTGATTTGATTTTTTCGCGTTCTCCAGAAGCTATTTTGTTCCTGAGGTCCACTTTGTTCTCGACTTTTGAGCTTGTTGAGCACTCCTTCGATCCACCTTACATGAAAATCATGCCTGCATTAAAAACAGAAATTATCAAAGCACATTCACATTACTTTAAATGTAATGGTTTCCAATATTTTAAATCTAAAATATTATGTATAAAAATAATTTTAACTGTAAAAGACGACATATAAGAAGAAATAAAAGAGGTCATCTTCGTCAACATATCAGCTTTATTAAGATAGCCGGCTTTCGACGGCTTTCCCGTCATCGTCAGTCTTGCTGCTGTCGGCAAAATCGAGCGACTGTGCCTGAGGCTATCTTAATAAAGCTGATATGTTGACGAAGATGACCTCTTTATTTCTTCTTATAAGAACGTCAACAACACCAATCAGAATTCCCACAATTGACGACATATAAACAAATTTCTTTCGGTAAAACCTTCCAATAAATTCCCCACCTATCAGCCAGATAAATTATCTGTACCGAACGTCTGGGTTTCTTCGAGTCTCTCACATCCAAAGGTTGAAGTGACCAACACAGGAACAATTGTCAACAAGTAAAATGTATATTTTGCCATCTTTGAGACCTCGATAGTCTTCTAGTTCACTAAATATATCTTCTTGGTATCAAGTTTATCATTTTCTCAGTACTCTTGAGGGGTTTCTTACAAGAACCAAACTAGTCCAAATTCAAGATTTTTCAGGTGGCACCAAAAACTTCATAGCGCAGACATGCATAGAAATGAGTGTATGAATTTTCCGCACCTTGTATCTTTCAATGAGTTTGGCACTTGTCTAAAGAAAATTTCCCAGCAGATGCTGACACTTGTAGGGAATAATTTGTAAAATGCTCAAAATGAACTGGAGTTTGATTCTTGTAAGAAACCCCTCAAGAGTACTGAGAAAATGTTAAACTTGATACCAAGAAGATATATTTATGTGGAACTAGAGAGACTATCGGCAGGGTCTGCCAAGAGAGATGGGCAAATTATGCCAGAAAGACTTCGAATGTGGCAGTGAAATTAGATGTTATATATATTGGTGAAAACAATTTACGTTTTAAATTCAAAGTTTGATATGTGTAAATTCAAAATACTGCAAGGAAAAAATATTTTGAAAAAGTTTCACGAAAATGTCTTTAATAGACGCCTGAGAAAGACTATTTTGATATCAATGTGGAATGAAGCACGACGAATTGTTCCTGATAAATATCCTGGTCTGTACAGTGCATTTCTACATTTTAGAAGCCTTGCAAGATGTCAAAACGATTTAAAAGATTAAAAATGACGGAACTCAAATTATATTGTTTGTTATTCTCTCACATTGGTGTTAACGGTCGATTTCGTGCAAAAGTACTTAACATCTATGTTTGTGGATTGGCGTACATTTAACTGTATTATTGGTTGAAATAGGATTACAACATAACAACTGTAAATGAGAAAATGGTATGATGTATTCTCTCACTGATATACTAATCGCGCATTTTTTCTTGATACTCCACAGCGGGGAGTGCGGGGTGAGGCGGGTTCTGTCTACATCACGACAGTGCAGGGCTGTCAACTTTATTGACAGAAAATTCGGCGTAATAACTCGTCTTGGACTAGATAGCTTTGAGAAACAACGGAAGATATTTTTAAATTCCGAAGAAATAATTAATCGTTATAGAAATAATTGAGTAACAAGAAGGAACATGGTGCGCACAGGTCGATAGAAAGAGAGACCAAAAACTAGGAAGTCCGCATTGGAAATGAAAAAGGTGGGCAGCACTGCACACTGAGCCGTGACGTTCCGAATGGAGCTCATATTTTCTACCGGGCCGTGCTATGCCGGGCTGAGCGAGGTCTAGGGAGCTCGAGGATCAAGAAAAAGTGCGAGCATAGAACTATGATTGATGAAAATATTGAAGAATGCCAACATAGGGATTTGAAAATCTAAACCAACTTTTTGATGAGTAAAATGATAATGTACGTAGGTGTGTCGCAGTCCTAAATAATCATGTGGCTTACAAATCTTCGAATGTCTTTTATGATACTAGCTTTCAATGCATTTGGACAGACGCTTCCTACATACATTTCAAATACGTAGAACAAAAATTAACCAGAACAATATAGCAAATCTTTTTATAGCAAAACACTTACCTTCTTAATGAGTCCAAATAAATAATGTAGTGCCCTCGTAGCCAAAAAACCACCACGTCAACGGCGCTACGAGACTACAAGGAATTTGGGTTGAGATGCTGCCTGTTTCATCGTCTACCTGACAAGGGAAGAATATTTTTAAAAAAATTACAAAATCCCAGAGAAAACTGTTCGTGAAACATTAATAATTGATATATTTGTAGTGTAAATTGTAACTTAATGAGAAGTCAAAATGTATAACAAACTCGTATCCTTGTCGTGAAAACAATGTACTGACGAATTTTCAACGTAGCAAACCCCGCTTGGAGTGTTCCATGCATTTGGGTTAAAATGCTTCGTATTACGTAGGACCAAAAAAAAGAACCTGAAAAATTATCAAGAATTATTTCAATATAACACTGCTAAAGAAATGGCATGTTTTTTAGATGTCCAACTTCATTTTCTATACTCACTTCGTAACAACCATACGGAGTTGAAATTTCGAACTGCCTACCGAAGCTCTGAATTTAAGTCTTGGATGGAGATGCCTTCTATTCTACGTTTTATACATGGCATAAGAAAATGTGGCAAAAATTCTTAACAAACTCAGTACAAAACCAATTACCGTCCTATTTGTAGAGACATTTTAACTAGTGGAAGACTCAAAGTGCTTCAGATGTACTTTCCTCTTGTTCATATAAACACGCAGCGGTGTGGCTTGTTGCTAGTAGTAGTGCTATGTTGTCTCACACGCTGTTCCAGAGATAATCATCTGGAAAATGTTCCTTAATGAATATTTTATTCGTCTTATACTAACACACAATCACACAATTCGACGCTCTGAACAATGCGTATGGGTTGCGATGGTTCTTGCAATCGCACCTATTACGAATTGCTTAAAAATTACGGAAAATGTAGTTGTGAATTGTAATTGAATAATTCAATTTTTTAAAATGTTGAAGTGATTATTGTATTCTCATCATAGTACGAAAACAAAGCAGGGTCAAATAGATGAATTTACCAAAATGTTCCTGGTTTTAAAAGTATCTTCGGGGATATTTTCGTCATTTCTCACACTTTGCATGGAACACAAAATAGCAGAAAACTATCAAATTAGGATCATTGACTAAATTGTTTTAGAATAAATGCAACACTATTATGTAATATTGCCAAATGCACATTGCACAATTTTTGTATTCATGAATTTTGCTTGGGTGAATTTGCTAAGCACACGCCCAAGCTTTGACTTTTAATGCTGACAAGTATATTTTTTCAACTGTTATATGGTCCTTCACCACAAACATGACATAAGATACTATCAGTACAAAAATTCCGTACAAAAATTCCGTTTACCTGAAAAATGTAGATTTTCTTGAAAATTTTCCATTTTTCTATTTTGGGCCTAAAAAATTCTCTGATCCTTCCGCTATCACACGGTGGTTTAATTTTTACCATTCCGCCATTTTTAAAGGCTCTATGGACGGTTTAAATGGCTAGCGTGCGAACAACTGGGCCTCAGTGCCACGCCCCCTTTTCTAACATGACATTTTTTCATCTTTTGTACGGTTTTTTTTTTTTCTATTTTGGCGTTCGAAATTCGCGGGAAAGGAAGTTTAATGTTCCCGCTTTGGATGTATTCAAAGCGCCCTGCTTCATTGTTTTCTACTACGTATTCATAATAAATACTGAACAAAATTGATTTAGCTAAATTTTAGTTGTTAGACCTATATACATTTTCTCGTAATGTACTTACAGTTTCTAAATAATTGTTTGAGGCATCGATTTTTTGTGAATTCTTTGTTAACATAGAATGAATTTCTTGTTTGTTGTACGTAGTTGTCATGCTTTCCGGATTTGTTGTTTACATGCTCGCCAGGTAAAGAGACATGGTGTTTTTATAATAGACAGTTGGCTAATGGAGAAAAACCTGACAGCCACAGTAAAATACAGTGTGAATTGTCACCCAAGTTGTACAGAAGATATTTCCTGTCATAGAGACTAGCTGCAGACGACTTGTTAGAACGCTGCACAAAAGCTAGGACACAGAACCCAAATGAGTCCCTACATAGCATGGTGTGGAAGTATTGCCCAAAAGACGTCTTTGTTTCCAAAAACAAATTGGAGTTAGGTGTTCTCAAAGCTGTAGAGGAGTTCAATATGGGATCTTTGAGGTCACAAGAAACTATTAACTCCATGAGAAATCAATCTGTGGCAATATCTTCTCTCATCATTAGTGAGCAGTGTGACTCTAAAGCGTTGGCTTTAAAGCCAAAAAAGAAGAAAATGTGAAGAAAAAGAAGAGAGATTCAAAAGAGGCAGAAAATAGTAGAAGAAGAAAATAAGAAGAATGAAGGCTGTACATACAGTGCAGGGCAATTCTGAAGTGCACAGGCATTCATAATACTTTAATTGTCGGTTTCTCGGTGTGTGATTTTTCAGCATTATCTCACATAAAAATGCTCTATGTTTAACATTTTTTGCTTGATTTCAGTGAAACTTTCAGATATTATAGTAAAATGTCTAATAAAGATATTGTGGTATGGATTTTTTTGTGACCTAAGTCAAACTATTTTTTCATGAATTTTAAAAAACGACCAGATACATTTTTCTTCGAAAATTCGGCTAATCGGGAGAATAGCTACCCCCCTATGCCAAGGTTACATTAAGTCACATACGTTTCTAAGCAATTGTTTTTCTCCATTCGTTTGTTTCATTTAATGGAAGTGATTTGGTTTATGCATTCTTCTCCACATATATTGATAAAGGTAAGTTTGATAAGTAAGTGAGTGTTCCTTTAAAATAAATTCTCTTAAACGTGAGGGAGGTATATAAAACAACGTGAGCGCCGAAGCGACAGCGGAGGCGCGAACTAGATCTGAGAGCGAGGCGGAAGGCCCGAACGTAGCTCGTTGGATCCGTCGGGTAGCGACGTGCGGTAGCACTTGGTGAAAAAAATGCGTTGGTTAAAGAATTGTGTGGGTTATAAAATTAACTTTGTAGCGTGAAAATTAGGAATAATCAGTTCACTTAATGAGAGTACGTTGCTACAGAGATTTATACGTACAGGGGGCTTTGGAGCAGGGGGGTAGCTATTCTCCCGATCTACCGAAAATTCATTATGCAATATTTTAAAAAACTGTAGAAAAGTGTTCTGCATTTCAATAAATCCATACCCTATTTTGATCATATAAATTTAATGAATGACTAAAAGAAATCAAGCAAAAAAATTAAAATTATTATAAAGGAGCATTTTTGTATTAATAACAAAATTTAATTAAAATTAATAACAATTAATTGACTGGAACAATCGAGTTGAAAGTTGGTACAGTATTTTACATAAATTAAATGCATGTCTTGTAAAAATTTTGTATTTGTATGTGCAAAATTATCGACGTTTCAAGATTCAGTCATAAGTCCCCTTTATCAGTACTGCAATGAGTATGTCATTCTGATTCTTAACGAAACAATTATTCAGTTTTCTACGTTTATTTATACTCACGAAATTGTTAGTGGAACATATGCTGTTTAATATGTAAATATCCTTAAAATTTCATATGAATGAAACAAGTCTAGAACTGCCGGAATGATATCAGAATATGAAAAGTGTCTTGTACTCTGTATCACTAGAAACCGGAAGTTAAGGCATTAATGTTTACTAAAATAGGAATGCCAAAAGGTGTTTATTCTGGTTAGAGCATGGGGTACAGAAAGACATTTAAACAATGAAACATCACCATTTAAAAGGAATGAGTGTAAAATATTAATAATTCAAATTATTCATATTTTTACTCTGATTTAAATTTACTTTAGCACTTACATGGACGGAAACTATCATTTCTTTGTTATCTCGATTTCACATGGTCACCCGGTACGATGAATACGAATCTCATTCACTCGCGACGCTGCCTCTACGAAATTCTATTGTAGAATCCAGTTTGAATCTTGAAATGGAATTTCAGTTTTCGTTCTTCATTTTCACACTTGTGTAATCTCCAGCACCGAAAGAGTACATAGTATATTATAAGCATAGACATAGCTCTGTTCACAAAAGATATTCGAGACCATACTTATATTAAGAAGGGATTCTCGCGAGTGAACTGAACCAGACGGTTTCACTGTAAAAAAAAAAAAAACTTATCTTCATTTCTCATTTAAGTTTTTAACACTAGCGGACCCTGGAGATCCCACTTCCATAGAAAGACAAAACATGACTGGGCCTCCATGTTTGCAGGTATGCTTCCAGCTTGTAGACACATTCAGTTCCAGGTAAAAACAAAGAAAATAATGATGAAAAGGTATAAAGGTAAGAATTAGGTAAAATACAAAAACTATGCATCAAGGTAAAGTAGACAGAAAATGGCAAAATGAAAATCTATTAAAAGAACTCCAGAAGTACATTTAGTGATTCTTATTGTTAAATATCATCAAAACGTAAACATAAACAAGTCACTCAACCCAACTTCCAGGCTCTACTTATCCCAATGATGGACGACCTTGTAACCTTCAGAATGTTGGAGCACAGTCGCGAAATTGCCAGCCAGAGTGCGTTTCCCGCATGTATGTACTGGAATTGTTTCTCCAACTTAAAAATGTTGTAAAATGGGACCACCTAAAAAATAAAAATTAATCAACAAGTCAGAAAAATAATTTGTTTCGATTATAAATGAAAGAATATTAATTTTACCAATCTACAAATTTACGAACGTTATATTTTCAGCATTTTACTTGTTTACTGATTCATTACTACTGAACTGAAATATTCTTTCAAAAGTGTTTTAAAATTACGGGAATTAATGATCGTGTTCATTACATACACATTACATCGATTTCTTACAGTACTTTCTCTAAAACTACTGATAACGCTGTTCTACAGGGTTCTATTTCTGAGATAAAAGTATGTGATTCCAAGTGAATTTACAACGGGAAGCTCATATCTGACATCAAAATGTCGCGTTCAGGAATAGTTTTTCAGTAATTTTAACTTTTATATCATGAAAAAGGCATTTTTTCCCATAAATTGAGGGAAATTTTGCAAATAAGAGTTGACAACATTGATTTCTGTATTCATGTCAAATGTTTTAGTATTCAGATGTTGATACGCCGCTCTCGATTGAGAGCTTTCATAAACACTGGTTACCCGAAACCTAACCTATCAGTCATTGTCAGGAAACCACAAGTGTGAAGCCTCAAGTGTGACAACGTTTAAAGTGACCTTTTGTTTTTCGTGGTGTACAGAAAGTAAGAAGTAAGTGGATAAGAAGGAAATGAGTAAATAAGAATGTCTTTGTACAGCATGAATTAAAGGTTATAATGATTTAATTTTGATTTTTCTAGAAAATGTCTCGTCGGCGTTCCTACATATATACTCCCGACAACGTTTGCTATATCTGCGGAGAATTCACATTTGCAAGAAACAGGAAGATTATTTCTCCCATTATAAGGAAGGCTTATAAGCAGTATTTTTGGAATAGCCGTTGGAGATCAAGATAAAGAATGGGCGCCACATATATGTTGCGCAATTTGTTCTTGTAAATTAATTAATTGGTGGAAAGTAAAAGAAAATACCATGTTATTTGCTGTACCCATGGTATTGCGAGAACCAAAAGACCATATATCAGACTGTTATTTTTGTGTAACGAAAATTCGGGGTTTTACAAACAAGAAGTCAAAGAAACACATTGTTTACCCGGACCTACCTTCTGAGCAAAGGCCAGTTCCACACACAAAGTCTTCCAGTTCCCACAAGACAAACAGGTGAAGAAATAGATAACAGTGATGGCAATGAAGATATGACATCTTATGACAGACGTGACCCTCTGTATCAGGGCACATGTTCTTCAACGCCTCATTTATTAACACAAGCGGAATTAAATGATTTAGTGCGTGACATAGGACTAAGTAAACAAAAGGCAGAACTGCTTGGTTCGAGGTTACAGGAATATAATCTTCTCCACCGAAGTACCAATATCAGCGACTTTAGACACAGAACGTATTTTCATTTCCTACTTTGCAAGCGAGGGGACACTGACCTTCTGCAATGATGTTGGAGGTCTTATGAAAGCACTTGACTTCAAATACAGTCCAGAGGATTGGAGACTCTTTATAGATACGTCGAAAATGAGTCTCAAGGGTGCTTTGCTCCACACTGGAAATAAAATGCCTTCTGTCCCAATTGCATATGGCAGTTTGTTAAAGAAAGTTACGACATCTTAGAAAATATTCTCAAATTACACACATACAGCGAGCATAAATGGAAGATATGCAGCGATTTCAAAGTAATTGCGTTGTTAGCATGCAACAAGGCTATACAAAATATTCTTGCTTTGCGAGTGGGATAGTCTCGAATGAAACTCTCACTACATAAGTAAGAAATGGCCGGAACGAAATTGGAAAGTAGGGAGGAAAAGATGTCCAACGTCAAAGCCTGGTAGCTCGTGAATATATACTTCTACCACTCCATCACATCAAACTTGGATTAATGAAACAATTTGTAAAGGCGATGGATCCAACTGGCGAAGGGTTTACCTATCTCGCTGACAAATTTCCTCGTCTTTCATCAGCAAAGATAAAAGAAGGTGTATTTGTAGGCCCTCAGATTAGAGAACTCCAAATAGAGATTTTGAAAAATGCCTCACTGACGCAGAAGCACGAGCATTGCAATGTTTCAAGAAGGTATCAGTAAACTCCTTGGAAGAAAAAGAGCTGCAAATTACTAGGAAATAGTGCATCAAATGATCACAGCTTATCAAGAACTCGGCTGCAATATGTCTGTAAAAGTACATTTCATGGACTCTCATATTGACTTCTTCCGAGAGAGCTGCAGCGATGTATCAGACCAACACGGAGAGACAATCCATAAAGACATATCCACCATTGAAAAAAGGTACGAAGGGAAGTGGATGCCTACAATGTTGGCTGACTATTGCTGGAGTATCATTCGAGACAAGAAAGATACTTGTTACAAAAGAAAAAAAGATATGTAAATTGTTGTTGCCACATTTGTATCATTTTCTCTTTTCCCTATACCTTTCTTTACAATACATTCTACAAAGTGAATTCTTTTGTGAATACTACCTCTGACAGCACCTTCCTCGGCTTCCCTAATATGGTAGAGTTAAATTATGTAACTGAAATCAGTGATCACGATCACTGTAAATTATTTTATTGCTATTTCTTGAATTCCGAAAAATCAGTTTACTTTTGTAGAATATCGTAAGATAAAAAATAGAATTCCGGTTAAACTATCCCTGACAGAGAAAAACTGAAATCAGATTTGGATTCACCTTTGAAATTACTATAAGAATCACAACTTTTTTCTCCAGAAATAGAAAAAAAGTTTTTTTGTAGACCTGTAATTATTTTCTACAACTAACTTACAATTATGAACAGGCTATTCAGCCAACACCTCGCAGGAACCTAGTGGTTCCACTGATTAAGCATAAACACGAATGAATGTAAAGTCGGTCCGTCAGTGTACCCACCAATGCGTCCGTTGGTCCGTCCTTCGGTCCGTATCGGTCGACCCTGAAATATACCGGTCTACGAGGATTGGGGTGGTGTGTATGTCCATTTATGTTAGAAATTTACTAATTTGTTGGGGTATTAATTTAGAAATAACACCAAAGCCTTTCTGAATTAATATTCCACCGACTTCAGTCGGCTACTATTCATTTATTTAAATCAATTTTTTATCTTTCTTTTCTAATAATTTTTAATAAAACTCCTTTCTTATTTAAATTTACTCTTTTAACCTAATGAATGATGGGCACCGAAACTTTCATACTTAATTCTTTTTAGACTCCAGGCCGTGTATCAGGCTGCACTAAATTCGCAATATGGCAGCTTGAAAGATTTCCTGTCGGAATAGCCAACTTATGAAACTATAACTCTGATCAAGTCTCTCGCTTTTGTTTTGTTTGTTGTCTCATTCACAATCCTTGCGCGGTCTCGAGTCTAGTCCACTGTTCAATAATACAGGTTTCGTTTTTCGGTAGAATTAAAAAGAGATGTTCATCTATAAATGAATATTAACTCTGTGAATAATTATTAAGTTAATTAAGAATTATCATTATCAACTATTGCGAGCTTAAAAGTGTTAAAAAGTGTCATGCAAATGAAAATACAACCTCAAAAGTTATCTGCGGTCCTACTTCTCTGTTATTAATGCTTCTGAGATGTGTCAACAGTTCCTTCACGTTTTGAAGTGGTAGTAATGAGTTTTATTGAACGCAAATAAATACCACAATTATTGAAGTTAATTAACGTGATATACATGGTAGTTTTTAAGTGATCTAATGAAATGTTCCTAATAGTCCAGTTATGTCAATATCAATGCAAATACATCCATTTAATTTATCTCTTCAATTATTCATTAGTTTTTAAAAGTAAGTTCAAAAAAATAATGAAAATCATCATTAGTGTAAGTAAGTTTTCAATAACTTATCTATTGTTACCAGAGACAGTCTTTGAAAACTGTTATCTTCAAAGGTTCAGTATTAAGTATAGACCAGATGTTGTTAGGCTTACCATTATTTTCCAGTTATAATTAAAATGAATTCAGAAAAATAATAATAAATATAATACAATTAATTTAAAACAAGAAATACTAAAGGGACACAACAACAAATAATGAACTACTATAACTATTTCAATTAACTTTATTATTATTACTAAAGAAAACAATTTGGGGAAAGTAAGAAATAAACTCAAAAACGCCTAGTACTACTAAATAAATAAATTGAACGATAAAACGCAAAGAACGAAGAGCACCAAAACGCAAATGCAAACTTTAGCAACATTCGTAAACTAACACAATTTCACTTGATGGCTTTGAATGTTGGCGGTATCTACGGAAGTAGTCATTGTTTCATTGCAAACTTAAATTTTAAAAATGTCCCTACCGCTTGAAGGTAATATATTCCGGGTATTTGTGTGACGGTTGGCAACAACTTTAGCCAACATAAAACGAATCGAAACTACCCTAAATCGAGTATAAATGTATGTTCTCATCCGACAGTGACATTTTTCAAAAGTTGTCCCATTAGTTCGGCTTTTTAGCTGGCCAGCAGTAGTCTATAATCTCTCTCTCTTAATTTCACTTATTTACTAAGACATTCTTGGCCTTGAACTGTTCAATACGGCAAAGTTTTAATTTTAATTACTTAACATATCTATTGCTGAGAAAACACTGCTTTCTTGGCGATGAGAAGTTTCATTTGTCGATTAAGCGCCGTCCATTCCACTATTACTTAAAAATCCAAATAATTTCGTGTCAGCACAAGTTTTTTCACCGTCTGTCGTCCTAATTCTATTTGTACCTTCGCGACACAATTTCGCCGTGGGTCCGTCTATAATCACGTTCATTTTTCTACTGTTAACTTCATACAATTCCTGTAAACCATTTACATTGGATCACGGCATATTCTAAATTAAAATTTTTACAAACAATTTCTTGTGCCAGTCACGGCCACACGCCTACCTCCATCAGATCGAGACAAATTCTGACAAAAATTTTCATCTATCTACCCAGCTTGTTTCTGCTCTTCACATTGAGATATACAAATGATTCTCTACATTAATATCTGCCAAAGATCTTAGCGTCCGGCTTGCTGGGTCAATGGGTCACGATATATTATAATCCTTATTACCTTCATAATGGATAATAGGATCCGCTGACTATACAGCGCAGCTGGGAATCTGAAATAGAATGATTCTATTCCTAGTTCATTTCTGTTTGGATTGACTAAATGAAAGATCACTTTCTTTTCTAAAGAACAAAATTCAACAAAGTTTATTTTTACGCTTTTAGCAAACAATTTAGTGAATTTACAAGTTTTAGGCCTTTGATCAAAATATCTTTCAATTTACGATTTTACACAGCGGTTAACTTATCTTTTCTTCGTTGATGTCCCTCGTAGACTTCTCAGTCGAAATATCTTGGGAGCTTTCCGTAGTCCAAAGTCCCAAGAAATCCTCTTCTGCCCCTATCCAAGCTGGTCTCAAACTATCAAAATTATCAGTCCCGATTACGTCCTATGACAGTCCCGAAATTATTACTCGATTACCACTCCCGACAAAGTCCCAATTTATGCATCAATATTACTTCCACATGCAATATCATGTACTGTCCTTAAAATTTCACGATCTGATAACCCGATTCTATCTGTATTATACTCGTTCCCTCTCACGAACCTACGATCAGTTCAGAAACACGATGCCGGTCAGAATGAAATCTTCCTTCTTCGTATTAAACTACCTTCCTCTTTTTCATAACATTTGACCGTCCTTCTCTCACCCAGCCAATCCATACGTTCGTTATATTTTGGTGTAGCTGACCTTTCGATCGTCTAAACTACTTCGCCCAATCCCAAATTTTCTACTTTCGGCATCCAGACACCTCTTAATACATTTACAAAAAACAAAAACTACATTGTTTATTCACGGTCGTTGCTAAGCCCTAGCTCTCGTGATATTTGCTAATGCATGTTCCACCATATAGTCTACAAATAAATGTTAGTTTATTTTCATGTGACATGTCGGTATGTCACAACATGTTCTAATTGTTACTGCCTGAGTCCGATACTAATTTGTCACCGGTAACTAAACTATCGAACTTTTCTTATCAACACTAACAATGGAACTTTTATTATGTAATTTATTATTTTTCTAATATTTTAAATATTTTCTCAAACTCTTCTTTCTTGCTGTTTAATGACTGCTTCTGTCCCCAATGTCTCATTTCTATTTATTTTTTTCGTATTTTCCCTTTCTGTCAACATTTTTATTTTTTCCCAAAATACCCAATAAGTATTTTAACCTACCTCAATATAAAATTTAGCAGAATGTCGAAGTGTACCTTAGATTCACAGTCAATTACTTCGAAAAATAAAACATCTCGCTTACTGCCTATACGCAAGGGGCAATACAAGCTACACGATAAAAATATTTATGTTTTGGGATCTCTGCATTTTTCACCAACAAAATGAGTGCCTAGATATTAATAAATAACCCTCTTTCAACTGTGCCTACACAGGCCCACGCTCAAATTATTTGTATCGCCAACGAGCTAATCTCTCCACGTATTCCAGAAAAAAAATTGATGCAGAACAAATTAAAACATATTTAATGCGTTTTCTCTAAATGTGAAGTACTTAATATGAATGTCTATAAGAGACCATTTGCGCTTCAGAGGCACGTCCGCCAATGACAATGGTCGGCAAACGAAACATTGAATAACTTCAGCGTCAAATGAGAGTGTAGGCTTCTTCACGCCGCGACCTTCCTCGCCATGCCGTGGCATTTCGCGACCTTCCTCGCGCGACGTCTCCGAACCAACAAGCATTTATTATTTATTTATTTATTTACTTATTTATGTATTTATTTATTTATTTATTTATTTATTTATTTATGTATTTATTTATTTATGTATTTATTTATGTATGTATTTATTTATTCATTTATTTATTAATTATTCATTCATTCATTTATTTATTTATTTATTAATTAATTAATTAATTTATTTATTATTTTTTATTTATTTTATGTCAAAAAACAGTGAAGCTGTGTATGACGTGCTATGGGAAGAAGTGAATTCTGTGCACGTTTTCAAAATTTCTGATCCTTACACTAAGTCATATACTACTTGAATTTTCAATTAATTAATTAAAACCTCCGATGTAATAAAATCTATTGAAAATAATTTGTTCTGAGACACGAATTGTAGATGTTTGTGAGGGTAGCTATTGCTGGTGTTGGTAAATGTTTTAATACGATATTATTTACATTGTCGTGTCCGGGTGATTTTTTAAGAGGCAGTTTATTAATTTTTTTTTAATTTCAGAGGGTGAAATGTAGTGTATTTTTTTTGTTAAGGTCCATATTCTTGTTCTGATGCTGATTGCCGGCATGGAGTGTATTCAGGATGGAATCAGAGATAAGGAAAGCGTTGGACAGAAAGTTGAAGCGAAATATTTAGCTAGTTCTTCTCATTTTCTGTAGGACGTGTAAGCTTTATCTGTTGTTGAGTTTATAGAGGGCGTCGTGTTTCTCTTCAGTATTTTTCTTGTGAATTATCACAGTGTGTTATTATTTGAGCTGAGTGGTTGGATTAAGTTATGATAGTATTGGTTATTGAAGTTATTTATAAGTCTTTGTACGAATTATTTTATTAGGTTTAGTTCCTCTGCTAGGTGTTCTTAATCGGCACCAAAGTTCTAGTTTTGTTTTTTATTGAGATTGCTTTCAAAATTTCTTAATAGTATTTATGTCTGGTTGTATTTGAGCCGGGTGGAGAAGACCAGTACTTTTATAGTAGAGTGTATTATTTGCTGAAATGAGATGGATTGGTCTATTTCCAACGGGGTATTTAATGTTTTTATTTTGGGTAGGAAATTTATTACTGTTTTTTGAAATTTTTGCCAATTAATTTTTATTGAGTTTGGTTTAGGGGCGGGGTGTTGCAGTATAAGTTGGTGTGTAGTAATAATTACCGGGATATGATCAGAGCCAAGTTCGAAAGTAGGTGTAGAGTAGAATTTGATATTAGTATTTGTGATGCCTATGTCAAGGATGTCCATCTGATATTGTCTATAGTGTATAAGTTGGTCTGAGGGGGTGAGTATTCTTAGGTTTGAAATGTTTATAGTTGAGCTAGGACTCTTCTGCTAGGATTTATTATTTGGCACCCTAGCTTACGGGTTTTGAATAAGGTCACCAACAGCAAAGTTTTCTCTGCAGGTTGAAACAAAATAGAAAGTTTGCATTTGGCAATTTTGGCTGTGGGGCTGGCAGCTGTTATAATTTTCCATGGTCATTATTTATAAATATTTGATACAGCAACACTTTTCGATTCGGTGTAAGGTTTGGGCCGATTAATTTGGTGTAATAAAGATAAATTTGACCGCGATTAAAATTCTCCTCCCTATTTCCGTTCGATCTGTTCCATATGCTGTAACTGAAATAAATAGCTTATTTATTTGGTGTTTCTGTTATGCATGCTACGCCAATTTTGTTATGATGATGGCAGAAAATGAATTAGTTCTGTTTTATTATTGATGCTATTGGAATTCCAATTCAAGATGATATATTATTAGTGGGTTGAGTTGACACCATTATTGCTTGAAATGCTTATGACAGAGTTTTGAATATGCTGTTGATGGTAGGGACAAGGTGTTGGTGAAATTAATGATGCATGAGGTGATTGAGTTCATTATTGTGCTAATAATTGGATTGTTAGAGTCAGAATCATTTGGATGGGAAGAGGGCTGGGAGTAGGTGCGAAAATTTTGTGAGTTGGATTGGATTCGATTTTTGGAGTTTGAGATGTGAGTGAAGTTTCGGAGAGTACTGGTTTGGGGTAATTTTGAGAAATATTCTCTAGATTGATTTGGAGGAGGGGTGGGGGAGGGGATTGAGAGTTTTGAGGGTTGTCATTTCTATTAGTTTTGTTGCGATCATTGTTCTTTCTTTTCAAGGATTTCTTTAAAATAAGAACAATTCTGATTTCTGTATGTCCGTCTGGGATGATTTGCTGCATCTGCACAGAGAGGGGTTTTAGTTTTGTTGGGGCACGTCACAGAATAATGATTTATACAAAGCACAATTGATAACATGATTGCACTATTCTTCGTGTGACCGTAATCTAAACATCTCTGACACCGCAAGGACCTGATTTTCGACGTTCTTTCTGTTTTCACACGATGATTGCATATTTAGTGTTATTGCTAAGATTGTTTCTATTGGTTCACCTCCTCCGTTAAACTCGGCGGCCGCCAACAGGAACTGATTATTGTCTTTTAGCAGTCTTGTAACTTGGTGATTGATGGTAAAGTATTGTTTAAATCGATAAGATTTGTCAACGACTGATGTATGTTATTAATACAACTGAATATTTTTTTGTTAGATGGACCTTTTTAAACTGTGAAAAATTTCTCTGAGTTTGTATTAAATATTTGATTACGAAAGTCTGGTAGATGTGTTGGCAATTGATTTTGACCTTGTTGTTTTCATGTCATACAAGAAATTTTGGGTAACATTAATTTTTAATTCCTTTGACAAAAGATTAACTATCTGATGTAAGGGCAAATATTGTGATTCTATTTGATACACTAATTTGATCTTGCTGATTTTTTAGATACTTAACCTTGTATCTCGGCATGGAGTCTTTACTAGCAAGTACGACATCTGCTATTCACTGGCACGTTATATTGAAGGTCACTTCATATCATCAGCAGATGGATCACTGTAATTTTAATCCGCACTTCTTTTTTATTATGAAATCATCAAGTTCACGGACTGACCTTTTTTCACTGCACCTGATGTTGAAGGTTGATGTTCTGCTGCTTGTAGCTCCTGTTGACTGAGTAGCTCCGGGCGCGAAGCCTCCGCGAAAGGGGGCGGGCCAGTTGTCCATGGCCTTCCTCTGATGGCGGAACTTGCGGCGCGTCGGATTTTCGTCACTGCTGATGAAATTGTTGATGTCTCTATTGTGAAGCGTTAGCAGGGCTTGACCAGCATGCCCTGTTGATGAGTTTTGTGTCGCATTTATTGACTGGTCACCACATGAGCACCGTCTTCGTTGCTACGCACTGCGGAGCACTGTCACTCGGCACCAAGTTCCCTGGTAAACGAACGAGCCGGGACTGAGCGCTAGCAAGGCAAGCACAGCGGAGCTGGGCACGTCCGCACACCACCGCTGCTGAACGACGAATGGCTTTTGCCAATGAACATAACGTGGGAAGTTTCACTTAAGGAAATTACACGTGTAACATTTCGTCTTGATTGGAAGGTAATCGTTTTGACGATATCAAAGAGATTTTGTTTACCTAACAAACACCGGTACATAATGAGTTGCCTACCACTTTTCAATTTGACGTATATGTATACGTATATACGCAGTAATGTACTTAGCGAAGCAGGGGCGGCCGGTAGGTTGCGAATTAGGAGGGGCGGCATGTATGTCCGAACTATCACATACTTTTTACCTCTTCAAAATATTTCTTGAACGAGGAAAATTGTAGCATGTAGTGTACAACCTGATTTGCACGTTTCGGATTTTAATCCTTGTCTAAGACAACTTTTACGTTGATAAGAGAAGATACAATTGTGCTCATGCGAAAATAAGAGATTTAAAAAATATTTCCAACAAACAAAACAGTAATTTATGAAATCAAATGAAAGGGTCGGATATTCTTAGCTTAGTTAATAGCCGCGGACTCTGCCGAACAAAACCCTATTAAAGCACGCTGCCCCCACCCAACTCCCAGAACCCCACCTTCCTGTTTCCATTGCCTCGCATGCACCAGCTACGGACGACCAAGATATCCACGATGCGACCTGATTCCAAAAAACATTTACCGTTCGCCTCAATTGGGCACTTAAAATCCAAATCGTCCTCAAAATTGCGCTGGTGATATGCACGCTATGAGTCGATTGTATTGCGAGGTGTTCATATTTTTGTTGTTTATGTTGAAACACGTGTTTAGTTCCTTTAGCAACCAACCATCTACGTGTTAAGAGCGCGACAAGAGCATGGCTGTGCCAGTGCTGGAGAGTCCATTAAAAAATATTTCATGGACTCGGGCGTAGATTGTTCCGTCCGATGGCAGATATCGCTAAGGCATTAGTGTCGTAGTGATTCCTGATCAGCGGTCGCGGGTTCTGAGTCCGCCTCGGGCATGGCTATTGTATTTGTGTTCGTACTTACACCCATTATCACCATTTCGTTTCATCTTCATGTTACCACACCGTTCACACTCCACAGTGGTCAAGCAATGACCTGGTGATATTACGTGACCTTAAATAACAAAAAAATACACTAATTATAAAACACATTTACATAATAAGAAATTACATTTATAAAAATTTTAAAAATAATACAAACGTTTTAAAAATCATTTGGAGAGCATTTATTGCTATCCAGTACCGTAGTTTAGCAGCCAGACTAGACGCAATAGAAGCCATCGTACAAACTGGATAATATCTACGACCAGCAAACAATCACTGCAGCGTGCAGCATTCTCATCGAAGTGTTACACGTCGGCGATCGCCAAAGTTTCTCGGAAATTAAGGTTAAAGGTCACGAAACGCGGCGTCAGTGATACTTTTCACACCTAAAGGTGAAAATGTTCTCAGTCGCTGACGCGCACTTCCCGCCCCTTGTAGGTAAGCCCCTTACTTGTGGATAACTGAAGAAGGCACGTTGGGATGTGAGAACACCCGACCCTGCCTTCACGTAGCACACTTCGAGTCGACAGCACTCACTACTAATGAAGGGAAAAAATCTATTTTTTTAAATACTTCTTTTCATAAAAATACGTATTAAAATTGAAGAAAATTGATAGAATAAAAAATAGTTTGTGAAAATAGCAAAATATGTAAAATGTAATATAAGGTACTAAATATGTAAAAATATGTAACGAAAAATATTGGATATATAGTGTTTGACGGCGATGATTCACTAAGATAACAATTTGAGAACGGTATATGGAAGAGTAATATGTACTACATAAAATTCTGTATCTAGTAATGACAAATTCTTAACTCATGACAGTGTTAGTTTCGTTTATTTTGAAAATACAACTGAAATTACAAAAACATTGTATAAGTTGCCGGAAGTTAACGACTCGTCTCCGCTATCGCTCCGCTCGCAGTTAGCCTCCGGCCCGTCCCCAAAGACCAATGTAGAGGACTTATTACATAAAATAATTATTCTGCGACTTTTCTGGCACATTATTTATTCTGAGGAGACGCCGCCTGAACCCCATGCAGCCGCCACTGCTGGTACCAAGTCCAAAGACTTGAATGAAACAAGTGTGACTTCTTCGTGTATCACTTTTGTCTGACTTTACTGTGTACCTCTTATCCTGCACCTCAGTATTTGACTCACGAGCATCTAGTATGTTTTTAGTTAAATGTTTCGGTCACGTGTGGCAAGTTAGGTCTCACCACTCAGCGATCGACATGTTGTTCACCCATAACAACATGTGGCTCGTAGGTAAATGGCGATTTGATCGGGACACTCGTGGTCGTTGTCTTGGACGTCGTCCAGACGACCTCACCGGCATCTGCAGCCGCCCCGGCGCCCAATTGCCCAGCGGCCTAAAAGCCGCCGCCATGTTGCTTTTCGCGACGGTGCCGCTTGACGCGTACTGGCCAGTTGTTGGCGTCTTGCAACCTCCCGACCCATGGCACGTGGACCCGCTCTCACCGAAGCCGCCCGACCTTCATGGAGCATGATCAGCAGCAGCCTCCGCGACATGCGTTCGAACATTGCCAACGCCGGCATCCTGCGCGATCTCAGAAAGCTGGAAAATCAAGTCATCGTCCGACGATAAACGAAAGAATTACCAGCATAAGCCACGCACGGTTTGGACGGATACTATGACGGAGCAGCGCAATGAAGCTGTGGCTCGCAGCAAGAACTTCGGCGGGCGCACTTTACCGCGCCTGAGTGCGTGCACCGCCCCGGCCACTTGGCGCTGGTGTCGCCCAGGCTCAGCTGCGCGCGAGGCGCGCTCAACGGCTGGTGCTGCGCGTGCTGCAGGCGTGGGTTTGTACGGCCAGTACCGCGCGCAGCGACCGCATGGCGGCCAACGGCTCGACCGAGCCCCCGCCGCCAATGCGCCCCAAGCAGGCCCAGGCGCTGACGCTGGCGCATAGCGGCTGCTGGCGCTGTGGCAGGCGGGCTGCACCGGGGTGCCGGCGCGGCCCGTTGTTGGAGCGAGGAAAATGCCGCCACCGCTGCTGGCGATCATATTAAATGAAATGTTCCTCCTGGGAATAACACCGCGGGATTACGCCTCGTAATTTGGGAATCTGGCCTTTTGTAAAATATTAAGCAAAACATTAATACGGTATTAGCATATTACTGAATCTAAAAATATTACGAGTTCTCGCGTTGCGAGCCAAATACAAGTCATTTTTTTAATTTAAGTTACTGGTCACTTGAAATATTTTTATGACAAGAACGATTCGTTGTATATAGCAGGCTGAGTCACGTAACACTAGCACCTCCTGTAAATTTTAATATTGCTTTTTGCAATGCAAGCCATGAAAGTGGATGAGGGAATGGGCTAATTGATAAGTGTATTTATTTATATTTTTTATAACTTGTATTTACGAAATCTTTGAGGTAACTTTGTTTGTTTTTTTCAAATAGAACAATACATATTGTAATCGGTCGGGTTCCCTCTTCCCTCTCTCCCAGGGCGCAAACCCGCCCACACGTTGGGCGGTCATTTGTAATGGTTGTTTCTCACACGCCCGGCACGCTATATACTGTTACGTTAATAAATTGCCCGTTTCAGTCTCTCTTCTACGAACAAACCAATAAACACTAGCCTCGCGTTGGGTTGCCATATAATAACTTTTCCTTCCTACTCCACAATTGCTCCCTCTGCTAGCTACCTGGCCTTTCACTCACCTGGGCGTGGTCTGCGGTGCGTCTGTACAGACGCGAGCAGGTACCAGCTCACGCGCGGATCAGTCTAATGCCATTGCAATGATTGCGAAAAACATATTGATTTTGCGAATCATGACCCCCAAAATGGCCATGAAGTTTATTCAATGCCTCCGTTATCATGTGTGTTTTCAATTTGCACTATTTAGTGCCAACAGCACTGCACCTCTGACGCAAACACATCATCACAACCCAGCATCAAAAACAACAACAAAATAAACATTTCTCCTCCCTCAATACACAATACACAGATATACTCTTTCATTCACACAAACTGATACAAAAACAAACAAATAACATTCACATATAACTAAACCCAGGAATGCATTCTGTCGAGACGTCTTAAAATCTACACTACATCGGCTATCTTCGACAGAGCTTTCTTCAATCAAAACAAAACAAAACAAATGTCAAACACTCGGCTCACGGCGTTGCTGCCTCGCGACGACCCGCGTGTCTGGGGTGATTATTCACGCCCAACAGCGCCTCGTTGTCGCCATATCAGTTCCGAACACTTCGCATACGCATCACAGTTCACCATGGTGTCGGAGTTCACGCTGCCATCTTTTTTTATAAACCCTTCAAATTATTAAAATCACTGAATTCCGAATCAAATTCATGCGCTTCTAATTATCAATGCAACGTCGCGTTCCCACCGTTGCTACGCCGCTCGCTCGCAAGTCCAGCGGGCGTTGCTGAATTTCAGAATAGTTCCGAAAATTCCCCTTTCTTTTATGAAATTTTCTTTCCACGACTGTTACACAACGTACGTAAAATATTCCGGTTACTATTTCGGATGATGTTCATAACTTCCGCACTTTACAAAATTTTCAAGAATCGCCTACGCGAACACACATCCTGCTTTCACCAAGTCCAGGCACATTCTGGCAAATCTTCTTCAACCTAGCATTGTTATCCTTGCTTCAGCACTTTTCCCGATCGCTCGATAACTGACGATCGCGTCACCTTGGTTCTCTCAAAATATTTAATTTCTAACGTTTTCCGAAACACTTTATTTCCGTTTTAGTTTTGATAAAATTCTCCCGGCAATTTCCTAAAATTTGATGTTCTCCTCTTGTTTTCTTTTGGTCAAAATCCTTTTATTTTCCCTGTTTTCCGTTTTTGAATGTGAAATGGAACGCACTGCATTTGTTCGCTAATCGCTTCCTCTTGCTTGAATTAATTTATCTGTTTTATTAAAATTTCGATACTTCCGTCAATATATTTAAATGGGATAAATTTTACCTGATGCAGCTAATTTTCTTCTTTTCCTCCGAAAGTCTGAATTTGATATCTTATCGCGTTTTCTTGCAGTATTCGAAAACCCTCTTCTTTATAAGCGTTTCATCGCTCCAACAATGGACTCCATTAATTTTTTTCCTTAACACAAACATGCGAAATACGAAAATTTCAATAACTTTTTATTGCCTGACGCGATTTCACTGGGATAACTTTCAAAATGTTTCTAAATCACAGCCGGATCTAATGTTTATAGTCCAAACTCGCACAAGTATTGGGTTCGCTTTATTCTCTTCCTCACTCGGTTTTATTTTTTTACTATGGCGTCTTTGCTGTAAATGTTTTGAACTGTTTATCATCCAAATGCACACCATTGGGGATCGTGTAAATCATTACAACAGTAAACCAAATAAATCACCTACAAATACACAGAATAAAAACAATGAACTACCCAAAAGCATAAGAAATCTAATTCACATAAAGAATAAAACAAGAAGATTATGGAATTATACTAGACACCCTGAAATTAAAAAGGAACTAAATCTATTAACATATATTACCAAAAACACTTTTCACACACAAACAGCAACAATACAACACCATGATTCAAACATTAAGCTCAAGTAACAATACACTGTGGCAATTTAAAAATAAAATACTAAAGAAAAAAATACCATTCCTCCACTTAATACCAACTCAGGGAAAAAATTCTCACCCTTTGAAAAAGCTGAAACACTAGCAAATCATTTTGCAGATACATTCAAACCAAACGACTCACCCCCCATTCCAACACCAAACAATCACACAGATAGCAACAGCTCCTAATTATAATGTACCATCCAGAATTAGATTCATATCTCCCCAGGAAATAATAAACATAATAAAAACACTCCCTAATAAGAAGGCTCCAGGACATGACAGAATAAACAACAAAATCCTAAAAAATTTGCCACATCAAGCCATAGCATTCTTAAATAATATTTATAACTCTTCATTAAGGACAGGTTACTTCCCACTATTATGGAAACACTCAATAATAATACCCATTCCAAAACCAAAGAAACACCCATCGAATGTAGAAAATTATCGACCAATCAGCCTGTTCAATCTCAAGATGTTACAACCATACACATTATTAATAAGAACATATCCATACAGCATTCCAAAGAAAACTACATACTATATCAACCTTTCTAGATATTTCACAAGCCTACGACAGAGTATGGCATCAAGGTCTCATGTACAAACTAAGAATCAATGGCATACCCAAATACCTAACCAACATCATCAATAGCTTTATAAGCAATAGAACCTTTTCAGTGTCAGTAGATAATCATCTCTCAAACCCCAAACCAATATATGCTGGTCTTCCTCAGGGCTCCCCATTGTCACCTGTATCTTTACACATCTGATATCCCTACATCCAACATAGTCAAAACAGCACAATTTGCAGATGATACAGCATTGTATTGTTCAAACACATCACTTGACAGAATAAGAAACACATTACAGCAACATCTAAATCAAAAACAGTCTTGGTAAACAAATGGAAAATTAAATTAAACCCATCTAAGTCAAGAGCAAAATTTTCTCATTAAAAACAATTTCAACACCACCACCTCTACACTGAACAATAACATCATTCCTTGGACTCCACAAAACAAAGCAGTGAAATATCTAGGTCTGCATCTAGACACCAAACTCAACTGGAAAGAACATATAAACATTAAAACACAACAAACAAAAGTCAAACTATTTCAATTAAAGCCATTAATAAACAACCACAGCAAAATAACAATAGAAAATGCCAAACTCATATATACAGCCATAATCAGACCCTTAATGCTATATGCTTGCCCTGTATGGATCAGTGCAGCAAAAACCAATATACATAAAATACAGGTCATACAGAACAAATTCCTTCGAACAATAACCAAAGCACCCTGGTTCATTTCAAACAAACAGCTTCATAAAGAAATTCAAATAAAACCTATCATACACCACATCACCAAGTTATCCAATAATTTTTACAATAATATGTCAACAATTCCACAACTATCCAATTACAATTTAGGCAAAGCACCCATAAACCCCACCAGAATAAAAAATAGATTTCCTAAACATGTATTTTACATCCCATTTGCTGATTTAGATGATTCCTTGTGAGGTGCTCAGTGGGTTTCCTCTCCCTAAGTAATAACTGTAAAGCAATAATAGTTTAGTGTTTTAAAATAGATCATAAGCATCAAAAACATGTGAAAGAGTTTGTATTGTAAAAGTGAACCATGTATACCATTCAGAATAATAAAGTAAAAATTAAATAAAATGTGTGCGCGGGGAAAAAGTGTAACTGTAACTGCGAATATGACGAGCCGGTGCAAGTTCGACTGGCAGACTATGAAAACGTCTCTGTTAATGTGTAAGTTTAGATTGTAAGTGCTAGAGCATGTAAATACTGTAAATAAGAGGTCAGACAATGCCTGTTGAATTTTTCAAATTTCGACCGGACACGGATTTTTCTGAAAGCCAGGATCCTGACTCGAAATTTAACGGCGAATTCAGTGGTGAAGGTCATTTTTCTGTTTATGGCTTCGTTTTCGTGCAATTCGCGAAAACTCATAAAATACGCCATTTTCAAACTTAAAGCCTCTGGAAACCGTACTCTGCGTTTGAACTTAACAAATGACTATATATTCTGAAAGCCCAGAATCTGGGGATGACGCCCGTAGTTTCAGAATGCAAAAATTCGCATTTTTGTAGGAGATATGATCGTTTAAAACTGATCCTGATTTCCTAAGCCAAATCGGCAAAGTTCAACGTACCCCCACCTGTTGAATTTTTCAAATTTCGACCGGACACGGATTTTTCTGATAGCCAGTATCCTGACTCGAAATTTAACGGCGAATCAGTGGTGAAGGTCATTTTTCTGTTTATGGCTTCGTTTTCGTGCAACGCCCGTAGCTTTAGAATGCAAAATTTCGCATTTTTGTAGGAGATATGATTGTTTAAAGTCGATCCTGATTTCCTTGGCCAAATCGGAAAGTTCAACGTACCCCCACCTGTTGAATTTTTCAAATTTCGACCGCACACGGTTTTTTTTAAGCCAGGATCCTGACTCGAAATTAAACGGCGAATTCAGTGGTAAAGCTCATTTTTCTGTTTATTGCCTTCTTTTCGTGCAATTCGCGAAAACTAAGAAAATACGCCAGTTTCAAACTAAAAGCCTCTGGAAACCGTACTCTGCGTCCGAATTTAACAACTGACAATATATTCTCAAAATCCAGAATCTCGGAAGACGCCGTAGCTTCAGAATGCAAAAATTCGCATTTTGTAGGAGATATGATCGTTTAAATGATCCTGATTTCCTAGCCAAATCGAAGAATTCAACGTACCCCACCTGTTGAATTTTTCAAATTTGAACGGACACGGATTTTTCTGATAGCCAGATCCTGACTCGAAATTTAACGGCGAATTCAGTGGTAGCGTTAATTTTTCGTTTATGGCTTCGTTTTCAATTCGCAAATCAAAAATACGCCATTCACTAAGCTTGAAATCTAGTGAATTAACAAAATGAATATATCTTCTGAACTGATCGGACGCTAGTTCAGAATGCAATTGCATTTTAGGAGATGATCGTAAAGCCGATCCTTATCTTGGCCAAATCGGAAAGTTCAACGTCCGCCACCTGTTGAATTTTCAAATTTCGACCGGACACGGATTTTTAAGCCAGGATCCTGACTCGAAATTAAACGGCGAATTCAGTGGTAAGATCATTTTTCTGTTTATTGCTTCTTTTCGTGACGAAATCATAGTACGCGTTTCAAACTAAGTAAACAAGTTCAAACTAAAAGTGAAGGTCATTCTTTTATTGATTCGTTTGCATCGAAATAAAACGCCTTAAAAATCTGGAAACCGTACTCTGCGTCCGAATTTAACAACTGACAATATATTCTGAAAACTCCAGAATCTCGGAAGACGCCGTAGCTTCAGAATGCAAAAATTCGCATTTTGTAGGAGATATGATCGTTTAAAGTCTGATCCTGATTTGCCAAATCGGCAAAGTTCGAAGAATCCACCTGTACCCATCGACCGACTGATTTTTCTGAACCAGATCCTGAACTGGAAGATTTTAGACGACTGAATTTAGTGGTGAGTTAATTTTTCCGTTTATTGCTTCGTATTCGTGCAATTCGAAAATCATAAAATAGCCATTTCAAACTAAAAGCCTCTGGAAACGTACCTGCGTCCGAACTTAACAAATGAATATATCTGAAAAGCACAGAATCTGGGAAACCCTGTAGCTTCAGAATGCAAAACTTGCATTTTTGTAGGAGATATGATCGTTTAAAGCCGATCCTGATCCTTGGCCAAATCGGCAAAGTTCAACGTCCGCCACTGTAATGAATTTTCAAATTTCGACGGACACGGATTTTTCTGAAAGCCAGGATCCTGACTCGAAATTCAATCAGTGTGAAGTTTAGTGTTGAAAATGAGTCATTTTTCTGTTTATAGTCATTCGTTTTTGATCGTTTCGTGCAATTCGGAAAATATAAAATACGCCATTATCAAACTAAAACTCTGGAACCGTTCTCTGCGTCCGAACTTAACAATTGACTAATATTCTGAAACCCAAATCTCGGAACACGCCCGTAGCTTTAGAATGCAAAAATTCGCATTTTTGTAGGAGATATGATTGTTTAAAGTTGATCCTAAATTCCTTGGCCAAATCGGCAAAGTTCAACGTACCCCACCTGTTGAATTTTTCAAAATTTCAACCGGACACGGAATTTTTTTAAAGCCAGGATCCTGAGTCGAAATTTAACGTTGATTTCAGTGGTGAAGGTCATTTTGCTGTTTATTGCCTTGTTTTCGGGCAATTCGCGAAAATTAAGAAAATACGCCAGTTTCAAACTAAAAGCCTCTGGAAACCGTACTCTGCGTCCGAATTTAACAATTGACAATATATTCTGAAAATCCAGAATCTCGGGAAGACGCGCGTAGCTTCAGAATGCAAAAATTCGCATTTTGTAGGAGATATGATCGTTTAAAGTCGATCCTGATTTCCTTGGCCAAATCGGAAGAGTTCAAGAGTTCGTTGAACTCTTCAAATTTCGACCGGACACGGATTTTTCTGAAAGCCAGGTCCTGACTCGAAATTTAACGGCGATTTCAGTGGTGAAGGTCATTTTTCAGTTTATGGCTTCGTTTTCGTGCTATTCGCGAAAACTCATAAAATACGCCATTTTCAAACTAAAAGCCTCTGGAAACCGTACTCTGCGTCGCAACTTAACAAATGACTATATATTCTGAAAACCCAGAATCTCGGGAAGACGCCCGTAGCTTCTGAATGCAAAAATTCGCATTTTTGTAGGAGATATGATCGTTTAAAGTCGATCCTGATTTCCTTGGCCAAATCGGCAAAGTTCAACGTATCCCCCACCTGTTGAATTTTTCAAATTTCGACCGGACACGCATTTTTCTGAAAGCCAGGATCCTGATTCGAAATTTAACGGCGAATTCAATGGTGCAGGTCATTTTTTTTGTTAATGGCTTCGTTTTCGTGCAATTCGCGAAAACTCATAAAATGCGCAATTTTAAAACTAAAAGCCTCTGGAAACCGTACTTTGCGTCTGTACTTAACCCATTTCTTCCCAAGCATTGAAAATACTAACTTATTTTTAAAATTTCACATACATATTGATAATATTGCCACAAAGTTTGAAAAAACAGTTTTCTAATATTTTTTTTGTTCTTGGGGTAAGCGGGATGGAACGTTAGGAATTTTCCGGAACGATACAGTATATACCTCTTTTTTAAGAATCAATTGAATTTTTCATCAGGGGTTTACACTAATTACATTATTAAATCAAAAAAATATGAATTTATGAATGAAAATGTGAAATGCAGTTGGAATGCAATGGAATTCGACATTTTTTGCATTTAAAAACTGTTTGACTCTTGCAAACTCTACATCTTCTGCGAGCATTCTTTTCATTACGAATAATTAAATGATCAACTCGGTCTTTCTTCACAGCCTCAGACCTGAAATCAATGTGACTTACAGAATTTCCCGTAGCTAGTTTGTAAATTTTCCAGGCATTCACAACTGCACTGTCTACACCATTGGTAAACAGGGACCTTCACCATTTCTTCCCTCTGATGCGAATCCTGTAATTCGCCACAGCATTGTCATGTAAGTCGACCCCACCCATTCCTTGATTGTATTCATGGATTAGATGGGGTTGTGGAACATTGTTGTATTTTTTTTCTTTACGGTTGTACCGTTTTGTACTGACAAGTGGCTCCAGAGTTCCAAAGTTTGTTCCCACTGTGGCAATAGAGTTGTCATGCCATCTAACAATGAAGATCTCATTTTTTTATCCATAACATAGTCAAATTCACCTTTGTTTTCTTTAGCCATTTCTGTGGATGTTCGAAGTGGGCATTTTGATGTCCTATTTTCTCTGAGAGTTGCAGTTGCAAAAAATCCCAATTCTGATAACATGAGAAGAGAGTGACTGGTAAAGAAGTTGTCGAAGAACAGCAAGTGACATTCTGGATTTTTAACTATTTTTGTCAAATTGCAAACAACTCTTTCACCTAAGGTCAAACACTCATTTTTCGTCTTTGAAGCTCTACCATATGCATCAAATTGATACAAAAATCCCGTTGATGATGCGATACACCACAATTTGAACCCAAATCTCACTGGTTTACCTCTTATAAACATTTTAGCTGAGTGACGCCCAAAGTACAGCACCATTTGCTCATCAATTGACAATTTTTTGCTAAACACACCGAATTGCAAACATCTTTTGTTCAATTCATCGAAGAAAGGCCGCAATTTTGCAAATTTATCTAAATTGTTGTTGTCCGAAAGGTGTATATATTTCTTTATTTCTTCAAATCTGTTACGAGACATTGTTTCTCGCACAATCGGAACTCCCTTATCAGGATCTGTACTCCAGTAAGGTTTTGTTTGCGGGAGTGAATGATAACCGCTTAAAATCAGGATTCCCATAAATTTTCTCAAATCACTTTTCGTCAAAGTAAAATTATGATTGTTCTTACTTTGAGCATATTTCATTGAAAAATCAGTAATTTGTGACAAAAAGAAATTGTCAAAGAAAAGATCAAACAGTTCAATTGGTGAAAAGCCGCCGTATTCATTCTTGATGTCTTCAATACACTTTGCTTCGGACGATGAAGGTTGTCTAGTGAACGAAGGGGTGGTTCTTTCCCATTTTACTCCTATGTTTTTCTTTTTCTTGGGACGCTCTGAAGATGCAAGACTGATTCTTTAGGCGTCAAGTTTTCCTCTGATGGTGCTGGTTGAGAGTGAATTTCAAATATTCCAACTATATCTGACGACAGATTTTCCCCTCCATCATTGATAATTTCGCCGTCATCTATGTCTTCCTCATCGGTGAGAAGATCAACTTGAGGAGGGATAATTACAGCATCAATTTGTTCTGTAGTGTCCAGATCATCTATTACAGCAAGTATTTCGTCAGCTGTGACAGATTGTCCGATCAAAGTTCATTTCTGAAAGAAGAAGGCTTCTATAAAATAAAAGTAACTAAGAAAATTGTAATATTCTTTTTACATACGGTGTACACTTACCTCTCCGTACTTAAAAAATACAGCCAGCCTAAAAACATAAATACTCGTATTTCTTTGGACACACTTGTTCTTACACTTCATAAACTAACAACCCATGATCACTACGGAAGAACCCCTAAACTATTCATAGAGCAATGCCAATCGTGTCACGCCTTCAATGAGTTCTGAAAACTACTCTTCAACGCCTGATTATCGGTTATCATATATCCGGCAATAAGACACTCCAAAGATAGCACCTTGGCATCTCCTTCGGAAGTGCACCTACGCGAACTTCGGTGCGGCGCGACATCCTGGCGCTCACACGACCGTATCAACATCTGCCGGAAACTTCCAACGTTGCGAAACGCAACCTAATATTTATTAGGCTGTGGAAGCTGTTTTCAGAATCACATTCTCTTGAAACCTCCACCATATCCTTTATAGATATTATATTTTACATCCTGATGGTAGAATGTCGTATAGCTCACAAGTGTCAAGTACAAAAAATAGATATTGTAGAGATGCCACAATGAGGCACGCACATTGTCGAAAAAAAATTATAAATACATATTAATAATATATATTTATCAAATAAAAATGTTATTAAACTGATTATGGATAAGATAATGGGATAAAAATTAACAAATGATTTCAATGAATAGAAACTTCAATATAAAATGGAACATTGCGTTGCGTTTTCGCAACGTTGGGAAGAAATGGGTTAACGTAACCAAAGTAATTGGCCTGAAAAATATACCAAAAATATATTAATGATCTAATTGTATAAACTGTAGGTTAAAAAGTCCAAGGTCTTACATACTCACTGCAAGTTTTACCAAAAACGATTACTAAAGAATTCTAACCTCCTGTGCTCTGAATTCTCTTTGAATTTGGATGAAGATCTTCATACTACTCGTATCTCGAGCACCAAAACTGAATCTGAAAAACATCTGTACTGAATACAAACTATGCATTTGACACAATGAATTGATATAGATTGAAAACACTCGCTAAAGAAATGGCATGTTTTTAGATGTCCAACTTCATTTTCTATACTCACTTCGTAACAACCATACGGAGTTGAAATTTCGAACTGCCTACCGAAGCTCTGAATTTAAGTCTTGGATGGAGATGCCTTCTATTCTACGTTTTATACATGGCATAAGAAAATGTGGCAAAAATTCTTAAACTCAGTACAAAACTTATTACCGTCCTATTTGTAGAGACATTTTTAACTAGTGGAAGACTCAAAGTGCTTCAGATGTACTTTCCTCTTGTTCATATAAACACGTAGCGGTGTGGCTTGTTGCTAGTAGTAGTGCTATGTTGTCTCACCACGCTGTTCCAGAGATAATCATCTGGAAAATGTTCCTTAATGAATATTTTATTCGTCTTATACTAACACACAATCACACACAATCGACCTCTGAACCATGCGTATGGGTTGCGATGGTTCTTGCAATCGCACCTGTTACGAATTGCTTAAAAATTACGGAAAATGTAGTTGTGAATTGTAATTGAATAATTCAATTTTTTTAAAATGTTGAAGTGTTTATTGTATTCTCATCATAGTATGAAAACAAAGCAGGGTCAAATAGATGAATTTACCAAAAATGTTCCTGGTTTTAAAAGTATCCGTTCGGGGATATTTTCGTCATTTCTCACTTTATGAAACACAAAATAGCAGAAAACTATCAAATTAGGATCATTATTGACTAAATTGTTTTAGAATAAATGCAACACTACTTTAATATTGCCAAATGCACATTGCACAATTTTTGTATTCATGAATTTTGCTTGGGTGAATTTGCTAAGCACACGCCCAAGCTTTGACTTTTAATGCTGACAAGTATATTTTTTCAACTGTTATATGGTCCTTCACCACAAACATGACATAAGATACTATCAGTACAAAAAATTCCGAACAAGTACTTGTTGACATTGTCATGGTATTACGTATGTTGAATAAAATAGAGTTCAAATCAAAATCTCTCGAATTATTCACTTAAATGGAAGGGTATATTTCAATGTAGTGTGTCACATGGATATTATATTCATCACAATTAATACTATTAATCAGTACTATGCAATGTACTGATTGATTATGTCATTCTGATTCTTAACGAAACAATTATTCAGTTTTCTACGTTTATTTATACTCACGAAATTGTTAGTGCAACATATGCTGTTTAATATGTAAATATCCTTAAAATTTCATATGAATGAAACAAGTCCAGAACTGCCGGAATGATATCAGAATATGAAAAGTGTCTTGTACTCTGTATCACTAGAAACCGGAAGTTAAGGCATTAATGTTTACTAAAATAGGAATGCCAAAGGTGTTTATTCTGGTTAGAGCATGGGTACAGAAAGACATTTAAGCAATGAAACATCACCATTTAAAAGTAATGAGTGTAAAATATTAATAATTCAAATTATTCATATTTTTACTCTGATTTAAATTTACATTAGCACTTACGTGGACGGAAACTATCATTTCTTTGTTATCTCGATTTCACATGATCACCCGGTACGATGAATACGAATCTCATTCATCAGCGACGCTGCCTCTACGAAATTCTATTGTGGAATCCAGTTGTGGAATCTTGAAATGGAATTTAAGTTTCGTTCTTCATTTTCACACTTGTGTAATCTCCAGCACCGAAAGAGTACATCGTGTATTATAAGCATAGACATAGCTCTGTTCTCAAAAGATATTCGAGACCATCTTATATTAAGAAGGGATTCTCGCGAGTGAACTGAACCAGACGGTTTCACTGTAAAAAATAAAAAACCTTGTTATCTTCATTTCTTTTAATTTTTAAGGAAAATAATATGAAAAAGGTATAAAAGGTAAGAATTAGGTAAAATACAAAAACTATGCATCGTAAGGTAAAGTAGACAGAAAATGGCAAAATGAAAATCTATTAAAAGAACTCCAGAAGTACATTTAGTGATTCTTATTGTTAAATATCAAAACGTAAACATAAACAAGTCACTCAACCCAACTTCCAGGCTCTACTTATCCCAATGATCGACGACCTTGTAACCTTCAGAATGTTGGAGCACAGTCCCGAAATTGCCAGCCAGAGTGCGTTTCCCGCATGTATGTACTGGAATTGTTTCTGCAACTTAAAAATGCTGTAAAATGGGACCACCTAAAAAATAAAAATTAATCAACAGTAGTCAGAAAAACAATTTGTTTCGATTATAAAATGAAAGAATATTAATTTTACCCCAATCTACAAATTTACGAACGTTATATTTTCAGCATTTTACTTGTTTACTGATTCATTACTACTGAACTGAAATATTCCTTTCAAAAAGTGTTTTAAAATTACGGGAATTAATGATCGTGTACATTACACACACATTACATCGATTTTTTACAGTACTTTCTCTAAAACTACTGATAATTATTATCTACAACTTACTTACAATTATGAACAGGCTATTCACCAACACCCGAGGAACCTAGTGGTTCCAAATCCGTCCGTCCGTCCGTCCGTCCGTCCGTCCTCGTCCCGTCGGTCCGTCAGTGTACCCACCAATGCGTCCGTTGATTGTCCGTCCGTCGGTCCGTATCGGTCGACCCTGAAATATACCGGTCTACGAGGATTGGGTTGGTGTGTATGTCCATTTATGTTAGAAATTTACTAATTTGTTGGGGTATTAATTTAGAAATAACACCAAAGCCTTTCTGAATTAATATTCCACCGACTTCAGTCGGCTACTATTCATTTATTTAAATCAATTTTTAATCTTTCTTTTCTAATAATTTTTAATAAAACTCCTTTCTTATTTAAATTTACTCTTTTAACCTAATGAATGATTGCCACCGAACCTTTCATACTTAATCCTTTTTATAATCTATCTCTCTTAATTTCACTTATTTACTAAGACATTCTTGGCCTTGAACTGTTCAATACGGCAAAGTTTTAATTCTTAATTATTTAACATATCTATTGCTGAGAAAACACTGCTTTCTTGGCGATGAGAAGTTTCATTTGTCGATTAAGCGCCGTCCATTCCACTATTACTTAAAAATCCAACTAATTTCGTGTCAGCACAAGTTTTTCACCGTCTGTCGTTATAATTCTATTTGTACCTTCGCGACACAATTTCGCCGTGGGTCCGTCTATAATCACGTTCATTTTTCTACTGTTAACTTCATACAATTCGTGTAAATCATTTATATCGGATCACGGCATATTCTAAATTAAAATTTTTACAAACAATTTCTTGTGCCAGTCACGGCCACACGTCCTACCTCCATCAGATCGAGACAAATTCTGACGCAAAATTTTCATCTATCTACCCAGCTTGTTTCTGCTCTTCACATGTTCTAATTGTTACTGCCCGAGTCCGATGCTAATTTGTCACCGGTAACTAAGCTATCGAAATTTTCTTATCTACACTAACAATGGAACTTTTATTAATGTAATTTATTATTTTTTCTAATATTTTAAATATTTTCTCAAACTCTTCTTTCTTGCTGTTTAATGACGGCTTCTGCCCCCACTGTTTCATTTCTATTTATTTTTCTTCGTATTTTCCCTTTTCTGGCATTCTGTCAACATTTTTATTTTTTTCAAAATACCCAATAAGTATTTTAACCTACCTCAATATAAAATTTAGCAGAATGTCGAAGTGTACCTTAGATTCACAGTCAATTACTTCGAAAAATAAAACATCTCGCTTACTGCCTACACGATAAAAATATTTATGTTTTGGGATCTCTGCATTTTTCACCAACAAAATGAGTGCCTTTATTAAAAAATAAATAACCCCTTTCAACACAGGCCCACGCTCAAAATATTTGTATCGCCAAAGAGCTAATCTCTCCACATATTCCAGAAAAAAATTGATGCAGAACAAATTAAAACATGTTTGTATTTAATGCGTCCTCTCTAAATGTGGAGTATTTAATATGAATGTCTATAAGAGACCATTTGCGCTTCAGAGGCACGTCCGCCAATGACAATGGTCGGCAAACGAAACACTGAATAACTTCAGCGTCAAATGAGAGTGTAGGCTTCTTCACGCCGCGACCTTCCTCGCCATGCCAGTGGCATTCCGCTCCCGGAAGGCCGCAGCATGGCGGCCGAAACGTTCAAGGCAAACTGTCCAGGGCGCGACGTCTCCCGAACCAACAAGCATCTATTTATTTATTTATTTATTTATTTATGTCAAAAAACAGTGAAAACTGTGTATGACGTGCTATGGGAAGAAGTGAATTCTGTGCACGTTTTCAAAATTCTCTGATCCCTACACTAAGTCATATACTACTTGAATTTTCAATTAATTAATTAAAAAACGCTCCGATGTAATAAAATCTATTTTCAAGGATAAATAAGCAATAAATTTTGGGCTCTTATCCATTATGTCCTTCGTCAAGGAATAATACTTTCTGCCCCGACAACATAGAAACAATAATTTGAATAACTATATATCCCACTGAATTCTAGAAGTCGTACTCAGATAATGAAGACAATGTACAGAAGCAAAACAAGGGCTGAGCTCTGAGCTCATTGGAGCAGGGGAAAATGGACGAAAAGCCTGATCGAGATGGAGGTCATTGACTCAGAAGCTGCGATACAATACTTGCTACATATTGTTTAGAATTATACAATCCAAATGGTAAATACATTATTAATCTTATTACAAATTATTATTAATCTTAACTTTTGTGTCACTTTCCATTGTATCTGTGGAATAAAATTCTCTAATTGTTTTAAAATAAATGTTTTGTCCATTTTATGAGTATAGAAAATAAACCGGACATTGCAGCGTGGCGTTACTGCCCAGTGTTTTACAGTACCCAACCAGGAACCCGTGATGTCTGGAATTCGCTTAACCTCCGTAACTTCACGGTGCATAGTTTAGGAATTCGGCTATAGAGCGATTTTCCTAAGGATGAGCCAAAGTGACAGCCAGTGCTGGCAACATAACTGAAGGTTCTGTGGTCGTCGTGCTCTTGAGCCCAATGGACTCCCTTCCTGCATTTGTTCGTTTGCAGTTGGCTAACTTGTAAATGGCTTCAACGCTCCCTTTCGTGACGTCCTCATCCGACAAAAATATAGGGCGCCGCGAGAAATAATTGAAATTAGGAAGTGCAGTGTTATGTGCTCTTCTGTAAAATTATTTTTTCCTTTATAATTACATTGAATTTACTTTTTGTGTGATAAATATTATGTTTATTTTAAAACCGACTTGAATATGATATGCGTACCGATGCACGTGGTTCCGGCTTTTGTGCTGTTGTGTGGCGAGCTGTGATTGAGAGCTTTCTATTTACATTCGTGGAAGTTTTCTTTTACTGGTTGTGAGAGCATGTTAAGAAATTTTCCACATATGTAATTAAATTTAATTACTTCCCGGACTCTCGTACGTGCATATACATCAGCAAAACTGTTAGCCTTTTGGATAGTGATGTCTTCTCAGAAGCCATAACCAAACACTTTACGAAGAAGCTGAACAGCTGTCGCGACGGAGGGATACTTCTGTGATATACATGTGATGTTCACTTGTTTTCGTGAACTGTCACTTTGGCTCATCCTTAGAAAAATCGTTCTATAGTGACGCCGGTTCAATCATTCAAATCTATTATGCCCAACTTGTTGCCATCTGATTCAAACTTCTACACATTTTCATCATTTTATTTAAATCGTGGGATCCTAATTTTTGTATTTAATATATATAGAAAATCTCAGCAATTAAGAATACAATTACGTAAATAAATATATGCTAGAGATAACCCGTTAATATTGGGAATAAATCTAACTTCTATGTTTACCCTGGCAATACCAATGTTTAAAAGATCCCATGTATTACCAATGAAGGGTTGACCGCTTGAATTTTGATATTTTTTGATGATTTTGATAAATTAATACATTGAAATCAACATACTTATTAGATTTTTCGCTCAGTAAATGAAAGAAATATCGACTTTTACTCAATATTTGACAAAATGATAAAACCTATTACATTTCCATTTTAAAAAAAAGGCTGATCGGGAGAATAGCTACCCCCTATGTCAAGGCTACATTAAGTCACATACGTTTCTAAGCAATTGTTTTTTTCCTTTCGTTTGTTTGATTTAATGAAAGTCATTTGGTTTATGCATTCTTCTCCACATATATTGATAAAGGTAAGTTTGAAGTTATTCTTTAATTGCATTTCTAGTGAATTCAATTGCATTGGCGAGAATGAGTGAAATTTTAAATGGTATTTTTTTTCTGTGAGTTACGTATGAAAGGAAAATTAGAAATTATTAAGAGGTGTATGAATGTTGGAATTATTGCAAGTAGACATGAATGTTCGAAGTGTGGAAGAGAAATGAAATTATCAAAAAAATAAAATAATGAGCACACCAATACAATCGAAAGCACTTGGAGTGCAATGAAGCGCCAATTGCCTCGGCATGGCGTCAAAGACCAATTTCAGATTTATCTTTTTGAATATATGTGGAGAAAAAAACATGTTAAAAAGTATTAGTGACATTATGTGGAAATTCTTAACATCTATAGTATCAATTTACGAAACTTCACAAAAAGACTAGACGTGAGTACAATATTTTTTAAAATTTTCTTAGTAGGAAATGACATTTTTTAATGTCTATTTATTTACTATTCCCTCTAAAAGAAATTTTCTTAAAAGTGTGTTCCCTTTAAAATAAATTCTCTTAAACGTGAGGGAGGTATATAGAACGTGAGCGCCGGAGCGACAGCGGAGGGCGAACCTGAATCTCAGAGCGAGAGCCGGAAGGCCCTCGCGAACGTAGCACGTTGGATCCGTCGGGTAGCGACGTGCGGTAGCACGTCACGGACCACTTGGTGAAAAAAATGCGTTGGTTAAAGAATTGTGTAGGTTATAAAATTAAATTTGTAGCGTAAAAAGTACGAATAATCAGTTCACTTAATGAGAGTACGTTGCTACGGAGATTTATACGTACAGCGGGCTTTGGAGCAGGGGGGTAGCTATTCTCTCGATCTACCAAAAAAACTATTACAATAAAATATATTACATAAAACAAGAAAAATATCAATATCTAAAAAATTGAAAACAAAAAATTAAAGGTCATCGCTGTTCATTAGAGCCGCCCCTTTTGGTAATGCTAGAGTTCATTATAATAAATAATTTTAATTCTTTAATACTAATTTACAGTTCTTCAATTTAGACATTTTATTTATCAAATTCTTTGAATATACTTTAGCACCTACCTGCAAACTGACTTTATGTTAGAGAATAGCCGTTTTTATTATTTAATTTGTTTTACTAATTATTTGACTCAAACTCCTTTTGATTGTTGCCCCCACGTAAGAAATAATTATTGCATGCAATTTTAAAGCTCATTCATGACGAACATTATTTTATTCCGATTCAATTTTCATGAAGGGTTAAGAACATAAAATGACCGTGTAACAATTAAATCAGACGAGTTTTATCTCGAGAAATGTTGTAATTAATGCGCCGCATTAATGCAGAAATGTAATTAATGCGCTGCTACACCAAGGTGGTGTAGCTGTTGTAATTAATGCGCCGCATTTTAATCTTGAAAATGGATTGTCACCCAGTACAAATATTTGATTCCATCGGCCTTTCGTTATCCAGATGCCCTAACTAAGCTATAGAATCGAACATTTCATTCGGAACAATTTAACGAACGTCTAGCGATCAGCATTCGTATAAACGACACAAGCGCATTACTGAAATCAAATGCTTGTGCGTGCAGTATTACTTCCATCAATATATTCCTATTTTTAATATTAAAAGAAACAGAAACAGGTAAAATATGTTATAGACTCAGTCTATGCTGCAGCTCTGTGAACAGCAACATACAGCAAACGCCAGACAGTTTGCAGTAATTTTAGCTAAGTTTTATTGCACTCATATTTGCAAGTAATATGACACGCATTGCACTTACAGTTTTCTCTACCTGACACCTTTGAAAGCTCTCCCAGGTGCAATAAAATTACTCACACAGCCAAGCAAAAACCCCAGTTTCGACCGCCAGTTGTGAAAAAAGTACTTCATGGTAAGATGGCCTCATGTTCATTGCGTTCCACTGTGCTGAAATAAAGTGAAAATGTTGCTAGCATCTGCCGCGAGAACGGAGCGCTGCCATCATGATACTCCCGTAAGAAAGCATGAAACTTCCAAATAACGATGGATTGTTGATATCTATCTTCATTGCAATGACAACAATTTCATCTAATTGACTTCCACTTATTTATTGTTATTCGTAAAGTAAATAACTATTTTCATTTGAATCCATTTAATACAACTACTCGATACTGTTCATATCGTTGGCGTTGCACTGTGAAATGTAGGAGACGCTGAAGAGCGCAAATTTCAAATCACCTTAAGGGTTATAGTGTTAGAAAACATTGTTCCTGCGGTGAAGATTTACAGTGGTGTGTGCATGCTTTAGGGCTTTGCACCAAACTAAAGCAATCTACCAAACCCCAATGATAGAATTTTAACATTGTTCAATAATTTATTGTTCTAATAATGATTCATAGTTCGAGAACTATATCACATTTGGATTTTTATGTTTTGTATACCCAACAAAATGAAATATTAAAAATCATTTGTCAACTTCTTCCACATTCTTAATCTTTATATAGATTCTGTGTAATTGTGAATTGAAAAGTGACTTATTATTTTAATACACCTGCTTTCTAATCATATCGAAACTCTAAACGGATAATAATTTGGATGGAAATACTTATAATATTGTTTTTAGAATAAAAATATGATATTTATAAGTGCTAGAGTGACATGCAGTCAATTATCAACCAACATTTTCTGTAATTTTGTTTTAAGCAATTTACATTTTTAAATCAAATCAAGAGAATAATTTTCATTTAATTACATTTTATATTTGCAATTAATAAAAAATATTATACAAAAAGCATTTGCAAGTAGGGTGACCAGAGACAGATAGTGATCTTTCCCCTGAAATCCGTTTAGAAACTGTACTCTGATTTTCTTTTCAATTATGATTTATTTTCTAACACTATTAAAAGTTCCTAGTTTTGTAAGAACATCTTACGTTTTGTATTTCATGATAATTAACAGAAGATGTTATTTCAAAAGCGTTAATAGATAGGATGTCTGAATAGAAAATTGCCCCTATCTGATGTCTATCTGAATCTTCCTCCTAATTTGTTGTTTTCAATTGTGATTATTAGTTTCCAGTATTAGAACTTATTCTCAAGTTTTATTTATGACTTTATTACATTTTATATTTCAAGCTCCAACATTTATACAATGTATGATTTCAAAGCATTTATGTATTTTTATTATACAGGAAACATAAAAGTGAACATACAAATAGGGTTGTCTGAACGAAAGTGGATTTCTCTGAAAATATTTTTCTGGTTCTTCTTTGATTTGTTATTTCAATTGTGGTTTTGTTTCCAATTAATAGAACTTTCAATTTTTTTGGATAATGTTAGCTAGATCATATGTTTCAAGTTACATTTACACAATATAAAATTTAGAGATACTCAACACTTGCATGGGTAAGTAATGTGACCACCAAGTAGCTAACTTCTGAAATCACATTTCTGGTTTTTCTCCTTATTTGTAACATCGGTGTTGTTTCAACTAATAAGACACTCCTATTATTTTTGGATCATTCCATTTATTTTTTCAGTAACATTTAAACAATTAAAATTTCAGCTAGAATATTTGAGGAAATCCTTTGTGGTATTCAATAATGGTTATTTTCAATTATTTGAACTTTATAGTTTTCGAGAATATATAGACAAAGATAACTACTGCAGGAATATATAAAAATAACTACTTTCTATGATATCTTGTTATGAAGAAATCGTTATTGGAATACCTTTTATTGTTATTCTCTGCGTCTTTAATTGTGTGTTATCTTTAACTAGGAAGTAAAGTGCGTATGGAACCAAAGAATATCAGAATGAAATATATATGTCTTACAATTAACGAAGCTATATTTTATAAAGGTGTGAAGTGTTGAAAAAATAATGATTGTATTTTCGTCTTTAGAAATTACTCTTTTGGGTACCAAAATGATACTAATGTGTCCAGTGGAAGCACATCTAACAAGAGTTCTAAAACTAAAACACAAGCTTGAATCACTTTTTCGGGCAAGTTCCTTTGGATTTGCTCTTGGCGAAAATGCTGATTTTTTCAAACAGAAAAGCTAGTTGTGAAGTTGATACACAAACAGGACCTTTTTGACTCTTCTGTATAGTAAATTACTTTCTCTATTACGGTGCGTAGTTAAGCAGAATCTGTTTGTGGGTTCTCGATGTAAAAACGTGCTTTCCGATCCTCCGTCCGCCACGAACAACGCTAGCGCCTAAACCAGGGTATTTCAACACGCAGGCTTCGAAGCCACAACCAAACCTTTATTATCGTATGTTTCTTATTCTAGCACGATCCTCACACCTTTCCCATGATGTTGATCATGACACTTTTGCCTGGTTTCTTGGAAAGAAGGAAGAGGAACAGAACCAGAAAAGCGTGATATCAGAAACTAAACACCAGTGTTATAAGTGAATCAAATTGGGATGATTTTTGGTACGAATTTACTAAAAACTGTAATCATGACTTGCTCTCTTTTACATAAGGGAGTTGGCAAGCGCCGCTTGGGTGATAAGAGGCGTAATATTTCTCGTCAAACATGAATTGCAGGACTTTCACTTTTATAATAACTAGAGAGGGCAGGTTTCATTGACCTCAAAATATAGCCAAAAATTGTCAATAAATGCGCTTAAAATGTATTGAAAATGTCTTAAAACAGAAAATGTCATTAAGATATGATTAAACCAGATTCGGATGATAATATTATTAGATATGTTACGCGAAATCGTAACCGTTCGTTCAGAAGTGAACTCAACACGACCTTTAGTTTGCACTGTTCTTCAACCAGAATCTCTTAATGTCCTTAAATTGTATCCCTAAATCGGTCGGACTGACAATGAAAAGCACTGACGAACGTCACAGGAAACTTAGATTACGAATACAGCGAGATGACATTACGATTTCGAGGCGGAGAGGAGAGAAATCAGATAACTCCGGAATTCTGTGAAGAACATTTTTTATCTCGTAAATATTATTTACCAGCAAGTACCATTAAACTGAGAAAATCGATGAAATCAGCGAAAAATTCATTAAAAATGACGAAAAAATGCTTAAAAATATGACTTAATAGGTAAATCTACAGAAAAATGTCGAAAAGACATAAAAAGTGTCATTTCTGGACGGGCGGGTTGCTCCACAGGTCACTAGTTCAGTATCGAAGCTCCGGACCATGGACGTGGCAGGTTACCTTGCTTGTAGTGGACTGTATTATTGGTTGTTGAAAGTAGGTAGGCAATCCACTGAGTCCCTTTCGACGCTCGTTAGGAATTTTGTAATAATGTGGATTATCAGGGAAACACACTTCTCACCTTGCAGAATGATTTTTAATTACCTTGGAGTTGTCACAATTGTTTCTTTACAATAAAAACACACGTGAGTTATTGTTCTCAAGTGAGAATACAGGAATTTTCCATCTTGAATCACAATACATTAATTAGTTCAATACATACACAATGCTGAACTATAACAAATTGAAACAATGTGGCTTTCACTTGACCACAACTTAAGCACAGAATATTACTTTCTGCGTAAAATTTACGTGATGTTTTAACACGGAGCCCGAGATATACTTCTGCACTGGCGCTCTCAGCGAGTGATTTATAACAATGCTGAACTACAACAAATGAAACAATGTGGCTTTTCAGCCCACAACATAAGCACTAGAACATTACTTTCTGTATAAGAATTTACGTGATTTTTAACACGGGCCGAGACATGCTTCTAGCAAGGGAACTACTCAGCGACTGACTTTTCTTCGGTTTGCGAGTTCTATCGGGCACGCGAAGAGGATTGAACTGATTTGAACTGGCCAATTAGCGACTGCTTTTCCAGCGTTGCAGTATGGCGAGTGGGGTGAATTTGAACAGTCCAATAGGGAACTGCTAAATTTGAAAATGTTCTAGAGCGGTTGAAGATTCGGTCGCGAAAGCAATATCACGCAGCGCAGTGGTGCCGCTTGGCAACCTTCCCATGCCGCGCTTCGGTATTGCCGCTAGGGCGTAGGAAGCGTTTTATATTTATACGTCCCTTTCTGCTTTTGTGTGGGCCCGAACAATTTCTTATGTCATAAAATAAAATTAATTTCTATACTAAACGGCATTGTTCTAAAGTAAAAAAACAAACAATAATTCATTAAAATCCACACCCTTTGGCGGCCACATAATGACAGGAGGGTCCGTATGCACCCGAGCCGCCACCTGTTCTAACAGATTTCCAATTGATACTCCCTATCGATCGATGGAGTGATATCGTGAAACCATGAATTGGAAACAGGCAGTTAATTTTTTGCAAGGAAACTTTAAAAATCGAATGTCATTTCTAAATTTTCTCAAACCTCGTTCCAATGTTTTCGAATACATGAATCTACACTAATGAAAATGGCGTTTGTCGGATTTTCTTTAACATCCCTGAATATTAAAAAAATTGAAAAGTGAAATATTTTTTGGATCCCTCTTACAACCACATTATTGAAGATTTTAGAATGACATCCTTCAAAATTAATTATTTAAAAATAGAAGGTATATTTGCGTCAAAATATATTTTTCGCGTAATTTTGAGTTAAATAGTATCAATTAAAAGTACGTTAACATGACGTAACCCACAAGGCTTCAATTAAAAAATTGTTTCCTCAAAAAGCAAGTTTCACTTAATAATTTGGTATTTCATTTATTTAAAAATTCTAAAAGCCCAAAATGACTAAAGTAATTTTTTTGAATTTGTCAGCTTCTATTAGAGTCAGATTTTTATAATGCAATTTTAAAAAATATAAGACCTTTAAATTATTTCAGGTTAATGTTTTGAGTTCGCTCTTCTGTAATTTTGAGTTTCACGATTACAAAGTTCTATTTTTCAACCTCTCCAACACCTTTAACTCTGAAGTTGGACATTTTTCTTATTACATTATATATTCAGATCGAATTTTTTCATATTCGATCTTAAATATCATGTTAAGAACAAAGTATTAATCAACCTGGAGCTAGACCATATACTACTAATTACTATAATTTTAACCTCACAATATTAATAACAATATGTAAATCTAGTGAGGAATATAATTCGAATGCTCTGTGATTTACAAAACAATTATTAGTCAAATATGCAAATAGGACGGAATGGATAAATAATTCAATGGTTCATATTTAAATTACTCCAATAATTCTATTGTTTCAAAATGTATATCTCGAACAATTTTACTTTATTTTTATTTTCAGACATTGAACTATCTCATGTAAATATGATTTCGTAAAATCCTTCTAACATGGTTAACCCTATCCCTAGAATATATGTCTTTCTCCTCCATACGTCACATACAGTTTTTGACTGGTTTGACTAAATAAATAAATATTCTGACATTAATTAATCTAAATGACAGATACTTATAATCATAATACTATTTTAATAATTTTAACGTAAATAAACCGTGATAACCAGAGATGGAGAAAACAATCTTGAAATCTAAAACTTGAATAATTCCAATATTTCGAGAATCCGACGATTAGAACAATACTCTCTCGACAAATCCAAGTGTTTTCCCTAATTCTATTATGGAGAATTATCTCGAACTATTATAAGAATACACTACAATCCTAGTGTTTTGGATTATCCTAGCTGTCTCGAATATTCCTAGTGTCACGAATAATTCTAGTCACGGATAATCTTTTCACATAATTATGATGTCTAGTTCCTACTCACAACCCGAATTATTAAATTTTACATCTATACAGTAAATAAATGTGTTGTTAACCCTTCGTTAGGAGCGCATCGATCTAGTAGACTCAATCCGTTTTAAGTAAAGTCCATCTCGCTGAGTTGTGGGTGTACGTTTTCGCAATTGTTTTGTTTCGTGCAATGTAAGTTTTCGCAGACATCCTGTGATGAACGATTTTGCATCCGGAGGCAAGGTTACCAAAAGATAAGTTGGAGGCGATAGGTCACATAGCTCCTCTTTCCTTGCCGACATACGCAATTCTTAGAAAGACTTACAGCCGTGTGCTTCACTCGCGCTTCAGCATTCGTGCGTGCTTTCTGTATTTGTATGCGTGAGAATAACATAGTATTCCCCTTACTAAACTATTAACAAGTAAACGTTTTGATATGCGTATGTGTGTGTTTGGTCGTGCTGCCTTAACAGAGATTGTACCTTCATCAGCATGTGTGATTTTAAACATGGTGCAAAACACTCCATCTTATTCCATCCCCAGATGAACTGGTGATAGGAGAGAATGGCGTGGCGGGAAGCGTGTGAATGGATGGTGATAATTTTGACATGAGCAGACGGGTTAATTTATTAGGTCTAGGATTTAGAGAGGTTATTTTGTTAAAGGGAGGGTATTGTGGGAGGAGGTAGGTTTCTTAATTAAGGTGTAGGAGGGGATCACAGGTTATTTTAATGCAGGTGAAGTTTTAGGGCTGGGAACATGTCCGACGGGTTATTTCTTTAAAGGGGTTTTAGATGGGTTATTTTATTGAGGGTACTGCGTCGCGATTGGTTGTTTTGTTAAGGTATTGGTAAAACTGTATATTGTGTATGGAGATTGTTGGAAAAACGGGACATTTCGGATTTTTATGGAACTCACGTCGTTTAGTAGAGAGGTAGTATGCCATTTCAGAAGTTTTGAAGTCGAATGTAAGTGCTGGTTGTCCAGATGCTTGGTCGTATGGTTCATGTAGCTATATTGTGGAGAAGGTGGAGGTAGGGTGAATATGCCGGGCGGTGGCGCTCCATTGTGAGATGGTTCTGTTTATGATATGACGATGAGGTTCGACAAAATCAGAGAAAGAAGGGATTGTAGCATTGTCGTGCAGTCGTTTCTGTGCAGTTTTGTAGGTTTCGTCGCAAGAGGTTTAATGTCGTGCTGAGTTTTACGTCGAGGTAGCAGTCGTCGGGGTGCGGGTCTGTAAGTCAGTCTGATTATTTGTTTTCCAGTCTGGCCGCAAGTTATAGTTTGATTGAAAAGTCGAGGCCCAGAGGCCTCAGCGCCATGTGGCTATTGGGTTTGATGTACGTATGGTATAAGTAAAGTTTGGCTTTGTCTTTAACGCTTTGTTTGTCGCGATGGGCAGTAAGGCGTTGATTGTCCGTGTGCTTTTTGGGTCTTGTCCTTGATGTGTCGCGTCCACAGTAGTTTAGAGTTGAATGTCAGTCCAAGGTACGTCACTGTTTCATGGAATGTCCACGTTATTAATTTGAATGGGGCGGCTGCTGATTTGGTTTCTTTCCATTGAAATATGATAGCTTGACATTTGGATGCGTTTATTGTTATTTTGTTTTCTGGCCCAGACTGTGAGAAGGTTAGCGGCTTGTCGTAATTTCCATAATGCCAGTTGGGTCGTGTGATTGGTACAGTATATGCCAGGTCGTCGGTATAGATAGTCATTTACATTGTGGAGGTACAGGTATGTCATTAATGAAGATGTTGAATAGGTAGGAGATAGCACAGCGCCCTGAGGGACGCCGGCTGGATGGGATAGGAGAGTGGAATAGCATGAAAGGTGTCGTACGCGGGAAGGAGCGGAGGGAGAAAATTTCCTCTCAGAAAAGACTGGTGCGAATTCTGGGATGTGTATGGTTTTATTTGAGAAGGAGGATCTCGTGGTTGGATTGAGTCAAAACGCACTGCTAAAATCGGTAAACAAGGCAGGGACGTCGTATGATATTGGAGGGATGTTGAAACGTCTAGGCAAGTCGTAGGGTCTGTAGTACCGCTGACCTATTCTCTGAAACCAAACTGTGTTTTTCGTAGTACGTTAATGTAAAGTGGTGTCATTCGTCTAAATAAAAGTCGTTCAAATAGTTTAAGGAAGTGGGTAAATAGATTGATTGGTCTGTAACTGCTGAGTTGTTTATGGTCTTTGCTTGTTTGACTGCGATGACGGTAGAATGTTTCCAGATGGAGGGGTGAGATAGGCGTGCATGAGTTGAAAATGCAGTCAAATGGTGAGTCGCATTATGGGTCAGATTTTAGTGCCGTCTGAACTCATCGGGGCCTGCAGCTTTTGTCGGGTCAAAAGTCGAATTTCTGTCTCGTATTTCGTTGTCAGTGAAAGTCCACAACTGTTGAGCAGTTGGAAGTGGCGGGGTTTCAAGAAATTAAGGATAGAGGATGAAGGGAGTGGGGGTTGGTTTCTGGGAATTTGAGGAGGAATTGGGCGAAGGTTTGCAATGACCTTGGGGTCAAGTGTGAGGGTGTTATCTGGTTGCATTATGGGAGAGATAGGGTTGGGGCTGCCTTCATGGTTTTAATTATTTTCCATAGTTTGTCAGGGTGTTTTAAATGAGCCTGTATAGTCTTGTCCCAAGTATTTCCGTGGTGTTGCGTCAATTTGTCGTGGAGTGCACGTTTGAATTGTTGGTAAATGGTCTTGTCCTCTTTTTGTCTAGTTCGGTAGTAACGTCTTTGTGCTCGTCTTTTTTGCCTGATGAGGTCTAGGAGTTCATTCGGGAGGTTTTGGAAGTGATGTGGCGAAGAATATAATGTAGATTTGCGGATGGCGGATTTGATCTGATGGTTGAAGTGGTCTATGGCTTTATCTATTTCTTGGCAGGTACTGAGGGATGAAGGAGTTTTTATCTTTTTCGATATGAGATGCTTGAAGTTTTTCCAGTCTATGGTGCGAGGAGGTGGAATAAGTGGGCTAGAGAGTAAGTCGTTATATGAACCGTGAAGATTAATTGGTGAACGATCTGATATTAATTCGTGCCGTGGGTAAGGATTCGTGACGAGATGGATGGAGTGGATTACGAGGTCGAGGATGTCGTTTGGTTCGTCGTTTATCATGTGGGTAGGTTCCTGAGGAACGAGAAGGTTTAAGGTAGGTCTCGTTAGGAAGTAGCTATGTAGATCTCGTCCCGGTTGGTTCTCGTCCCAATTCCTCAGTTTAGCGTTCAAGTCGCCCCGCCGCACCATCTATTATAATCGAGGGTGTGCGTCTGTCGGTTAGTTGGTCCAAGTCTGCTGCTTTCAGTCTGCTGTGAGGTCTGTTATACATTGAAACGATTTTGATTGGTCCTAATTTTGTTCCTATTTGAATGGAGGTAGTTTCGAAAGAGGTATTGGGAGTCGGGAGGATGGTATGTGGGATCGTATTCCGGATTAGGATGGTTGTTCCTCCGGCCCATGGTTATTGGCCGGTCTGTTCTGGTATAAGGAGGAATTCTGGGAATGGAGAAAGGTTGGTTAGGTTTTAACCAGGTTTCTGGAATAAGAAGTGCCCTGATGGAGTAGTCGTCAAGAAACTGTCTGATTGGAAGCTTTTTGTCGTGTATTCTGGGTCTTGTGCATTCCAGGATGCTAGTCTCAAGTAGTGTTGTTCGTTGTTCTGCCTGTTTAAAACAGTTCGCATATTTTGTCGCAGCAGTCATTAGTTTCGTGAGTATGTCCTCGGTCCTTAAAAATATTGATAATGTCTTTTATTATTTGGATGGATTCTTGGTATTGTTGTTTTGATAGAAGTCAGATGATGTCTTTTAGGGTGTTGCTGGTGTTGTTGCCAGCTGTAGTCGAAGAACTTGGTTGTTCGTCTGTCTGTAGTATCCAGAAGGTTCTGCTGTCGAGTCCGGGGAAGCGATCTATGGAGAAATCTGGTGGGGGCTGGTTGGTGCGATTTATTGTTTCTGTCTCTTAGTTCAAGGATTGCTTGTAGCCGGAGTTGTTGGCGAGTTGAAAGCTGCACCGCTGGGCCAGATGCTTCGTGGTTTTGTGAGCAGTTATACACTTTATAAGGGGGTGCTGGTGCAGAAGACGGTGTCGTGTGTGATTCTGCATATTTGCTGCAGACCCATTTCCTGAGCAATGATTTTTGGTGTGCCCAAATTGTTGCACCTGTTGCAGCGGGGGATCCTGTTGTTATTTTTGTAAGAGCTGAACTTAATACTATAGCATGGTCAGCTATATTTCATAGTTTCTTTATTGACGGTAACAGGTCCTTGTCCGTTCTGCATACGTATATAGTCTCTAGGTGTCTTTATGGTTTTATCTTTGTTCCATTTTTTCTGCATTTCTGACAGATGGTATATGGAAAGCTGTATAAAATGCGTGGCGTCAGCTTGGGTAGGTCCTGTGTATTTAAGTTCGGGGTAACTTGATAACGAACTTTTCTCTAGGAGCAGCCATTGCACGGTGATAGAAGTAGGCTGGTCAAAGAAGTAAAGTTTGCGTATGTTGCTGTCCTGTTTAATAAACTTAAGCCTTTGTCCTAATTTTATAGTGGGCGGTCAGCTGTCTTTGGTTGTATACTGGCCTTTGCTGTAACGTGCGTCAATACTGTTCTTGGTCCATTCATTTAAGTCTTTCAAGGGTCTTACAGTCTATGATCTTGTTGAGGTCCAGGTGGTGGCTCCGATCCGGGCTTGGCAATCTGGGAGCTGATCTGATGGGTTTTTTAGTGTCATGTGCGCCAACTGTGCTTGTCATCATGGTTGTTTGCTGTACCGGAAGGTCCTGGTCCTGTTGTCTGTCCTTGGTCCTGAAGCACTGAGAAGCGATTATTCATGGAAATAATTGGAGGTAGTGATGGAGGTTTCGCCATCCTCTCCTAGAACCTTGCTGCCTGGTTGTCCAGCCTTGGGTGTGGGTTTGCCCTTACCTTTGCCTCGCGGCTCCACGGGGTGCTCGTCCATCATCAGGCGTCACTGTTCGACATGTACCGCGGCATCATGCAGTAGTTTTGTCCTTTTTGAATCTCGTGCTGGTGAGATCGTTCTTTCGCCGATCGTCGTGCATTGTTTGTTTCCTGGTGATGGCTGGCCTTATCGGCAAGTGACTTTTGTCCAATGGTTCCATTTTTGCCAGCTGCTGCTGCAGCCGCGCGGCGTTTGTCCTTCACCAGAGGTGTAGTCTCTTAAACGAGTTAGGTTCGTAACTCTCACCCTTAGCTGGTTGTGGTTCACTGCAGTCTTGGGCTGCGTCAGCCAGGTGCCGTTGTCGATGACGGTTCAGTTGTCCGCCAGTCTCAGAGGCGTTGTCAACGTCCGAGTCGTAGTATCCGAAGAGGGCCAGGTGTCCGGAAGTCCGCGAAGAGTAGCTTTGTGATGGCTGGTGCCTGGAAGTCCGTGAAGAGAAGCCGAGGATGGAAGCTGGATGTCCGATGTCCAAGAAGAGAGCCAGGTAGTCCAAAATCCAAAGACAAAGCCCAGGTCGATTGCACAATCACTAATATAACTTATAAAAACGGTACTTGCACAAAAAGGGACTCTGTGAAGCATGATTCGTTTTGATATGTAAAGGGCAGATGATGTAGGAAAGGTAATGAGAACTTTTTTTTTAGTATGATCAAAATGAATATTGTTCAGAAAATTCATTTTATTTTTTGTTGTATTGAGATTTGGCCCATGAAGTAGGCTAGAAAAATTACATAACATTTTGGAGGACTAATATTTTTTCACAAGTATACAAATATGATAAAATACTGCCGATGGTGATTTTCTTTCTTCTTCAAAATAAGGTAACAAATGGGTGGGTATCTTATTTAGGAAACGGCGAGCAATTTATTTAGCATTCACGAGAGTACCTACACAAAGAACATGACACAAAACTTGTTACTGAATAATTTGTAAATATCTAATCTTACTTATCTTCCACGAGAAATGCACAAATGCTACAAGAAGAAATGTCTACTAAAACTGCAAAGAAAAGGGAGAAATAAGTAATGGCCCTATAAAAACAAAAAGGTCGTACAAAAATATGTTTGCAAACTGTGATACTGTCTTAAATTTACGCAAACGTGCAAAACGTTATTTATAAACGACTTAATGTAAACAACGCTACTAGTTTTAATGAATAAATAAGGAATATAATAACTTATATAGGAATGATTTAATATATACTGAAATTCACGTCCCATTAAATTCCTTCTAATACTTTTCAGCGAAAATATATTCAAAATTTTCTCAATATCTTTAGAATGTTCTATAAACAAATATATAGTATCGGGCTACTAGACTCAGTTCATGTTTCCAACCAACCATGTATATTGGTGCAATTTCGACCGAAATCTACACTGTTCTCCATCCCCTCCCTTATTTCGAACCCTCTTACCTCCTCCTCTGAACCTATTTCCGTTTCTCCAATTCCTACTACCAATTCATCTACACTTGATGCCCCATTTTCCTCACAATCTGTCACTGCCGGGACACGTTATAAACTTCGACCACAAACTCGAGGTAAAAATGGAGTAAATTTATAGCAACTACAGTCAGATTCAGCAGAAAAATATTCGTGTAGGTACTTTAATACTGCAAAAAGATAAACATAATGCACCATAATGTTCATTCCCTTTCAAATAAAACTGAGTTTATCCAGGCAGCTCTACAGAGCGATTTAAATCAAATGGATGTTCTTTGCTTTACAGAACATTGGTTATCTCCTAATAAACTTAGCATTTTCCAAATTCCAAACTTTTACCTCGCAGGCTTTTATTGCAGAGAGAGAGAGAGAGAGGGAGAGAGGGAATCGCAGAAAGGTCATACATATGGGTATTCTTGCATTTACGTTAGAAATAATATTGATTCTATGCAATCCTTGACGTAATTAAATATGTATTCCGTTGAAAATGTTTTCGAAATTTCTGTTGTACATCTTCCTTCGCTAAAAATGATATTACTTTGCATCTACAGACCTCCAACAAAGAGAGCTGCAGATTATATTTTGTTCTTAGAAAAACTGGAGATAACACTTAACAAGTCACCAATCGCTCTTTTGAATCCATTGTTGTATGCGGAGATTTTAACATTGATGATCTGATCCGAATTTGCGAAAAAGAACAGTTTCCCAATTTAATTAATTCCTTCAATTTAGATATTACAATTAATGTACCTACACGGATCACACTAAAATCGATGAAGACAATCGATCAAATTATAATTAACAAAACTACTACTCGATGTGAAGTTGAAACAAAAGATTTAGGATACAGTGACCACGATGCACAAATTCTACCATTATAAGAAATGACACAATAAATATTAGACGTATGACTAGATTGTTTACTAAAAGTAAAATAACATTATTCATTGATTACTTAATGCAGGAGTCATGGGAAGCGGTTTATAATACTGTTGATACAAACGACAAATATAATTCTTTTTTAACGCTTTCTTATCATTTAACACTTGCTTTTTCAAAAAAGAAAATTAAATATTTCATGGAAAAGCAATTATTGATAAATACAAAGGATTAAAAACATCATGTAAAAACAAGCGAACTTTCTTCATGTCTAAACGTCATAACGTATCTCAAGAATTCCTCCTCTACTTTAAAAAATACAAATCATTGTTAAGAAAAGTCATAAGGCAGGCTAAAATCATGAAACACGATCAGGATATTTTGAACTCAAATAAAACAAAAGCAATGTGGAATATAATAAAAATACGACCAAATCAACTAGAAACCTTGTAGAGAATATTGTTTTAAAATATAACGATATAAATGTGAACGATCCGGCAACAGTGGCTAGTCACTTTCACTCATTTCCGACCCGTTAACGCAATATATTTGAAGCATCCCTATGCACCGGAACAAACGTTTCCAGATAATTTCAAAATTAAGCGTAAAAATTAGCCATATCAAATAGCAATAAAATTCAAAATAATTGGCTCTCAAAAATTAAAATAATTTCTCTACTTACAGTATTTTCAAAAATATTAGAGATACTTTTTTACGTAATGCCATGACTGTCAGCTAAAATAAGTACCTGTTTTTTAGGCTCAGTAGGAATGTCTTTGTTTTCAAGTGGGCTAGGATGCGCAGCTTTACGTGTTTTTGTTTACGCGCTTCCTAGCCTGTTTGCGTTGGTTTGTGCATGTATCTGTCGATGGTAGAGAAGGGATGTGAGGATCAAGGAGGCGAGGAAAATCTGTTTCATAATCTAAGACACTAAATTTGTTTTGAATTGTGACTGGATGCGGTGTCTTTGTTTCTTGTTTTCGCAGTGTTGCCGACTTGAACCCAACCGTCTGTGAAGAGAACGATCTCTTCCAACCTTCGGCTATGTTGATCTAAACTATTGTTTGTGTGAAGGTCGGCTTTGCCAGTGGAGAGTAAAAAGATGAACGAGCAGTAGCTGGTGGCACGAATGTTTAATGTGTGATAAAAAATACAAAAACTCAGATAAAAGCAACAAGCAGCTAGCTTAATATTTTAAGTGTAAGATTGATATGTATTCGATAAAAACGTTAATTTCAATACAAAATGAGAAGGCATGCTACCAACAAAATCAATTGAAGCTAATCTGTACGAAATTTGGCAATGTGGCTACGTAGATTTCTCATCCACTTAAGCTGCAAATCGCTTAACACAACCAGTAGATTATACTTTATCGTAATTTGATAAAATATATTATGAATGTGAACTGAAAGTTTCTCTTGAAAATAGAGAAAAAGATTTGAAGCACAAATTCAAAACTATTCGATACACCGTCCTCTTAACGTTCAAAACAACGGAATTGTCATTAGCTTCCAGAAATACAATAAATTCAGTAGTTAAATTAGTACAGTGATATAATATCGCAAATAATGGAACTGTTTACAGGTTTTAAGAAGTTATCACCAACTTGTAAATATAAACTCGTTAAGGTGCCAGTATCCGTTTAAAATTTGTACATTTGGTAAATAAGTAATGAAAGTCCTTAAACACACCAAATACAGTACAATCGCTAAAAATAATAGACGGTTGCATCTACACCTTGACGCAACGCGTCTCCAAGCCCCTTAAGGGGCGTTGAGCGCTTTGCACTGAAGAGTAATCCTCCATTAATACGCTTTTTTTTTTTTAATAATCCTCCGTCACAATAATGTCAAGTCTCGTCACGTCGTAGTCAGTCAGTGTCTTTTATCCCTTCCGCAGGGGATACGACGTTGGATCCCGGGGTTCCGGGCCGGTCACCCAACCAAGAACCCGCGAGTCTCGAATTGCTTAACCTCCCGTGACTACACGGAGCGTAGTAAACGAATTCATGGCGCTGCTGGCCAAAATTCTCATTTTTGTTCCTTTTTGAAGAGGAGCTTTGTCTTAGTTATTTTAAAAATATCTGGACAAGTGCAGTGAATAGGGTGCATTAAATACAGGAGTGAACGGGTGTATAATGGCAGGCGGAAATTTATCTAAATCGGCCCAATATTTATTTTTTAGTTTACTGATTATTTTGAGAATTTCATAAGAAGTTTCGGAGATAAACATCTTGTCTAATTTTTTTGGGAAAACGTCTGATGTTGAATTTTGACCCATAGTGAAATCGGCAGCAATTCTCGAAAAGTATTGGTTGAAGAGACTAGCCACTGTTGTCGAATCGTTCTTTATCCCACTGTTATCTTGAAAACAAATATCTCTCCACAAGGTTTCTAGTGTATTTCGTCGTATTTTCACTGCACGTGTACTGAATATTAATCAAATGCACTGCTTGCTTCAGACTGAGCAACCCCATTCAGTTAGTTCGTCAGTTGAAATATTTTTTTATGATGCTAAATGCATTAAAAACTGGGACCGATGCAAGTATTTGAAATAACTTTATAAGATTTCGAGCCGCTTTCTGACTGCAAAAAGTCTGCTTTAATCGTGATTAAAAACTAAATCTAAGAAACCGAATAATTCTTTCCTCATCATGAAATAATTATTCATTTTATTTTCACATATTGTTTACTCATTTTCACATATTTAACATATTATAACTCGTATTCGCCGCCATTTTTAATTGGTGCCTCTGAAATAACGCTAAAGCGGATTGGTCTGCATGATCCCGCAGGGTGGGGCATGAGTAGGTAAACTGTGGTAAACATTGGCTCAGGACACGCTCATTTGTGATAGTAAGGGTATGCTTTTTCATTGAACATTGAACAAAGTGTAAGTGCTCTTTTCAATTGAATTGTCATGTCTATATTTATAGTGATGTTGCTCTTTACGTTTATCAACAGCCCTGATGCTGGAATAAAAATATTCCGAAATCTTGCCCAATTTGTTTTAAATTATTTCAATCATTTCCCGTGATCATAATTTCAGTTTCACGATTCACTATAATGCAGTAATCATAGATAATTAAATGGATATTAATTTTTTTGGATGAATAATTATTTATATTTGCAGGGTTTATTTACTTTTCCATGTTACCATGTTTCCACGTGATCATGGCGGATTATTGATGTTAAAAATCTAGTCAGGCTAACCTTCACCCACGCACTCAACTTGACCTACCTCACTTTCCCTGTTCACACTCTTGCCTAGTCTGCAACTATTGCTCCCTCTTTCCTACCCTCCGTTATGGGATAACCAGTGGTTTGCTTACAACTACAAACAAGAAATGAAAACATACACAAATGGCATTAGATTTACACAAAAAAGAGGTCAATGTACTCAGTTAAAACACATAAGAAGAGCCGGAGTGGAACCACCCCTCAGAAACATGGACTTTTTTTGCTTTAAAAAGTAACTTCAGAATTGCTTATCAAAATGTAATTTACATGTTTGGTTTACGCGCTCTAGAGGTTAAGATAGAGTTATATTTATAAACGCGTTCACCGGATGTGGGCGTGGGTCAACAGTTTGACTTTCAAAATATGATGTTCGATATGTGTATTACCAAGATGATGGTGACAGTGGAAGATTCAAGAGTATGGGGAAATTGAAACCATATGTTACAGATGTTACCATACGAAAAATGAATGCGTAAGCAGCAGTCAAAAGCGAATGAGAAATTGAAACAAACACTTATCCATAAACTAAAGAAAACACAGGAAGAGGCTTAATTCACTGATAAACAATCGAGATTGGTAGAATTATCAGCAGTCATATGACAAAATACTGTGTGTCAGACATGAAGAGAGCAGCATGAGCTCTGTTCTTCTTTCACGTGGCATATCCAACCATAGCACTCGCGCATTGTTGTGTCCATGCGTGCAGTCATTATCGGAGCTCTCTAGTTACATGTTTTTGCAACTTTTAGTGCAAATACATTGTTATGTAGCTAATTTAACTACTAGAGCAGTAAAAAGCGCCAATACATAAGCATTTTTGGGGTTATTCATAATAAGAAGCCATTTCCCGTAAGTTACATATTTTTATATTCAAGAAACATTTTCTCCAAAAACTCGGTGGTAGATGTACCAATCCTTCACAGCTAATTACTAGTGGTTCAACCTTAATTTTAACACAGGCATTTAACAAACACTAGTAGTTTGTCAGAAATCAAAATTATTTTTAAAAAATCTAAGAAAAACAATTTAGTTTAAAATTAACAACATATTACTTAAAACCACTCGCGCGCGATCCGTCCTTCCTCTTCCCTTGTCCTGTCTTCTCCTCTTACACACACTTCCACTAACATACTGCTGACTACCACATATTCCGGGGAGATCCGTCGAGAGCTTAGAGCTTGTCCCGGATGGAACGGTGCCCAGGTGGAGAAGATACGTGGAATCCTCCGTAAGCCGACGTGTAGGTCGGTGCCGGATCTTGCCATCCAGTGGGAAGATCACCGCCACCTCCCGAGAAAAACATGCACTACATTAACGGGACTAATGACCAAAGCCGTTGACGCGCCCGAAATCACAAAAATCAATCAATCAATCAAACCATATATCGCATAATGCTCCAAAACAATTTGAAGTAATATTTGGTCCAATAAACTACTTGAGAATTGAAATGACTGAGCCTCGATAAGCACTCAAAAGTAGCCTGAAATAATGCGCCTAGGCAAAATTTGCAATGCAGGCTGCTAGAACCACTTCATTATATGTAATTGGTTTATTATTACAAAAGAAATGACATTTGTTCAGAAAGAAAATAATCAGAAACGAAACTAGAGGTGCAGACACAGACTTTATCGTAGTAATGTTTTTAATTTCCTTGGTGTGGATCTAGCTTTAAGGTCTTGCTCCATTCTTCGGCCAGTTGCTGTCATTTGTCACCGAAAAAGAACATTTTCTTGACATTTTCTCACCTTTTCGGTTTCAATCGTAGAACCAAATATGACTTCAAGACATTACAGAAGAGTAAAACTCGTCCAAAATAAATTTACGAAATGTAATAGCTTTCAGTTTTAAGAAAATGGCGATTGAGCATTACTGTAAATGCGAAATTTGTAGCTCTTTTTCACAAGAATCTATTGAGTTTCCGAAAAACTTCATTTAATAACTTCCACTCACAAATATAATAATGCATACTAATAGATGAAAATGTACATATTAACGGCGCGAGTGATACTTGAAAAAATTACATTTGTGTAATTTTTAAAAAAGCAAAAGAACACACTAAAATGAACTTTACTTCACAATAAACAGTGTAATTAACACTACATATCGGAAATTTAAGAAAACTGCCATTTTTGAGAAAAGGCGTTTGAGCGTGTCTGAAAATGCAATTTTTGAGCTCATTTGCATAGAAAAACTGTTGAACTTTCGAGAAACTTCTTATTTGACATTATTTAAAGAAATGTACTCATAAATACGAAATTGTGAAGAAATTGTTTACTAATGTAACATACTCACGTGAGAGACAAGTAAAATAAATTATATTTTTTGTCATTTTGAAAAAACAAAGTAATAAAGCAGAAGGCGTTTAAGTCATTGGATAGGTTGTATTTTGTATATCTCCTACTAAATATTTAAACAAAAATTTAATGATTTTGAGAAAATCTTGTTTGTAATATTTTTAATTGGCAATGTTGCCTCATTATTGCTCGAAACGACGAATTTTTTTCAAAAAAATATACATGATCATAATGACAGAACCTCTTATGGGCAAATAAATTCTCATTTGCAGAAAAATCTGTTTTGAATTTATAGCTAGTATGACGCTGAAAATTCCAAACTTTTGTAATTTTTCGAAAAAGAAAATATTTGAGCCGTTTTTGAGAAAAATGTTAAAAGATCTGGCGGCTTCGCGTAAAATACCCCCAAATTATAAAGAATGTTATTTCAAAATTTCAAAGCTTCAACTAGAGCCAGACGGACAGGGGTTTCTTCAATTTGAAAAAGATGGTTCGTGTGATTTAGTTTGAAATCTTCCTTGTGGGCGGAGCTTATTGCCGCGGACTTCCCCCGCCGCTTCTTCAGTGGCAGATTTCTGGCCTACTGCGCGCACGCGATTCGTCGCCTTTCTGAGTAAGGGGGAGCTATTAGTCATCACCGTCACTGCAGCCTTCGCAGCGCTATCCCTTTCGTTAATATCGTCCTAAGAGGAAGTCTCCCGTAAAAAACTATATATTTGTCCACTTCTTCGTTCATGATCATGTCTATTTTAATACATTTCGCTTCGGTTTCCTTTACGTGTTCACAACACTTCTTCCATTAATATGAGCAATATTCAGAAATAATATTCGGCATTCATTTTCTTTTGTGATCTAAATAATGGTACTGGTCGCTTGTTTAGCAACACGATTCTATATGTAACCCCAAGCTAATTCGATGGAAATGAGGACGTGATGGGAAGAAGGCAGTTTCACTTTTCCAGCGAACGGTGGTCTCAGAAACTAATAAAGTTCAATATTACGCCCGTGAACATCACTTGAAATTAGGCCTACGCTACGACACAGCGCACTCCACAGCACTCAAACACGAAAGGGATAGGACTGAGGACCAGGGGCGATGCTTCATATTCATATGTTTCTTTACTGAACCTTAATATATTATCTTTTGTGCATAGACGCCGAAATTGTTTTGATTTGGGTAGCTGACACTAGTTTGCGCGTTGGGTCAGGCACAACAGCCTGCCTGTGCATTCAGACCCCTCTCCCCTCCCCGACCTCCACGGTTGGCGCGCAGTGCGAGTGAGAGCGATATGTTCAGGGGAAGTAGCGGTTGATGGTGGGAGTCACCCGTCCCCGCGAATGCGCATTCGAAGGGAGAATACAAACTTGTTCTATAGTGGTAGTTTTCACAGACGGACGGACAGACAGACACAGACAGGCGGACAGACAGAGAGACAGACAGAGACAGACGGACGGACGAACAGGTGGAGGGATGCTTTGAAAAAAAAAACACTATTTGGGTATCAGGGAACTCCAAAACGTATATTTCCGTTGAAATCTCGAAATCGAATTTCAGCAGCATTACATCACTTTATCTATACTACGTATATTACTCCCGTATATCCGTATGTATACGAGAAAGTAAAGCACCCAACATACAGCAATGAATAAAATGAACTACATCCTACAAATAAAAAAGGAGCAGGAAACATAATATGCGTAAATTGTTGTCTTTGAGCTATTTTTTAGATTTCGATGTTTCTCTCCGGACACTCTGCACATATCTATGTATATGTGTGTATATATTGTACAAATGCGGGTGCCCACTTTCGTCCCAATAATTCACGCAACATGCAAACGACGGTTGTAGATGTGGTGAACGAGCGAGGCGCCATTCAGAAGGGGCGCGTCTCCTAGACTATTGCGTGCAATGTCCCCGGCACGGCGCGAGTCAGGTGACGTATCAGCGGTCAGACTGGGGAAATGACGTGCTGCTCCCCCTACGAGGAGGGCGGACACATGAAGACGGCGAGCGACCGAACATTCCTTTTTATGCCGATAGCCGTTCGAGTAGTAACTTCGACTTATAACTAACGAGATTAAGTAGAGTTTTGGACTGGGAGACGTATAGATAGTCACGAAGTTATTAGAATTTTAATTGCTTGAGACGGGAGCAAGTGATGACGGAATTAAAAAGTTAAAAATGATTCAGTGATTAGCAAAGAAGGGACGGTAATTTTCATGGTGAAGACGCAGTTACTTTCGATTAGAGGAGCTGAGTAGACTGTGATATCTAGTGCGACGCGTACGCCAGAAGTAAGCAAATACGTAATTATTCAATCAGTTGCGACGAGCAAGAGACATTTGCACGCGAATATATATATATATTCTGACGAACTATATATATACTGACGAACATGCCCGCCCAGCAATACCTAGGCGCCTGTTCAAAATACAATAAGGAACAACAAGAAACAATGGTATCTTTTTCTTATAATGTATGAAACCTCTATTCATTTCGCATATTTAACCTGGCACCCTGTTCTATCAGTTTACATCTGAATGCATCTAATTCTGTTTAACCTGCCCGACGCCGTGTGTGACGCCACGTTCATATTTGGAACTATTAGTCCTGCAATAAATTTAATATCAACTAGCGAACATTTTTCATATAATAATTTAATAATAATATTTTATCGTCACTGTGAATAACGTAAAACCAAACACAAATTTTATAAAAATCTATTGGCAAATTCATTTAAAATAGCAGAACCAGTGCATAAACATGCATTAAACCAGTTGCCGAATTTATGAGAGAAAAACCTCCAACACGTGGTGTAGCCAGAATCCCTGTTTCGTGGGTCCTTGATGCCGAAAAACCAATTGGAAGCAAAACGTCTGTCCGTTCGTCCGTCTGTCAATCAGTCTGTCAGTCTGTGTGTCGGTCTGTGTCTGTCTGCCTGTCTGTCAGTAAACACTACTAGCGCCTAAAACACACGTACGATCTTTCTCAAATTGAAGAAACCTATGTCGATCTGCCTCTATTTGAAGCTTTGAAATTTCGATAAACATTCTTTAAAATTTGGGGGTACTTTATATATAGCCCCATTTCCAAAATTTTCTCAAAAACGGCTCCAAATTTGTTCTTTAAGTTTCTTATAAGAACATAGTAAAATACATCTATTAAGGTGGCATACATCCGATTTTTACCATTATCTCTAAATTTTCGAAAATTGCAAAGGTTTAAACTTTTCCGGCATCTTGCTGCAACTATAAAATTGAAGACAGAGATTTTTCCTTCTTATGAAACTGGTCCATAAATAGGTCTTTCAATAGGTCATGTTCTTTGTTTCGGAAATGTTAGTAGTTCCCGTGCAATAGTGCATGCAATATTTGCGATTTTAAAGAATTACAAAAACAAGATTTTCTCAAAAATGGCTCCAAATTTTTTCTTTAAAGTTTTGGTATTGTTAGTGCCAAATAAACCTTATACTATGACATGCACGCCATATTGTTCTGATCTTTAGTTTTTTCAAAAATTTAAAAAAATATAATTTTTTTACTTGTCTCTCCCGTCAGTAACACTTACTTTAAAGGCAATTTCTTTACAATATTATATTTATGAGTAGAATTTTTATTATGACTAGAATTTTCAGAAATTGTTCAAACGCCATTTTCTCGCAAATGGCCTCCACTTTTTCTTCACATTTTTCTAATTGATACTGCTATGAGTGCTGTTTAATATGTCGTAAAGTTCGTATTGGCTATATTAATTTGTTTTTAAAAAAATACACAAATGTATATTTTTGAAATACCTCTCACTCCGTTAATATGGATATTTTAATCAATTTGTATGCATTATTAAAATTGTGAGTGGAAGTGCTTTAAATGATTTCAAATGAACTTTTTTCGAAAACTCAATACATTCTTGTGAAATATGGCTTCAAATTTCGCCTTTACAGAAATACTTAATTACCATTTCCATAAAAACCACTGCAATTTTTTCAATGAAAATTTATATTTAGGGCGAGCTTTTACTCTTCTTTAATATTATTGAAGTAATATTTCGGTTGTACTACTAGGAAAGCAAAGAGTTGAGAAAATGTCAAAAATGTACTTTGGGCAATGATAGATGGCAGCTGGCCAGAGAATGGAGCAAACCATTACAAGATCACAATTCAGGAAATTAGCAACGTAAATAAGAGAGCCTGTTCCATTTTTTGTAGCACCTCTAGTTACTTTCTCGTACACATACGGACTAATATACGAACTAGAGAGAAAGTTACGAAATGCTGCGGAAAATCGATTTCGAGATTTCAACCGAAATACACGTTTTCGAGTCCCCTGATACCGAAACAATAGTTTGTTTCAAAACGTCCGTCCATCTGTCCGTTATCATCTGTCGTTTGTGAACAAATCTAGCGCCTAAACCACACGATCTTTTCCAAATTGGAGTCCCTGTCCTTATCGCTCTAGTTGTAGCTTTGACATTTTGAAAAATATTCTGTAAAGTTTGGGGGAACTTTACTTCAAGCACCCCGGACATTTTCAAAAGCACCCAGAACATTGGAGTCGTATTTTCATAAAAATTATAATAAAAATTAAATTGTTTAAAGTTCCAAATATTGTTAAACCCGAATATAAGAACGTTTCAAATTGTATTGCACAAAGCAGGTAGGCACATTGTGGTACATAATCGCATAATTATAACAATGAAAATGTTTCAATACGGAGTTTCAAAACCTATTGTCATTAAAATTTGGTACAGAAGAATTGAAATCAAAGATGAGCGCGGCGCTCTCGTCATCAGCTGCGTTAAAGAAGAGTGCATTGTATAAATTAGTATTATTCTCATCAGAGTCGACTGTCCTTTGCATTATGTTTCTTCTGTCGACAAGCTTGCGGAGATTTTAGTTGATAAAAACTCGCACCTGTTGAATCAAAAAGTCCGTGAGACGAAGATTTTTGAGCGAATTTCAAAACTGAATTATTTGCTGTTAGGAACTTGAATTCAAAAAGTATGCGAATGAATATTTAAACCAGAGTAGCCCTATAAGCATCACTTATCAATCTACATCTTGACGCAATCGCGTTCCGCCTTTAAGGGGCGTTGAGCGCATTCTTTGCAGTAATCCTCCGTTAATTACTAAGTCAAGTCTCGTCACGTCGCAGTCAGTCAGTGCCTTTTATCCCTTCGGCCAGGGGCTCGACGATGTTAGATCCCGGGGTTCCTGGCCGGTCACCCAACCAAGAACCCGCGAGTCTCGAATTCGCTTAACCTTCGTGACTTCACGGAGCGTAGTAAACGAATTCGGCTAGCGCCGCCGGCTTGTTTTGATTTCATTGATTTTGATTCCCGCTACTGCTGTTCCTTTCTATCAAAGATTGTTACCTAAAGTGTGACTGTCTGAGTGCTTGGTACGTTTATCCTTATTCTCAAGAGAAATCTGCCGAAAGTATATTTAACGCACTTCCGTTCTCTAGAATTAACGGGCTAAGCTTTTTGATCGTTTCGCCTCACCCGGAAACCCTTGCATTATAAATTTCGCGATATTTTACTTATGTACTCTAAACCAAACTGTGTTACTTAAGTGTACTACCATGCGCAAGGAGACATCAACTAAGCTTCACGAGAGAGGAAATATATTCAGGTTTTTAGGTATGGGAAGGTCTTATATATTTGATCATTTTCGTATATCCAATCTTTTCCGCTAATTGATTTGTATTACCTTTTTCAAACCTACTCATTTAAACATTCACAAGTTGTCTGATTGCATAATCAGCAGGTACATCGACAGCCTCTAAAATAAGATTGAAAACGTATTAATGGATCAGGCTTGTTAGTAAGAGAACGCTAGAGTTTCCATAATAAGATTGGTGCATGACGACTGTTTTGATTAATTTTGTAAACCGATAGGTGTTAGAGACAATCAATTACTTATGGCTACGAAAGGTTTGATTATTTATTTCCTTCAAAACAATAAAGTGTATGACATGTGCTGAGGAGAAGTATAATCTCTCCTAGACATTAATATTTTTAGGATTAATGTGAAGTGCACCGGAAAAGCAAAATGTGCATTTTAAACTCGCAGGACCTTGAGTTGATTCAGATCGATCGGGGAATATCAATTTTGGAAAAAATCATGTGAATGGTTTAGACGCTAGCGTTGACTACCGACAGTCTGCGACAGAAGTTTCACGTCTGAAACTGAACGATTAGCCACCAAAACTTAATGATAAGTTTTTTCTGACTAAGTAAGACGACAATGTAAAAAGAAGATAGTTTTATTCCTATATATATATATATATATATATAGTATATATATATATATATATATATATATATATATATATATTAGTAAATTTCTTCCTCTAACACGGTCACCAAAATTCATGTTTGGTATGTCTTTGATACCATAAAATAATTCAAATGATAGTAAATTGTTCGTTCTTGACAGAAAAACTCTTATTACCGGGGTCTGACAAGGAAAGTGTCGCTAATGGCAAAACGTGTCTCTATATATGTTTGTCTGTATCTGGTCAATGCTAGCACCTAAACCGTGTGTCAAACGATTGGACATCGCATTTATATAGACTCACTGATCTTCATTTCTCAAAACATTCGTTTAGATCGGAAACTACAAAAACAAAAACAAAAGTAAACATCATCTTAGTTTCATTGATCCACACGCGCAGGCGACGAAACTACGAATTACATTCAATAGATCACAATAAAACATTAAAAAATCATGAATGAAATGAATGGAACAAATAATGAAAAGGAAAAGTATAATACGTAATGTATAATTATAACTGTAATTTCTTTAATTATATATATCATAAATATAATTATAATTACTGACTGAAGCGGTGAAATTGCTGCCCTTATGTTTTAACGTTTTTGTGTATTTTTTAGCATGCTGAAATGAAATCCATAGCCAGAAATTCCTATCAAGCACCATTTTTAAAACGTTTATTTTATTTACCTTATAGCGTATTTTTCGAAATCATCAAAGCATAATCATAATGAACTGTAATACTTACCATGTGTAATTTTATAATGTAAGTGATTGGAAAAACCACTTTTTCTTTTTATTGTGTTTATAGTAAACACCGAGGACACCAGATGATCTCCTGATACGGGGTGCGAGCGCCTCAGGAAGTTGGAGCGAAATAACGTGCACCCTTGTCATTATCCTATGTAGACAGCCAATCCTTGGTGACAGACACATTCTTATCTTATCTTTATGAAACTTACATTAGTAGTCTTAGTTTCTCTCACATTGCATTAGTACATGTCATCTGGAAAAGAAATCAGTTTCAAGTTGTATTGTGGAGTAGAATGTTGTGAATTTGTAGTTCAGTACGAAATTATATTTACCATGTTGCATCGCTCATGTATAAATAATGCAGAGCACTTTTGTTATATATGTGGGAAATACATATTAAACAGAGGCGTAATGATACAGGATTTTGTAAGAAAATCATATCTTGCCTATTTTAGAATGCAACTTGAGACTAGCAACATTGGGCAACCCACAAATATGTAGAGTATGCACTGAAGATCCAAGCCAAGCTTCAAGGATGTTCTCCTTCGTAATGGAAACGGTTTTGGTTCAGTGCCTGTTCACTATTCAGTGATACTCAAATAATCACACGCAAATTTGCAACTAATTTTATTGCGAGTAAATTTCAGTGAACACGCCAGTTTGTGGCAATTTTAAAGTCCGTACAATGCTGCTGGGTCAACAATCTAGTTTTACTTAATGCCCGTGCTTTCTTTGCTTGTAGGATGGCAGGGCGCGAGTTGACCACTGGAATAAGAAAGACTGGTACCTTGAGAACATTTAGAAGTTGGTTGTTATAACATTCTAATGTTGTAAGCCGAAGCCTTGTGAGTCCTAAAATTTTGCTGCCACCTCTCCACATTAATCTTGGCTTAATGAAACGTAAAGGCTTTAAATAAGAAAGGAGACTGTCTCTAGTACATATGTGAGAAATTTCCATCACTATCTGTAGCAAAATTAGAAGATAAAAAGAATGAATGGTCCTGATGTAAGAAAATCTGAGATCAGATGCATTTGAAAGCACTATGGATGAAAAGAAGAAAGCAGCATGGGTATAATTTTGTGAAGTTGTTTCAAAATTTCTTGGTAACAACAAGGATCTCGGTTACCGAAACATTGTGTCTAACATGCTTGAAGCATACAAGGAACTTGGTTGTAACGTGAGTATGAAGACTTATTTCCTTTTTTTTCTCACGTAGATTATTTCCGTGCAAAACTAGGATTTTGAGCGAAGTACAGGGTGAACGATTTCACAAGGATGTGCTGGAGTTCGAAAGGAGGTACCAGGGACGTTGAAGCATCAGTATGCTTGCAGACTATTGTTGGATGTTAAAGCATGAAATACCTGACGACAAACCTAAAACAAAAAGGAACAGAAGTATTTTCTGAAGTAAGAAGCAACGGGTGTAAAATTTGTGTGAAATAGTGAAGTAAAAAGATAAAATAAAGCAAAAACACTATAGTGACATGTATTCACAACAAATCACAGTAATTTCAGGAAGTTGTTTATTCTAAATTTTGATTTTTCTTTAGAATAAAAAAAAGTATTATGAAAGATTTGTGACGAATTATTTATACAATATTTGTAAAGTTATTTCGTAAGAAAAACCTTACGTGATAAAGCACGTACGTACGTACTACGGATGTACGTATTTGATGGCTACGTACGTACGATACGTAAAGTGATTGAAAGTTTGATCTGTGCACGACATTATATAAAATCACATATTTTACTTTAGGCAACAAACAAAAAGTTTAAATTCGCAGGCTAGTGTTATTTAAACTAACGATAGACAAATGTTATATAAGATAAAAGTACAGCGATTTAAATATATTTAATATACATTTAGAGTTATTGCTTAAGAAGTGTATTTAATATACATTTAGATCTTATGATAAAATAATCAGATCCAATTAATAGTCTCAAAAATGTGTTTTCACAATAAACTAAATAATCTATCGTTTCTTGGCAACAAGCTTTTGAGGAATTTGGTAAATTTAAATAAAAAGTAAAACCATTATATACTGACAAATACAGAATATTTTGTTCCATATGTAGTTCATGACGACTAGCTGGAAAGGTTTTGAAGAGATTCGGTTATGCGTCCCGCTCCGCTCCCGCGTCCGCTACGTGGCGTCCCTCCCCCAGCCTCAGCTGCCGCGGTGGTGCGCCCTCGTCCCTCCAATCCACCTTCGCCGAGTAAACAGCGGTGGCCATCGCGCTGATCAATCACTCTGCCAAAGAAAATCCGTCGACAAAGCAACGCCTCACTCGGGCCTGCTTTCGTAAAATTCGCGGACAACGACTGCCCGGAAACATCAGAGATAACCAGGATTGCTTTTCAAATGGCGTTTGCTAAATGAACGAAGGTGGTAGACCATCAGCTTCATTTTTATGCCCACGAATTTATTATCGGGAGCAAAATGCCGAGATCTAGGCGAAGGATGTGATGTGCATCCCGGGCCATGTTAATGCCTTTCGGGTAGGTAGAAAGGTAAAGCGGCGGTGAATGTAAGACTGGAAGTTAGTAAATCGAAGAACGTCAGTATTGCAATACCATCTCGTGTTCCATTCATTTACCCTCTCCCCCACGCTCCACTTCTCTTACCTCTCCCAAGGCTAATATGCTGAATCAATCACTGCAGGCCTTTGACATTATACCCAAAAAGAAAACGAACGGTACGCACGTGTCACATTTACTCAACTCGCGCTTTCTTCACGCACTCAATCTCAATCTCAAGCGGGAATAGGAACCTGTTTTTGGGGTGTGGGTGGAAAGCGGAAATGGAGAGGCAGGATCGGAAAGGTTATAGCGGTGCGCTGGGGTGAAAGGCACTTGCTAAGTCGCCAACGGCACGGCCACTCTTTGCCACAGGGGAAATCCTGCATCCATTGTTTATTCTCACCACATCCTCCGCTGGCTGCGCCTCGCACGTCGGGACCTACACTCGTGCCCCGTCGCGTCGCGTTGCCACCCACCACGTCCCGCCATGGCCCGCCAATTAGTGCTCTTGAGCCTAGACAAACGTGTACTCTTTACTTTCGCCTTACTACGTAAGTGTGAGGAAAGTATTGAAACACTAGAACGACCAACGCCGTCATTGTGACGTCTTCGAGATATTTCAAGTAATATTATCTTTGCCAAAATGAATAGTAAGCCATTGTGGATGGCTTAATTAAATGTATTTATAATTTAAAGTATATGAGAAAATTTAAAATATTTCATCCAATTGAAATTGTTATATTGGTTGATTTATCTTAACCGTCAAATTGATTCCTTCCTAATAGCTGCTAACCTTGTACGCTCCATGTCCACATGTTTTGTTTATATCATCTTATTCTGTTCCGAGAAATCGTGGATACTTTGTTGCAAATCGTTGGTGTATATTTTATTTGAAGTGTCGATGCTAGTTATAATGAAATGAAACGCTCGAGAGATTCTGTTCAGATGATTCGCATGACGAAAGAACTAATGAGTGAGCAGTCAACATTTTTATAATTGTTTTAATGTCAGTACCATATATTCTTCTAATTACTGTATTAAATCAATAAAATGCTAACTGAAATATGTACTGTATGTATTTGTGACAATACATTCCCCTAAATCCAGAAATAGCATATTAAAAACATGAGCCGTCAAAATGACGGCGCGCGGGCATTCTCTGCAAATGCAAGGTCCGTTCTAGTGAAATCATGCGGGTGAAATTGGCAATTTTTCCGACACAGAAAGTTTTATTTTCGCTCTGCGGACTAAAATGGATAAATGTCCATTTGTCCGTCCGTGGTCAATGCTATCGCGTAAGCGTTCAGACGATTTTCTCCAAAATAGATATTCGTCAACCGATTTCTCAGAAATTGAAGCTCTGTGTGTTTGAAACACATATCTAGATTTTAAAGCATTACATGGAGACTCAAATAAACTATCTGGGGTCAATGAGGTATCTACCACAATAGTATTAATTATAATTTTAATATGATTACATTTAGCCAAACACGTGTTTCGGGAACACTCTTCCCATCCTCAGTGGTTCTACAATTTGGTGCCATAAACAAATTGGCAAATGTCAACACAAATCATATATAAACTAATGAACAATAAAATAATTATTTAAAATTAGTACTTACCCAAGTAACACAGATTAAACACATAAGTTCATGGAGAGTCGTCAAAGTATGACGCCATTTTGTTCGTACGCTGTACGAATGCAGACTGCTGGAAGGTGAGGGAGGAAATGAATGGATGGTAAAACAAGTCAATTAATAAATTTATGATGGGGCTGATTTTTACTATGGATAGTTCATTGAGGCATAAAAGGTTGGGATTTTTGCATAATTTTAAGATTTCTAAATTTTCCAAAACATTTAATTTGGTACTTTAATTTTCGAAATGTAGAATTTTGAAATTTCTATCAGAGTCGAAAAGTGGTTATTTTGAATAAGGTGACAAAAGTCGATAAATGTTTTTTTTTTAATTTGTTGCATCTTACAACTTGACGCAACGTGTCTCCAAACCCCTTAAGGGGCGCTGAGCGCATTCTTTGAGTAATCCCGTTAATTACAAAGCAAAGTCTCGTCCTGTCGCAGCCGGGGTCAGTGCCTTTATCCCTTCGGCCAGCTCGACGACGTTAGATCCCGGGGTTCCTAGCCGGTCACCCAACCAAGAACCCGCGAGTCTCGAATTCGCTTAACCTTCGTGACTTCACAGAGCGTAGTAAACGAATTCGGCTAGCGCCGCCGGCTGTTCTTCCGATAAACAGTGGCCGCTTTCTCCAATACGTTTGTAGACAGCATCTATACTTTGTGGTCCTTCTACCCAAAAATCTATCGACAAAATGTCTGACGGTCCGTTTGTATCCCGCACGCGCTTTTAATAAAATCTATGATATGTGATATTTTAAAATCATCTTGTGATGTAGGAGTGTCATAAGAGTATCTGTGGTGTAATAGATTAGACCATTGCTGGGGAAACTTGTGCAATTTAAAATTCGAATCATCCTGTGGCGAATAATTTTTGAGGGTAGAAAACACTTTTGCTGTAAATTGTAATGTTATAATTATTCGTAACCTTAATAATATCACAGACCCAGATATCACCTTTATTAATATCGCACCACAGATACATCATATTGCCCTCTACTGATTCTAGTGTGTTAATGTTCCTTAAGAATGACACATAAATTTGCAGCTATTGCGATTCTGATTTCACAACGACTGCATTTCTACTACCGCAAGCTAAAGTCTAGCGTTATCGCAACTTCATCTGTATCTTCGTAGTTCAACCCTGACGCTAGTTCAAGTTCAACCTTGACGGTAGTCTCTGAGATAACGCCTGGAACGAGATGAACAACATCTATAGAACTTAGTCGGATTGAAAATATTTGTAATTAAAATGAGCGGAGAAGTTAGTGCGTGTTTTATTCCTTTGCATTATTATTGTGAATTTGATATCCTTGACACACGAAGTATATTTCCATAATAAAAAAACTAAGTGCAATGAATATCACGTTATTATTTGTTCGTAATAAATGCGCCTGGACACCGTGATGAGTACTGACTACTGATGAGCGTGAGTAAGTATTGTAACGAGAACTGCAAGTTAAAGGACCGAATCTTTGAATCCTAGCAACGTTGACTTATTTACATCCACGTGAGCGCAATACAGTGTAATGAGGTGGGGAAATTATGTAATGCTGCAGAAGAACATGCTGAAATTCTATGAAACACGTTTTGTACGTCGTTAGTTCGAGAAAAAGTGGATTGGGTTGATCTTGCTCGTATAATACATTATATACATAGAAATGTCAAAACGCTTGTGTTTTGAACTTGAAAAAGTGATTTTCGAAAACCCTCTATCAGTCCATCTACGTATGAGTAATTCTAGAACCTAAAGTGAACAGGATTTTCACCAGAATCAATATTCCTTTAATGATCTGGCTCATGTCAGGAATCCTCGAATATGAAACGCATCTTTAACTTTGACGGTACGTTACATCAAACCTAAATATATTTTCCATATTTTCGAAAGAACTCCAATTGTTTTCTATAAATCTTTTCCTCGAAGCAAAAGACGAATTTGGCCACTGATCTGAATTTTCAAAACTTGAAAAATACACATTGGTCGAAATAGAATATTGTCGCTAAAGATTTACCATAATGAAATATATTTTTAAACTATATCTTGAATTATCGTAAATTAAACACTCTCGAAGTTTTTAAAATTGCAAATGCAAATGTTTCACTTCGTTTTCCCGTCGGGTAGAGGAAAGTTTCACTGTGTAGCTGGTGGTGTACGCGTAACGTTTTACGCGTGTTAACTTTAAGGACCCGAGATCGAATTTGGCGAGGAGAAAATAAATTGTTGTGGGAATAATTTTAGTTTTGTAAGTATAGGTAGTTCAGATTACTGCGTAGCCAATACAAATAAGATGTACCATGTGCTGTTGAAGCAGCACTAGTTTTTAACATAACATATAGTGGCGTCTCCTCACTCTTGACCTAAGGCGTTGGCAGCGAACGAAAATGTTAACCTCCACACTATTCTTTTGCTTACATATTTGGAGTAAAATTGAATTATGCAAACAAAATCCTTATTTATTTTAAATTTTAATATTGGAAGAATGAGGGAAAGATAGTCGCAAAATAACAACAATGAGGATGTTGTATTTTCTATTGCAAAGATTGGAATAATACATTTTAAAGTATTTAAAAACGCATGTTCAACGCTTTTCTCATTCAGTCTTCGTTTTAAAAATTAAATTATGAAATTATCAGGTTACGACACGATCCTTCTTTACTCAATTTCTTGTTTCTTCTCTTCATACGACATTGAAACACTTTTATTTAAAACTATTGTCCAACTTTTTCATTAGCCTCATCATAATATAACACCAATTTCATGAGTATCGCTAAAGACGGCAACGCGCAACGGAGAATATCACGATCACGGACGCTCGCTCTCCAGCAGGCTGTTAAATAGAGATCCAACGCCTTGGCACGCTTTTTCTATGAGTGGGAGGATGTTGCGCGCATGTGCTCCTGCCTCCCGATCCGTCCTGAAGACGCTGGAGGCATTCGCCAACGGGCTGAGCTGCGCTCGTGCACTACCTGCATGGACGCGCTTGTGCCGATCACAAGGAAAATTGTCTAATCGAGACGAGAAAGAATCTAAATAAATTCAAAGGAAAAATGATTTTTTTATTTTCTTGGTCGTTTACACACGACTTGCACACCCAAAGAAAACGCCACTGATAACACTAAAAAATAGTATGTATAAGGCTAGTATACACACAGTGTACTATATATACAATGTATATACAGTGTATATAGTATATATGTAGTATATAGTAAGATAAACTTTATTTAGGTTGGTAAACTTAGACCATTCAATCGTAGCTTATTTTAAAATTTTGTGTCTTGGAACGCGCCTCAAATCAATGCGCCTCAAATGCGCCTCAAATCAATTAATGTAGTAGCAATTATTATTTATATATATAATTTAATAATTACTATTAGAGGTACTGGAACACTGTTCTCGCGTTTCGACAGAAATCATGCACTGCATATATCCATGCTTCATTAATACGAAAAATAATAAGTTACGTACTGCAAGTAATAAATATTAGAACAAACCCCTGTCATAAGGACTAGCAACATACTGTCAGATGTTATCTTTCATAGGACAAGGACTCAAATTTAAACAAAAATTACAATTCACTTGAATTTTGACAAATTGCGTCTAACTTTCTATGATATTCAAATGATAACATTATATTACAATATTCAATTGGTTATAAATTTCGGCTTGAGACCCGGGAGCGGTATCTCAGTGCATCAACTGATGTCACCGCAGCGCTTCTGACCGGGAGGTCCTAGGTTCGAGTCCCGACGGCGGCAGGATTTTCGACACTGGCTTTTCAGCTAGGTCGAATTCAGTCGCTGTCTGGAGGAGAATTCTAGCGGCCGGCTGCTCTGATCGGTGGTTTTCCGTGGTTTCTCCGATCGACACCAGGCGAAGGCCGGAGCAGTACCCTACGAAATGGGCCACGGTTAGATGGATGGAGGAATATCTATTTTAGAACAAATAGGCTAAACGGTTTAGGCGCTAGCGTTTACAACATTAAGACACACAGGCAAGCGTTTTGCCATCAATCGATTTTTCGGTAACAAGGACCCACAAAACATGGATTCTGGCTACGCCTCCTGATTAGAAGAAGTAATTTACTATACAGGTGAGTCATGTAACTCTAGCACCTCCTGTAACTTTTGAACGGTTCAGGTTAATGCTATGCAGTTTTCACAAATTTAGATGATGGAATAGGGCTAATTGACACGTGTATGCATTTATATATTTTACCACTTGTATTTTACGAGATATTTGAATCAACTTTGCTTTTCAAATGGAATTATACATATTTTTCCAGTATATCGTGACGAAAGTAAAAAGACGTATTCAATGATGTACATATTGTCATTTGTTAGATAAGCATTTTTTGAGTAATTTTGATTTTTGTGACTCATATTTAACGGATATTTTGAATGTAACAGTCCACCACGCAAGGTCACGCAGTGCTCCACCAGCGCGCTTGGGAAAGAGAAGCTGATTGTAGCATTTCATAATAATACCAAATATATTCCAAATATCTACAAAACTGTTGCAGTTTTCTCCCTGAATTCTGCTTGCCGTCCTTCCGCTTCTTGCCCGCCTGTTTCGGGGTCCCGCAGCTACGCCCGGCAGCCAGGTAATGTGTTATTGGCTTCGCTCAGTTTTTCTTCGCTTGTGTTTGCTTATGCTTAAAGAATATATGCTTTTTGTGTCTCAGATGCACAATCTTTATTTGTCGTAAAATTGCCAGTATGCTCCTTAACGTGCAGTCCCGGTATTAGTCTACAAAAAGCCAATTGAATTAAATCAACTCGACAGGTCTGACGGCGGATCGGCAGTGAACTGTCGGACGTCGGAGGTAACGCCCACGCGGAGCGAAGCTCACTTAGGGATAACGACGCCTGATCGGAAGAGTTGCAAATGCACGACGCGCCGCGGGAATTTTGACGGCGTGTTCCGTGACTATATATATATATATATATATATATATATATATATATATATAGAATATATATAGCACAATAATAATAATACATATATATATATATATATATATATATATATATATATATATATATATATATATGTGTGTGTGTGTGTGTGTGTGTATAATACTGATGGCATAATGAGGAATAAACCTGTATATTTGTAAACTATTCTTAAAGTATACGTACATAATTAAGTTGTATTTTTTTCTGCCTTTGCATATGTATAAATATTTGGAAAAGAAAGTGATTACTGAAAATCTATCCCAATCAATATTTTAAATACTCTGCAACGTACATTTTTCTCTTTGATCGATTAAAAATAATATACCTTGTTTGTAAATGAAACAAAATTGATGATACTATTTTGAGGAAAGTATTAAAACAAAATTTCACAATATTCAGAAATGAAAATATGAAATAAAACAATTATAAATAAAATGTATATAGGAAGTAAAATATATATATATATATATATATATATATATATATATATATATATATATATATAGAGAGTGGAAAGCAACTTACCAAAATATGTTATTCGCAAAACTCATAAAATTAAAAAGACAATCCAAAAAGAAAAAACATAAATAAGGGGAAAATCTTCATTGTAAATACGTACGTCCCACCTTCAAGGAGAAGATGGAATTGCATTGAAATTGAGCTTTTATTAAAATAAAATAGTCGTTATCATTGCAAAATTTAACAATGAAATCAATGAATCAGGAAAAACACTGCTGAATGGAGTACATTATCTCAAACAAAGGAAAATTAAATATACCACAAAGCATAATTATTTTTTTGGGTTTTGTTATTTTAGTCAGAAAATAGTCATAAATGTTTGTGAATAAATGCGATTCCATGGCATTAATGGTATTATGTGTTTTTGTACATAATATCTCCAGGATTAATCTTTAATAGTTTCTGAGTTAATTATCCAAAATGGCAAAATTGAAAAACTGAAAACATCACGGCAATGATGAGAAAGTGAGTTTAATTTTGAGCCTTCTCCTTAATGATATTAATGTTCTTTAATATAACTTAGAAGGAAGTTATGCCATATCTCAGTGAGAATACATTGAAAATACAAGCAAGGAGCTGCATGAAGGCTAACAGAATTAGAAAGAATTCTGAATGCATAACATAATGAGCATAATTTAGTGTTTAATTCTGTTATATGTACATTGTATTTGAGGTTTGATTGAATTGAGAGACCTACAAAATTTGTTACCTTAACATCAGCTAATTGCATATTGTCTATTTTCATTGAGCATACGATTGCCGATTTGAAACGCAAACTGCATTGAGAGCAGTTTTTCCTTCATTAATTATTAATTTGTTATTACAACAACAATTTGAAACTTCTGAAATTGTAATACTATTCATTGTTTCTTGCTGAGAACATTCGTGTCATCGGCAAACAGAACTGTTCTTCCATTTTAATACATGGAGGGCATATCGTTTACGTACAAAAGTAAGAGGATAACACTCCCAAGATCGAACCTTAGACCCTAGAATATTCTCATTAAGGTGAGAATTGAAAGATAAATAAATAATGTCCTTTCTCGTGCTAGTACAGTACTTCCACTCTTTGTGATCGACATATTAAGTTACGAGCATATCCAATCTCGAGCAATACCAGGAATTCTATAAGAAGGTAATTTTGGAGGTAAAAATGTCAATGATGACAAAAAGCTTTCGAAAGGTCTGAAAATATTTCTCAAAAAATACTTTATTTTCACCCATTGATGAAGCAACATCTTCAAGAAGAGAAAATGCAGTTTCCGTAGATTTTGATTTCCTGAAACCGTGTTGTGAGTTTAAAAACGTATCTTTTTTCCCGAGAAAAGTTTCCATTCGTGTATAGAAAAGCCTCTCAAATATTTTTGAGATAACTGACAAATGAGAAATTGGGCCTGTAATTTCTGAAATTCATTTTGTTTCTTTAAAAGTGGCTTAATTTTTGCTATTTTGAAATATCTGGAAATATTCCGTTGCACAAGGAAGAATTGAAAAATGTGAGTTAATGGGTGTATAATGGCAGGTGCACACGTATTTGGCTCAATCTGAAATTCATCTAAACCATGAATATTTATTTTTTAGTTTACTGACTCTCTGGAGGATTTCTGTTGGAAGAAGTTTTGTAAATAAACATCGTGCCGAAATGTTTTTAAGAAGGCATAAGCCGTTGAATTTTGTGATTTTAGTCCGTTCGTGATCAACCGCAATTTCTAGAAAAAGTGTTATTGAATATATCTTTTCGTAAACTCTTTCTGATTACTTGTTTCGTTTCATTATCCCTAAAACAACGTTCTCTACAAAGTCCTGATGACGTGGTCGTATTTTGGCGATGTTCCATTGCTTTAGTTTTGTTTCTGAAACAAACATCCTCATTATTTTCATTATTTTTGTCTCAACTGTTATTTTCTTAAAATTTTATATTCTCGGAAGTAGACGTGGAAACCGGGTGATATTGTTATGATGTTTAAACAGCGAGCGTACGTTTGTTTTTGCTAATGATGTTCTAATTCCCTTGTGTATAAGTAAATATTTTTTCGTGAAATTTTTAATTTTTCCTTTAATAGACAGCATGCGTTAAAGAGAAATGGAAAGACCTTAAAGACGCTTTGAGAAAATAAATTATATTTTCTATTTGTGTCAATAGTTATAAACTGCATCCCATGACTCTTCCAGCAAGTAGTCCGTAAATAATTTGATGTTAGCTTTAGTAAAATGCTCTGCACATGCGTGTTTTATTTATTGTGTCAGTATTCATATTAGTAATTGTAAGAGAATTTGTGCATCGTGGTCACTGTAACTCTAGGATTATTCGTTATTATTTCATTTCTAGTTGTGGTTTTGTTAATTATAATTTGATCTATTGCTGTTTCAGGGATTTAAGAGTATTCTGTGTAGGTACGTTCACTGTAATATCTAAATTAAAAGAATGAATTAAATTGAGAACTGCTCTTTTCGTGGATTCGCCCAGAAAATCAATATTGAAATCTCCACATACAACAATGGATTTAAAAGAGAGATTACTAATTTTGGTCAGCGTTATCTCTAGATTTCTAAGAAATTGAAACACCCAAAGCTCGCTTTGTTGAGATCTGTAGATGCAAAGTAAGATAATTTTGAGTGTAGTAAGATGTTAATATTATGTAACTGTTATTTAAAAACATTTTAACTGCATATAAATTGAATTTCGACAAGAAGGTAGAATCAATATTATTTCTTACGTAAATATACGAATATCCGTGTTAGTGCCCTATTTGATTCCCTGCCTCTACAATAAGATCCTGCAAGGTAAAACTAGGAATTTGAATTCATCATACCACCGCTAAATTTCATGGTGAACATCAAAGCGGTGCTGCTCATCAAGACAACATTGGTCTCCATGCTATAATTTGTTCAACATCCGCCGCACGCGGGCGCCCAGGGAACTTCAATCCTAGAAATTCAGGAACTAATGTCAAGCGGCGCTATGAAGGTTAGTACTCAGCAAACTGCCAGTGATGCCAAGGCGTAACAAAAGCAGTGAGCGGAAACCAAGAAACTGCTGTCAGTTCAGCAAATAGCGGTAAGAAACTATTCAATAACTTCGATGAAAATGAACATCCTCCTAAAAAACTAGTCAACAGTGCTAATAGTGTGTATTCGGTGACAGTCTATTACAATTATCTGGTACCATTAGTCTACACATACATATCTATTATATGATCACTTAGAAAATTTAAAATACTCTGACTCCAGATTTAATTATATAAACTGTAATCTAAACAAGATGAAATACAAGATTCCACCAATTTTTGTGAATAATATAACGAACTTATCCCAGTTTAATAGAGAAATAAAAACAATGTTTCTAATCAGTTCACCTCCAATATCATAAATAAAGGTAAATGTTCAAAACAATAAAGGTAATGTTCAAAACAATAACTGACTTTAGAAAAATAATTAAACATCTGTTAAATACTAAAAGATATTTTCACACCTAAATATATGTGAAATCGCAGCTAATAAAAAATGTTCCATAGTATTTAAAAATGTTCATCAATCATTATCACTACAGGAAATCAAGGACGTCAAAGAGAAGTGCCCTTTGCTAATCAGTGTTACTAGACTGCAAAAAGAAAACATTCCTATTCCAGCTGCCCATTTTAACGGCCAGCAGAGCATATACATAGTATTACAAATAACGGAAATTTGCAATCTAAAAGTGAAAGGCAAAAAAAAAGAAGAATCAAAGGACCAATATTGTTATATTTCAAGATTTGAAAAACTGTGTACCACCAAATTTCGACTTCAAGAAACCTGTTTTGTTTGTTTATGGATTTCTTTTCCATCTCGAGGCCTGTATGTGATCAAAATACTTCAAAATGCCTGGTATACCACACTTGCCTAGTAAAAAGGTATATAAATTGTAAATTCATAGTATGTATATGTATAAGTAATTACACAGCTTAAAATAAGCTAAATTGCATGGCCATGGAAACAACTATGATACCAATTTATTGTAACAGCTTGTATCCTTTTATTGTTCATCACTGAGTTTCATCAATATTAATTTTATTTTTATTTAATTTTATATTTAAATTAAAGATTTAGTCTTGTTTTCATGTAATTTACATGATACTACTTTATTGATGGTACTCAGTGATAATTTATAACTTGTCATACAGTGTAAAACCAAGTTGCATACTCTGGAGTACTATGCAAAATGTGTAAATATATATGGTAAGATCCAGCAATGCTATAGTTCTACCATTTGCTGCCAGATGGCAGATAAGTCGCTGCATTAACACCTTCAATTGTCTTATCAGTAGCTGTCACTTTTCTGATAGCCAAGTTCAGCCTCCGTCCGCTAGAAGCGCTATGTAATATTTAAGAGTTTTTCACTGTTTGAATGTTCCATGTAATGCCGCGATAAGAAATAGTTCTAGCGGCTTCATATCTTCATTAGCAATCTATAAAAGGGCTCTGCGCCCTCTTTACGTTGATATACCATGCCACGCTAGACTTTTTTTAAGCTTTTGCAATGTTTTCGAAATTCGTTATATTCAAAATTTTGATTTAGCCCGGTCTCTCTGGACCGTTAAATGTTTGACTGTTTTACATAAAGTGTATGGTTCTCTCAATGTATGCCCAAGTGGGCTATTGGTGTGGCTAAGGCCCGATTTTTTTGTATACATGACAATGGTGTGTTGTATTGAATTTGTTGGATTGCTATTTGTAGATTGAATGTTTGTATAATTTGTTTCTCTTACAGTGCATGTTTTGCAAGCCCTAGAGACTGTATTTGCTGTAACACATGCTTCGACGTATGGCGAGGCTCCTGCCTGAGCTGTGCGCTTATACAGGTTGAGTCTGATTTGTTTTGTGGATGCCAATCATATGTTAATACTATTGTATTATTGCAGACTTTGTTTGACAGCATCCTGTCTGTGCTGGTTATATGTGCCAAATGACCAATTGAAGAAGACTGTCCATGGTCTCGTGGGAGACGCCTTTTTCGTCTACCGTGTCGTAGTTGCGTCGGCCACAAGGCCACATTCTGGCGCAACAATTGTTTTCTTTTTGTTATTGAAGACATATCAGTTGAATGTCTTGTCATTTTGTTGTAAATCGTCAGTTTTGCCGTGTTTCCTAAAGTGGAATATTCTACGCAAATTATGACGACATAGTTCTGTATTGCTGATTATGTGGAACTGGTATCTATTTCTAAACTTTATTTTTTTTAAAGAGGTCTTCCTTGTGACCTGACATTTGTAAATTTCTGTAATTCTATGTAAATTATAATCTTGTTTTATAGAGGCTCTGTTTTAAGCCTGACAAATTTGTTAATGTGTTTTCTCACCAATGTAAGAGAATATTATTAAGAATTCCGTATTTACAGGTAATATCTCCAGTCCACGAGTCAGCTGAAAATTTTGTAATTTTTGTAATTGTATTTTGTGCAGTTTCAACTGCATTGTGTTAATTTATGGTTAATAAGCACAACATTATAATGTTCTGTGAAACTGACTAAAACGTTTATTTTCTGGAGAGGTACTTATCCTTTGATTCTCGTGAGTTACCTGAACCTGTAGTGTGAGTTGTAAAACTCCTGATTTCTTTGTTGATGAAGGCAGACGCCCTAGGGATTTTATGTTAGTCCCGACCCTTTCCTCTAGGAACACGCGTCACAAGCCGGCCTTCTACATTTCCTTCATTTGCTCTAGGATTTTAGGAAAAGAAACAAAATAAAACTATTTTGCCACATCTCACTTATGATCGTAATTATTATTTATTTCAACTTATTTATAAATACAAAGTGAATTATGTCGCATTTTATATATCACTGATTTGAAAGATAAATAAATACAATGCTTCAGATGTTTAGACTTTGGTCATACCCGCAATAATTGTAACCACAACTTAGTCTGTATCTACTGGTCGGTAAATTATCCAAATAAAATTCTCACCTCTTTTTGTAAGAACTGCAACGGGTCGCATCATGCAGACGTTTGTACTGACGAATGCCCGTACTACAAAAAACTAACTGAACCACATTCCCTAACGGAGCTCATAGTGGAGACCTACGGAAAAAACGCTTCTCACAGCAAAAATGCGGAACCCCCACCCAAAAATTCACAACCAACCAACCTCAGAACCAGATCCAACAATAACCCCACCTCGCTTTCCTTCCGACAATTTCCCATACATCCTACACACAGACGGCATCCCCAATTTCACTTTCGACCCAACAGCAACCTCCAACTCTAATCCACCTTGTCAACCCAACCAAAACCCTCCAATACCAAACAATAGAAACCCCAGTAATAGCAGTAATAATCATTAATCATGAGTTGTAATGGAATTACAACTCATGATTAATGATTGTTATTACTGAAGTGAAAGTGAATATACACTAATAAATTCCATTACAACTCATATCGTAAAACAATTTTTGATCGTGATTAGAAAACGTATTATAATTATGTGGGTAATATTATATAAAAACTTGCCTAACCCTATAATAGCCTACATGAATAATATATATACAATTCAATTCTCAGAACAGGATACTATCCAATAGTATGGAAAAATTTCAACATAATCTCCGTTCCCAAGCCCCATAAGTCATACCCAAGCCCCATACCAATCAGTCTTCTCCCGTATCTATCCAAGATTCTAGAAAAAATAATACTAAAAGGATTTAATAAACATCTAAACATAGCCCAGACCATACTGAAACATCAATTTGGCTTCATCAATAATTTATCAACCTCAGTTCAGCTCCGCTGTCGCTCCGGCGCTCACGTTGTTCTATACCTCCCTCACGTTTAAGAGAATTTATTTTAAAGGGAACACACTTTTAAGAAAATTTCTTTTAGAGGGAATAGTAAATAAATAGACATTAAAAAATGTCATTTCCTACTAGAAAATTTAAAAAAATATTGTACTCACGTCTAGTCTTTTTGTGAAGTTTCGTAAATTGATACTATAGATGTTAAGAATTTCCACATAATGTCACTAATACTTTTTTAACATGTTTTTTTCCACATATATTCAAAAAGATAAATCTGAAATTGGTCTTTGACGCCATGCCGAGGCAATTGGCGCTTCATTGCACTCCAAGTGCTTTCGATTGTATTGGTTTGCTCATTATTTTAATTTTTTTGATAATTTCATTTCTCTTCCACACTTCGAACATTAATGTCTACTTGCAATAATTCCAACATTCATACACCTCTTAATTTCTAATTTTCCTTTCATACGTAACTCACAGAAAAAAAATACCATTTAAAATTTCACTCATTCTCGCCAATGCAATTGAATTCACTAGAAATGCAATTAAAGAATAATTTCAAACTTACCTTTATCAATATATGTGGAGAAGAATGCATAAACCAAATGACTTTCATTAAATCAAACAAACGAAAGGAAAAAAACAATTGCTTAGAAACGTAAGTGACTTAATGTAGCCTTGACATAGGGGGGTAGCTATTCTCCCGATCAGCCTTTTTTTTTTTAAATGGAAATGTAATAGGTTTTATCATTTGTCAAATATTGAGTAAAAGTCGATATTTCTTTCATTTACTGAGCGAAAAATCTAATAAGTATGTTGATTTCAATGTATTAATTTATCAAAATCATCAAAAAATATCAAAATTCAAGCGGTCAACCCTTCATTGGTAATACATGGGATCTTTTAAACATTGGTATTGCCAGGGTAAACATACAAGTTAGATATTTATTCCCAATATTAACGGGTTATCTCTAGTCATATATTTATTTACGTAATTTGTATTCTTAAAATTCGAGGAATGGTTACCATTTTATATATTTTCATGACGCTGTTATATTGCATTTAGGTGGTTACTTACTGATTGGTATGAAGTTTGAAACATTCTACGTCATAGAAATCGGTCTAATCTTAATTTTTTTGTTAAAAGTTCTAAAAGGTTACCACACATTGAAATACAAAAATTAGGATCCCACGATTTAAATAAAATGATGAAAATGTGTAGAAGTTTGAATCAGATGGCAACAAGTTGGGCATAATAGATTTGAATGATTGAACCGGCGTCACTAGCCGAATTCTAAACTATGCACCGTGAAGTTACGGAGGTTAAGCGAATTCCAGACATCACGGGTTCCTGGTTGGGTACTGTAAAACACTGGGCAGTGACGCCACGCTGCAACGTCCGGTTTATTTTCTATACTCATAAAATGGACAAAACATCTATTTTAAAACAATTAGAGAATTTTATTCCACAGATACAATGGAAAGTGACACAAAAGTTAAGATTAATAATAATTTGTAATAAGATTAATAATGTATTTACCATTTGGATTGTATAATTCTAAACAATATGTAGCAAGTATTGTATCGCAGCTTCTGAGTCAATGACCTCCATCTCGATCAGGCTTTTCGTCCAGTTTCCCTGCTCCAATGAGCTCAGAGCTCAGCCCCTTGTTTTGCTTCTGTACATTATCTTCATTATCTGAGTACGACTTCTAGAATTCAGTGGGATATATAGTTATTCAAATTATTGTTTCTATGTTGTCGGGGCAGAAAGTATTATTCCTTAACGAAGGACATAATGGATAAGAGCCCAAAATTTATTGCTTATTTATCCTTGAAAATAGATTTTATTACATCGGAGCGTTTTTAATTAATTAATTAATTGAAAATTCAAGTAGTATATGACTTAGTGTAGGGATCAGAGAATTTTGAAAACGTGCACAGAATTCACTTCTTCCCATAGCACGTCATACACAGTTTTCACTGTTTTTGACATACATAAATAAATAGATGCTTGTTGGTTCGGGAGACGTCGCGCCCTGGACAGTTTGCCTTGAACGTTTCGGCCGCCATGCTGCGGCCTTCCGGGAGCGAAATGCCACTGGCATGGCGAGGAAGGTCGCGGCGTGAAGAAGCCTACACTCTCATTTGACGCTGAAGTTATTCAGTGTTTTGTTTGCCGACCATTGTCATTGGCGGACGTGCCTCTGAAGCGCAAATGGTCTCTTATAGACATTCATATTAAATACTTCACATTTAGAAAGAACGCATTAAATACAAACATGTTTTAATTTGTTCTGCATCAATTTTTTTCTGGAATATGTGGAGAGATTAGCTCTTTGGCGATACAAATATTTTGAGCGTGGGCCTGTGTAGTCACAGTTGAAAGAGGGTTATTTATTTATTAATAAAGGCACTCATTTTGTTGGTGAAAAATGCAGAGATCCCAAAACATAAATATTTTTATCGTGTAGGCAGTAAGCGAGATGTTTTATTTTTCGAAGTAATTGACTGTGAATCTAAGATACACTTCGACATTCTGCTAAATTTTATATTGAGGTAGGTTAAAATACTAATTGGGTATTTTGAAAAAAAAAAAAATAAAATAAAAATGTTGACAGAATGCCAGAAAAGGGAAAATACGAAGAAAAATAAATAGAAATGAGACAGTGGGGACAGAAGCCGTCATTAAACAGCAAGAAAGAAGTTTGAGAAAATATTTAAAATATTAGAAAAAATAATAAATTACATTAATAAAAGTTCCATTGTTAGTGTAGATAAGAAAATTTCGATAGCTTAGTTACCGGTGACAAATTAGCATCGAACTCGGGCAGTAACAATTGAACATGTGAAGAGCAGAAACAAGCTGGGTAGATAGATGAAAATTTTGCGTCAGAATTTTTTATTTATTTATTTTACGTAAAAAAAAACAGTTGAAAACTGCGTATGACGTGCTATGGGGAAAAGTGAATTGTGTGCACATTTTCAAAATTCTGTGATCCCTACACTAAGTCATATACTACTTAAATTTTGAATTTTGAAAGGGAGAAAAAAAACTCCCATGTAGTAAAATCTATTTTCGAGGATAAATAAGCAATAAATTTTGAATTTTGAAAGGGAGAAAAAAAAAACTCCCATGTAATAAAATCTATTTTCAAGGATAAATAAGCAATAAATTTTGGCTCTTATTACTTCCTGCCGCGACAACATGGAAACGATAATTTGAAGAATTGTGTTTCCCACTGAATTCTAGAAGACGTGCACAGAAAATGAAGTTACATTTATGTCCAGAAGCAAACCAAGGGGCCATCTCAGCATTTGCTCAATGGATCAGGGAAACTGGACGAAAAACCTGATCGATATGGGGGTCATTGACCCGGAAGCTTTAGTACAATAGTTGTTAGAGGTTGTTTATACTCATTTATACAGTCCAAATGGTAAATAATGCATTATGTATCATTGTTAAAATTAATGTTGCTTTTCTTGTGATGCTCAGTATAGTCTCTAATTGTATAGAAACAGTTATGCAGCAGAAACGATTTCACTTGGGATTTAAACTTTTCTATTGAAGTTAATCGTTTAATGTCATCTAGCAAAGTGTTGTAAAATAATGTACATGTATTGTATGTGAATTTTTTGTAATGAGCTGTTGATACTGTCACCTGGTGAATATGATTTCTACGTCGAGTGTTATAGTAATAGACTTCGGCATTTTCTGAATATATATATTCCCGCCCTTGAGCAAGTCATTTTTTACAAAAACCATTGATTCGTAAATAAAAAGACACGGTAATGGTAGAATTCCTAGATTAATGAAGAGAGGCTTACATGAATCACGTGGGTGGGATTTGTTTATTATTCGTACAATTGTTTTTGTAATCTAAAAGTCTGGGAGCTATAAGATGTTTTTCCCCCAGAATATTATGCCATATCTCAGGCGGAATGAACATTCGCGAAGTATACACAACGAGCAGTATGAAGGCTGACTGAATTTGTAAGAATTCTGAACGCGTAGCATAATGAACTTAATTTGTGTTCAATTCATTTAAATGGACGTTCCATTTAAGTTTGACTGAATTGAGAGACCTAAAAATTTTGTTGCCTTAACTTCAGTCAATGGTACACCGTTCATTTTCAATGGAGCACAGAATTGTTTATTTGAAATGGAAAACTGCATTAAAACCGTTTTCTTTTCGTTTACTATTAATTTGTTATTTCGAACCAATTTGAAACATCTGATATTGCACTATTTACTGTTTCTTTATTGCAAAGGATGTTCGTATCATCCGCAAAGGGAACCGTTCTTCCGTTTCGAATCGTCGAGGCATATCGTTTACGTAAAGTAGGAACAGAATAGGGCCTAAAATCGATCCTTGAGGAACTCCACATGCAACGGGCAAAGAGTCGGAAAGGTGCGTACGTAATGTTCCATCATTCCAGAAAGGTATTTCAACTCTCTGAGATCGTTGTTTAAGGTACGAACATAACCAATCTAGAGCAATACCACGAATTCCATATGAAGGAAATTTTGGGAAAGTAAAATGTCATGATCAATGACGTCAAAAGCTTTTGAGAGATCTAAAAATAATCCAATAGGTGCCTCGTTTTGATCCAATGATGAGGCGACATCTTTAAGAAAGTAAATATAGCTTTTTCCCGTTGATTTTGATTTTCTAAATCCATGTTGGCAATCTAAAGCGCGTCGTGTTTAGTGAGAAAGGTTTCCATTCGTACGTAAAAAGTCTCTCTAATATTTTTGAAAAACTGATAGAAGAGAAATGGGCGATAATTTTGAATTTCATTTTTGTTGCCTTTTTTGAAAAGCGGCTTAATTTTAGCTGTTTTGAAAATATCTGAAAACGTTCCAGTGCATAGATGCATTAAATATGTGAGTTAACGGGTGTATAATGACATACGCACAAGTCTTTAACAAAGAATCCGGGAATTCATCTAAACCGGACGAATATTTATTTTTTAGTTTACCGATTATTTTTAGAATTTCATAGGAAGAAGTTTCGGAAACGAACATTGTCTAAAATTTTGGGTGAACTGTCTGTTTTTGAATTTTGTGCCTGAAGACCCTTAGTGAGATCGGCAGCAATTCTCGAAAAGTATTGGTTAAAGAAATTAGCCACTGTTGACGGATCGTTCACATTTATATAGTTATATTTTAAAACAACATTCTCTACGGGTTTTCTAGTTGATTTGGTAGTATGTTTTATTATATTCCACATTGCTTTTGTTTTATTATTTGAGTTCAAAATATCCTGATCGTTTTTCATTATTTTGGCCTGCCTTATGACTTTTCGTAACAATGTTTTGTATTTTTTAAAGTAGGTAAGGTAATCTAGAGAAACGTCATGACGTTTAGAAATGAAAGAAAGAATTCGCTTGTTTTTACAAGATGTCCTAATCCCTTGTGTTATCCAAGAATTGCTTTTCCGTGAAATATTTAATTTTCGTTTTTGAAGAGGAAAGCAAGTGTTAAAATGAAATGAAAGGGTTAAAAAAAAAAGAATTATATTTGTCGTTTGTATCAGCAGTATTATAAACCGTTTCCCGTGACTCCTGCATCAAGTAATCAATGAATAATTTAATTTTACTTTTAGTAAACAATCTAGTCATACGTGTATTATTTCTTGTGTCAGTGATCGCATTTCTTATAATGGTAAGAATTTGTGCATCGTGGTCACTGTATCCTAAATCTTTGTTTCAACTTCATATCGAGTATTAGTTTTGTTAATTCTAATTTGATCAATTGCCTTCATCGAATGTTGTGTGATCCGTGTAGGTACTTTAATTGTAATGTCTAAATTAAAGGAATTAATTAAATTGAGAAACTTTTCTTTCTCGCAAGATTCGACCAGAAAATCAATGTTAAAATCTCCGCATACAACAATGGATTCAAAAGAGTGATTTCTGACTTTGTTACGTGTTATCTCCAGGTTTTCTAAGAACAAAATATAATCTGCAGTTGTCTTTGTTGGAGGTTTGTAAATGCAAAGTATCACTTTTAGTGAAGTAAGATGTACAACAGAAATTTCGAAAATATTTTCAATGGAGTACACATTTAATTCCGCCAAGGGGATAGAATCAATATTATTTCTAACGTAAATACATGAACCCCCATACGTAGGACCTTTATGGGATTCTCTCTCTCTCTCTCTCTGCAATAAAAGCCTGCTAGGTAAAAGTTTGGAATTTGGAAAATGCTAAGTTCATTAGGAGATAACCAATGTTCTGTAAAGCAAAGAACGTCCATTTGATTTAGATCGCTCTGTAGAGCTGCCTCGATAAACTCAGTTTTATTTGAAAGGGATTGAACATTATGGTGGAGAATGTTTATTTTTTGCAAGTACCTACACGAATGTTTTTCTGCTGCATCTGACTGTAGGTTATGTATTTACTCCATTTTTACCTCGAGTGCGCGGTCGAAGGTTGTGATGTCCCGGCAGTGACAGGTTGTGAGGAAGATGGGGCATCGGATGTAGACGAATTGGTAGTGGGAATGGGAGAAACGGGAGTAGGTTCAGAGGAAGAGGCAACAGGGTTCGAAATAAGGGTGGGGGGTGGAGAACGTAAGGAAGATGAGAGGGATAGATTTTTGGCAGGAGACTGCGTAGGACTGGAGTTGATGATGTATTGTGCAAGCTTGTTACCGACTGCATGTTTTCCTGCAAGGTTCATGTGAAGACCATGCCGGGTGAAGTGTTTTGCTGAGAGGAAATTAATTTCAAAAAGTGTGACATTTGTTTCTCTCAGCTGCAGTTTCAATTGTTGGTTTGCGTGCTTAATCTCGCTGCATAGTGTTGGTCTGTTGTACCAGAAGGGCAGAGTCGAGACTACAATGTTAGTATTTTGGGCGGCACATTGTAATTTGTTAAGATGTTTTTCAGGTGTAAAGTTACCGCCCAAGTTAATGTCATTCTGCCCTCCTATGATAATGACTGTGTCCTGATTGGTCAGTGTTTTCGTGTGGGTGTCCAATTCTGCAGTCACATATGCAAACCTCCCGTTAGGTTTAAAAATAGATGAGACTGAGAAATTGGAGGGTAACTTCCTACTGAGAATGGAGGAAAGATGGCGGCCATGACTGTCAGCTAAAATAAGTACCCGTTTTTTAGGCTCAGTAGGAATGTCTATGTTTTCAAGTGAGCTAGGATGCGCAGCTTTACGTGTTTTGGTTTTGACGCGCTTCCTAGCCTGTTTGCGTTGGTTTGTGCTTGTACTTGTCGATGGTAGAGAAGGGTGGTGAGGATCAGGAAGGCGAGGAAAATTTGTTTCATAATCTAAAGCCTGTTTTACACGGTCATGTTTTCATCATTTTTCTGTACAGAAACTGGATGGAAAAAAGACGTTCATTTCTATGCGTACCGAAACTGGATGAACGTAATTCCAGCGTTTTACACGGTCACTCCTGGTCTGTACGTAATCGTGATGAAAATACTTCCTCTGAACGCCGCAAAAAGCGCTGGAAGTTTAACAGTTGAACATCGCATTTACGGAAACAAATGAAATTAGCGGGAAGAATGATCAGAGAGTTACGAATTCGCAGTGTACGCAAAGTGAATGCACAGTGTAAGGAGTAGAAAGGCGTGTGAGGTAGCCTATTGTGGTTTTATTTGCGAGATGGAAAGGAAAACAATAATCGCTACGGCGGCAGCTAGTATTATTGTGGCATCTGCTGCCGCGGCAGAAAGGAAAGGAGGAGACGCTGCACTTGGGTGAAATCCTGGGTGCAGAAGAGAATACTGGTGTGGTCTGCTACACATGGTAGATAATGAATTGCGTCTGGAAGACCCACATTGTTATCGTCAGTTCATGAGGATGACGGAACAAATTTTTGACGAGCTCCTGAGTCTGATAGTGCTCGATATTAAGAAGGAGGACACCTGTATGCGAGCTGCAATTTCCCCACGTGAAAGGTATGGCACATTACAAAGTATACTTTTTTGTATATATAAATGCACATACAGAAATCTCCTAGTATCTCTATTAGTATCGAAATATTTAAATTACATAGGCATATTATTTCGGTTTGTTGAAGGCTTGTTTTAGCTAATTTTTTTTTTTAATTTTTGCAGGCTGGCTGTTACTTTGCATTTCTCGCATCAGGAGAACGTTCAGGTCTCTCATGTTTTCCACGAGGATTCATGAGAGCACTATTAGTAAAATTGTGCCAGAAGTGTGTAGAGCCATCTACACACGTCTGCGACCTTTGTATGTGAAAGTAAGTTGATAAAGCACAAGCATTACATTAACATTAATTGGTATGGATATAAAACTTATGTTTTGCTTGTAGTGTCCTCAGACTCAAGCACAGTGGTTGAGCGTATCCCAAAAGTTTGAAGAGCTTTGGGACTATCCGATGTGCATTGGTGCTATTGACGGAAAGCACATAGTCTTCAGAGCACCAAGATCTGCGGGATCATATTATTTTAATTACAAGGGGGCACATTCCATTGTTCTGCTGGCAGTTGTAGATGCAGAATGCAAATTTTTGTATGTGGATGTGGGAGTAAATGGGCGTGTGAGTGATGGAGGAGTTTGGAGACACACTTCTTTACAAAAACATGGAGCGATTACATATCCCTCCATGTGGTTCATTGTGTACAGGAATGAACGTGCCATACCACTTTGTTGCCGACGATGCATTTGCACTGTCTCGGCAATTAATGAAACCCTTCCCTGCAAGAAACCTGTCAGCAGACAAAATAAACTTTAATTACCGCCTGTCCAGAGCCAGGAGAGGGGCAGAGAATGCCTTTGGAATATTGGCCAACAGGTTCAGAATACTGTTGTCACCCATTAACTTGGATGTGCAAAAAATTGATGATCTGGTGCTGGCAACAGTTGCACTTCATAATTTTTTAGCATGCAAGAACAAATCCAACTACACTGATACATCATGTGCAAATGTAAATGATTTGAAACACATAAATACAACCAGGAAGATATTACTTGAAAATAATGAGAGTTCTTACTGTTGCAGGTGACCAGTTGCTATCAATTGAGTCTCTAGCAGTTGATCCCGGTCAGAGAAGTACAGTGGGAGCACAGAGGATGAGGGATGAATTGGTACAGTATTTTAAACAAAATTAAAGTTAATAAAGTACTTTATTTTTCATTTTCTATTTTTGATTACATTGTACATAATATTCATAAATTGGTGTTGAACTTCAACACGCTCCTCGTATGTGAGTTCTCTTAATCGTACTCCAACATACCTCGCAAATGCCGTACAATCATCATCGTCATCATTTTCAAGCCTTTTTAAAGCTTGCGTTGCATTATGTAGGGCAAGAGTAATGTCATCACTCTCTCTCCCTCTCTTTTTAATATTTCTCCGCAACCCAGAAGAATTGCGGAGTTGGGGTGTTTCAATAGTGTCGCTGCACCCTTGTAGTGATGCAGCAACAGTGCTGCTGCACACTGGTTGCGATGTGACAACACTGTTGCTGCATCCTGACTCATATCTGACTATGTCAGAATTACCTGTTGTACCCTGGGGGTCTAAATCAAATGACCCTATCACTTCCAAATTGTCCTCCAATACTAGCGTGTCATTTCCGACATTTGTGGAAGGAATAGAGTCTTCCTCAAACGCTAGGGTGGACTTTGAGTCCCTCAATTTTATGGCAGGGTCCAAAAATTCTAATTCTTTAAAATAGTACAACGTGGGCAGGTAAATGTCGCATGTTGCCACGCCAGATTTTTTGCTATCCTCCACTTTCTTCTTTTCGTTACTATAAGTGGATCTAATCGTGTTCCACTTCTTCCGAATATCTTCAGCAGTAGTACCAGGCCTGCAATACAAGATGCACATTGTACCAGACCCGCAATACAAAATAATTATATGCTGTACTTTTTTGTTAAGAGTTACTATTTATGCACTAGCCACATGCATTGTATGATCATTCTGGCCAATCAAGTGATGCATTTTATAGATTCCCTTAACTTATTATTTATTACCCACTCCTAAATTAAGGGATTAGTGTTGTCGCAGATGAGAGCATTTAGGACACCAAAAAAACAAACTTTTACCCTTAAAAGAATTAGAAAACACAGGTATTACACTGAAAAGTATTAAAAGTACAGGGTTGAAATCTAGTAATCACTTTATATTGCCCAAAAAAGATCATACAGTGCACGTGGCTAGCACATGTGCACCATGTGTTTTATTATATACTTACCGCATTGTAGATATACTTTCTGCAATGCAATTCAATATCTTCATCCTCTCTTTCTTTTTGTAATTTACCTCCATGCTGTCATAGAGAACTGGGTTGCCCTTAACCAGTTCAATTAAAAACATCACTGTGTCTGGATGCCACGACATACTGTAAGCGAATAAATAATGTAAATAATAATTAAAAGATGCAAGGTAAATTGGTATTTCACATTAATTTGATTTAAATATCCTCCTTGATTCACCTTTGTACAGAAATATCTCGCACAATTGTGTCAGACAACCAAAACAGACAAACACTTCTGCAACAACAAAAAATAAGGTTATAAATACATGAAAGAGGTACACTTGTATTTCATGTTCATTTTTCTATAGTAACCTTCACTCACCTTTGTACAGAAATCTGAAACGTTTGTAGCAATCGCTGCACAAAACAGACAAATCACTTCTGCAACAACAAAAAAAAATAACAATATTTCCGGAGAACGCACGCAATCGAAGAACGTTCCATAAAGTGACACTAGGGGCGCCGTAGTCAAACTGGATGAAATCTGTACGGAAAAATGAAGCATGCTTCATTTTTGCGTACAAATTACATCCAGTCTGCTCAGTATCGACGGGAAATGATGAAAAAATGACCGTGTAAAACAGGCTTAAAACACTAAATTTGTTTTGAGTTGTGACGGGATGCGGTGTCTGTGTCTTTTGTACAGTCACGGGTGTACGGTTGGTATTATTCGCAGTGTTGCCGACTTGTACCCAACCGTCTGTGTAGAGAACGACCTCTTCCAACCTTCGGATATGTTGATCTAAATTATTGCTTACATGTGTGAAGGCTTTCAGAAGGTCGGCTTTGAGAGTGTAGAGAGTAAAAAGAGTAGAACGAGCAGTAGCCATGTCACGAATGCGTTTTAATGTACGTGATAAAAATTGAAATAAATACAAGAAAACCCAGATAAGAGCAACAAAAACCTAGCTTTGTATTTTAAAAGTGTTAAATTGATGTGTATTAAATAAATTAAAAAGCAAGATTGAATACAAAAACTAGAAGGTATGCTACACAACAAAATCTAATGGAGCTAGTACTTACGAAATTTGTCTCGATCTGATGGAGGTAGGACGTGTGGCCGTGACTGGACAAGAAATTGTTTGTAAAAATTTTAATTTAGAATATGCCGTGATCCGATATAAATGATTTACACGAATTGTATGAAGTTAACAGTAGAAAAATGAACGTGATTATAGACGGACCCACGGCGAAATTGTGTCGCGAAGGTACAAATAGAATTAGGACGACAGACGGTGAAAAAACTTGTGCTGACACGAAATTAGTTGGATTTTTAAGTAATAGTGGAATGGACGGCGCTTAATCGACAAATGAAACTTCTCATCGCCAAGAAAGCAGTGTTTTCTCAGCAATAGATATGTTAAGTAATTAAGAATTAAAACTTTGCCGTATTGAACAGTTCAAGGCCAAGAATGTCTTAGTAAATAAGTGAAATTAAGAGAGAGAGATTATAAAAAGGATTAAGTATGAAAGGTTCGGTGGCCATCATTCATTATGTTAAAAGAGTAAATTTAAATAAGAAAGGAGTTTTATTAAAAATTATTAGAAAAGAAAGATTAAAAATTGATTTAAATAAATGAATATAGCCGACTGAAGTCGGTGGAATATTAATTCAGAAAGGCTTTGGTGTTATTTCTAAATTAATACCCCAACAAATTAGTAAATTTCTAACATAAATGGACATACACACCAACCCAATCCTCGTAGACCGGTATATTTCAGGGTCGACCGATACGGACCGAAGGACGACCAACGGACCGACGGACGGACAATCAACGGACGCATTGGTGGTACACTGACGGACCGAAGGACGGACGCACGGACGGACGCACGGACGCACGGACGGACGGACGGACGGACGGACGGACGGACGGACGGACGACGACGGACGGACGGACGGACGGACGGACGGACGGACGGACGGACGGACGGACGGACGGACGGACGGACGGACGGACGGACGGACGGACGGACGGACGCACGGACGCACGGACGGACGGACGGACGGACGGACTTTACATTCATTCGTGTTTATGCTTAATCAGTGGAACCACTAGGTTCCTGCGTTCCTGCGAGGTGTTGGCTGAATAGCCTGTTCATAATTGTCAGTTAGTTCTAGAAAATAATTATCAGTAGTTTTAGAGAAAGTACTGTAAAAAATCGATGTAATGTGTGTGTAATGTACACGATCATTAATTCCCGTAATTTTAAAACACTTTTTGAAAGGAATATTTCAGTTCAGTAGTAATGAATCAGTAAACAAGTAAAATGCTGAAAATATAACGTTCGTAAATTTGTAGATTGGGGTAAAATTAATATTCTTTCATTTTATAATCGAAACAAATTGTTTTTCTGACTACTGTTGATTAATTTTATTTTTAGGTGGTCCCATTTTACAGCATTTTTAAGTTGGAGAAACAATTCCAGTACATACATGCGGGAAACGCACTCTGGCTGGCAATTTCGCGACTGTGCTCCAACATTCTGAAGGTTACAAGGTCGTCCATCATTGGGATAAGTAGAGCCTGGAAGTTGGGTTGAGTGACTTGTTTATGTTTACGTTTTGATATTTAACAATACGAATCACTAAATGTACTTCTGGAGTTCTTTTAATAGATTTTCATTTTGCCATTTTTTGTCTACTTTACCTTACGATGCATAGCTTTTGTATTTTACCTAATTCTTACCTTTTATACCTTTTTCATAATTATTTTCCTTGTTTCTACCTGGAACTGAATGTGTCTACAAGCTGGAAGCATACCTGCAAACATGGAGGCCCAGTCATGTTTTGTCTTTCTATGGAAGTGGGATCTCCAGGGTCCGATAGTGTTAAAAACTTAAATGAGAAATGAAAATAACAAGTTTTTTTTTTTTTACAGTGAAACCGTCTGGTTCAGTTCACTCATGAGAATCCTTCTTAATATAAGTATGGTCTCGAATATCTTTTGAGAACAGAGCTATGTCTATGCTTATAATACACGATGTACTCTTTCGGTGCTGGAGATTACACAAGTGTGAAAATGAAGAACGGAAACTTAAATTCCATTTCAAGATTCAAACGGGATTCCACAATAGAAGTTCGTAGAGGCAGCGTCGCGAGTGAATGAGATTCGTATTCATCGTACCGGGTGATCATGTGAAATCGAGATAACAAAGAAATGATAGTTTCCGTCCACGTAAGTGCTAATGTAAATTTAAATCAGAGTAAAAATATGAATAATTTGAATTATTAATATTTTACACATTCCTTTAAATGGTGATGTTTCATTGTTTAAATGTCTTTCTGTACCCCATGCTCTAACCAGAATAAACACCTTTTGGCATTCCTATTTTAGTAAACATTAATGCCTTAACTTCCGGTTTCTAGTGATACAGAGTACAAGACACTTTTCATATTCTGATATCATTCCGGCAGTTCTGGACTTGTTTCATTCATATGAAATTTTAAGGATATTTACATATTAAACAGCATATGTTGCACTAACAATTTCATGTAGTATAAATAAACGTAGAAAACTGAATAATTGTTTCGTTTAGAATCATAATGACATAATCATTGCATAGTACTGATTTATAGTATTAATGGTGATGAATATAATTCATGTGACACACTACTGAAATATACCCTTCCATTTCAGTGAATAATTCGAGAGATTTTGATTTGAACTCTATTTTATTCAACATACGTAATACCATGACAATGTCAACAAAGTACTTGTTCGGAATTTTGTACTGATAATATCTTATGTCATGTTTTGGTAGGACCATATAACAGTTGAAAAATATACTTGTCAGCATTAAAGTAAAAGCTTGGGCGTGTTAGCAATTCCAAGCAAATTTCCTGAATACAAAATTGTGCAGTGTGCATTTGGCATATTACATAGTAGTGTTGCATTTATTCTAAAACAATTTATAATAATGATCCTAATTTGTAGTTTTCTGCTATTTTGTGTTTCATGCAAAGTGTGAGAAATTACGAAAATATCCCCAAACGGATACTTTTAAAACCAGGAACATTTTTGGTAAATTCATCTATTTGATCCTGCTTTGTTTTCATACTATGATGAGAATACAATAAACACTTCAACATTTTAAACAAGTGAATTATTCAATTACAATTCACAACTACATTTTCCGTAATTTTTAAGCAATTCGTAACAGGTGCGATTGCAAGAATCATCGCAACCCATACGCATGGTTCAGAGCGTCGCGTATTGTGAGATTGTGTGTTAGTATAAGACGAATAAAATATTCATTAAGGAACATTTTCCAGATGATTATCTCTGGAACAGCGTGTGAGACAACATAGCACTACTACTAGCAAGCCACACCGCTACGTGTTTATATGAACAAGAGGAAAGTACATCTGAAGCACTTTGAGTCTTCCACTAGTTAAAATGTCCTCAAATAGGACGGTAATAAGTTTTGTACTGAGTTTAAGAATTTTTGCCACATTTTCTTATGCCATGTATCAAACGTAGAATAGAAGGCATCTCCATCCAAGACTTAAATTCAGAGCTTCGGTAGGCAGTTCGAAATTTCAACTCCGTAGGTTGTTACGAAGTGAGTATAGAAAATGAAGTTGGACATCTAAAAAACATGCCATTTCTTTAGCGAGTGTTTTCAATCAATTCATTGTGTCAAATGCATAGTTTGTATTCAGTACAGATGTTTTTCAGATTCAGTTTTGGTGCTCGAGATACGAGTAGTATGAAGATCTTCATCCAAATTCAAAGAGAATTCAGAGCACAGGAGTTAGAATTTTTAGTAATCTTTTTTGAAAACTTGCAGTATATGTAAGACCTTGGACTTTTTAACCTACAGTTTATACAATTAGATCATTAATATATTTTTGGTATATTTTTCAGGCCAATTACTTTGGTTACGTTAAAAGAGAAGAAAGCACCTTATTGAACATTCTCAGCTCGAAAAGTGCTAGTGATACATGTGTACTCTTCCAAAGTGAAAATTGTCACTGCAGTTACATCAGTGTTTTCAAAACAGTTTTCTAAGAGTTCATATATTTTTAGTCATCCTTGTGTCACGGAAGAGTTGGAAAATGCAGCCTATTCACACAACAGTGAAAGTATAGTTGAAATAATTCTTGATAATTTTTCAGGATCTTTTTTTTTTTGGTCCTACGTAATACGAAGCATTTTTAAACCCCAAAAGCATGGAATACTCAAGCGGGTTTGCTACGTTGAAAATTCGTCAGTACATTGTTTTCACGACAAGGATACGAGTTTGTTATACATTTTGACTTCGCATTAAGTTACAATTTACACCACAAATATATCAATTATTAATGTTTCACGAACAGTTTTCTCTGGAATTTTGTAATTTTTTTAAAACTATTCTTTCCTTGTCAGGTAGACGATGAAACAGGCAGCATCTCAACCCAAATTCCTTGTAGTCTCGTAGCGCCGTTGACGTGATGGTTTTTTGGCTACGAGGGCACTACATTATTTATTTGGACTCATTAAGAAAGTAAGTGTTTTGCTATAAAAAGATTTGCTATATTGTTCTGGTTAATTTTTGTTCTACGTATTTGAAATGTATGTGTAGGAAGCATCTGTCCAAATGCATTGAAAGCTTGTATCATAAAAAGACATTCGAAGATTTGTAAACCACATGATTATTTAGGACTGCGACACACCTACGTACATTATTCATTTTACTCATCAAAAAGTTGGTTTAGATTTTCAAATCCCTATGTTGGCATTCTTCAATATTTTCATCAATCGTAGTTCTATGCTCGCACTTTTTCTTGATCCTCGAGCTCCCTAGACCTCCGCTCAGCCCGGCATAGCACGGCCCGGTAGAAAATATGAGCTCCATTCGGGAAAAGTCACGGCTCAGATGCGTGCTGCCCACCTTTTTCATTTCCAATGTGGACTGCCTAGTTTTTGGTCTCTCTTTCTATCGACCTGTGCGCACCATGTTTCTTCTTGTTACTCAATTATTTCTATAACGATTAATTATTTCTTCGGAATTTAAAAATATCTTCCGTTGTTTATCAAAGCTATCTAGTCCAAGACGAGTTATTACGCCGAATTTTCTGTCTAAGTTGACGCCTACTGTCGTGATGTGAAGAACCGCCCCACCCCGCACTCCCGCTGTAGAGTATCAAGAAAAATGCGCGATTAGTTTTATCAGTGGGGAATACATCCACCATTTTCTCATTTTTCAGTCTGCGAACGGTAGAGGTGAGAGGACGTGCCCCCTACTCCGCGGTGTCTCGTGATTTCTAAGTTGTGCGTTGACTCATTGTGTGAAGTTTGCGTCCCCATTTTGTGCTGTCTGGGGTGTAGTGTATTCGTGATCAACTGTATTTCCTGTTTATAAAATTCTGTGTTTTTAAATGTGATATCAAAAATATTTGCCTCCATAAGAGTAAAAATCTTTGGCCTCAGAGAACACCTCCCAGCCGGAATTGAATTTTTTGGATTGTCTACTACAAGTCAAGCTGAACTACAAACTCAGCTGTTTCTTCAACAACAATATCAGCAGCAGCGCAGCAACAAAACTCTTATAACAAACATTTATTATTATATTATAAATGTAATTTTTGCTATTGTTATTAGTAGTGATAATTACTACTAAATATTTTGCTTTATATATTTATTTATTTTACGTCAAAAAACCGTTAAAACTGTGTATGATGTGCTATGGGGAGAAGTGAATTCTGTGCACGTTCTCAAAATTCTGTGATCCCTACACTAAGTCATATACTACTTGAATTTTGAATTATTTTATTAATTTTTAAACAAAACGTCCATGCAATAAAATTTGGGCTCGTATCCATGATTCGGCAAGGAATAATACATCCTGCCGCGACAGCATGGAAACAATAATTTGAATAACTATATTTCCCACTGATTCTAGAAGTCGTGCAAAGATAATGAAGTTACATTTATGTCAATTCCGTCAATATTGTAACGAATATTGCGTCATCCCCCGGCGCCACTCCGAGAGTGCCTGTGATCGCGAGTTACGTCATCTGCCCGGCGACACGAGCGCCAGTGAGCACAGGTTGCATCACCTGCCGGCGGATTACTCCAGAAAGTGCGCGATGTCCGGAGGGTTCTGGATTGTCTTGGCGAGTATAAATACGCGACGGCTGGCGACCGCGAGTCAGTCTTGAGTCCGCAGTGGAAGCTGAACTATGAAGTGTGTACATCGCGGTGAATAACAGTGCAGTGATTGTGCTCTGTGACGTGAACCGTGGTCAGTGCATCGTACTGTGGTCGGTGACGTGAACTGTGACCAGTGCATCGAACTGTGATCAGTGCAGTGAACCTGTGGCAGTGCTTAGGACTGTGATGTGCAGAGAAGGTGTAAATAAATAAATCAAAGTGTAGTGTAAAATAACTGAAGAAGTGTAAATAACTTGTGAAAGAAGTGTAGTGTAAATAAAGGAAGAGAGATAGTGTAAATAAATAATCAAGTGTTTTTCAGTGATTGTGTTAAGAAACAAAATAAACGTTTTTGTTAAAATGTATTGTTTTGAATTCATCACAAAGTACCGTTACAATTGGTGTGAGGTGTTTGGTAAAACAGTTACGTGTGGTGAATTAATATCGTAATGAAGTTGAATTTTACGGGATCTGAAAGTGGCAGAGTTGAAGACAGAGTTAGAAGAGAGGGAACAAGACACTTCCGGAACGAAAGCAATATTACAAAGAACGTCTTGCAAACGATAGAGGCAGCGAGCAAGGATCAGAGACTTTTCTCTTCGAAACAACGAGAACTTTTCGGACCTGTAGAATTTTAAAAGGAGAATTGATGAAGAAATTCAGAATTTTAGAAGGAAAGTTAATGAAAAATTCAGAATTTTAAAAGGAAAGTTAACAGAAAATTCCAGAATTTTGAAGAACTGGCTAGAAAACTCAAAGCTTTAGAAGAAAGTTGGTCGAAAATTCAAGATTTTGGAAGAAAAATTGATCGAGATTGGATTTTGGAAGAAAGATGGATGAGAAAATTTTGAAGAACAGAAGAAAAATGGAAAAGAAAATTGAGAAGATGGATGAAAATTTTGAAGAATGAGGAAAAATTACTAAATCTGTTAGAAAGAGAAGCTGAAGGTTTTACTTCCTCAACAGAAAATCTAATATAAACATCGTGCAGGAACCACTGGAAATGGCACAGTGGCAACCGTACAGGAACCACTGGGAAAGCACAAGTAAAACCGCCTGCAACTGATGGCGCTTCTTCCTTGGTCGAATTATTTTAAACAATTCCAAGGCTGCAACGGTAAATGGCTGGTGCGCAACAGATTGTGCTACGGCCTGATTTTGGCTTTTACGTGGTAACGCAAATCCATATTCTAGAACAATACCGACCGATGAACAATCAAACTTCAGGCAGAATTGTCAAGAGGCTCGAAATACGGTAGGAGCAAGCGCACCTAGAAGACATGTATTTTACCCAGCTAAGGAATCGTGTTCAGAAGCCTGGAGAGAGTCTTCAAGAACTGGAAGCTGATATTTCTCGCCTGCGCCTTGCGCCTTTCGGACCCTGATGCCTCAGAAAATTCCCTGCAACGCACAGCCGTCCGGTGCTTTATTGAAGCGCTACATGATGCAGAAACACAAGCATTAAGACTGGCAAGACCGAAAACCTTAGCTGACGCATTAAGTCAAGCACTAGACTTCCAGGTTGCAAGAGCATCGAAACGTGACGGACAGTACGGAATTGCAAACCGGCGTCGATACCTATGACGAAAAATATTTGGAGGCAATGGTGGAGAGGTTGATGAAAGCAATTCTGAGTAGCCAAAGAGCGACAACTTCGATGTTGAATTGAGGAGGTGGGGCACGTGAAGAAGTCGATGTGACCTTCACTGAAGCAACGAGGCAGCAGTCTGTTGGTAAACTATAGCAGCCAGCAGGAAACTAAAGCAGGTTGATGGAAGGGGCATCCATCGACCAACCAAACAAAATTACCTTACGAAATACACGCCAAGTCAATTCGACACCGTTCTGACAGCATTTTACGTAGATGCACTAGTAAATGGAAGACCATACGTCTCACTTTTGGATACTGGTGCAGCAAGGCATTATACGAACCGATTTTGCCAAATCATCTCATCTTATGCCGTCCAAATGGAAGCTTCGAACAGCCACTGGTGACTCGGCGAATGTTGTAGGAGAGATGGATGCCCTCCTTGCCATTGGAACTGTTGCTTTCAGTCATCGTCTGCTGGTCGCTGACATAGAAGAAAAAGCAATTTTAGGAATGGATGTTATGACGACATACGGGTGTCAGCTGGATTTACGACACGGTGTGCTGAGACTCAACGAAGTGGATATGGTTCTACATTCACGTAACAACATTGCCGTGAATGTGATTGCAACTGACAACGTAATCTTGACGGGCGTGAGATGTTGTCGAAGCGAGCCCTGAGGGCGACGTTCCAGCTGGAGAGATTGCTATCCTGGAACCCAGAAGTCACGACAAAAGACATTGGTCGCGGAGATTCTAGTAGCCAAAGAACTGGTCGATGAACGAAACCATACATGTGAATAATGAACATTAACCACTATCCTGTTAAGTTGAGAAAAGGAACAGTAATTGGTTATTGTTCTACGGTATCCTCGGTTTTGCAGAATGTGAACCGTACCGAACCACCACCTAAAGGAATTCCTGAACGACTGCAGAATCTGGTTACAGAGGCCTGTAAAGGCTTATCTCGGGAAGAGTGTCATAAGGCTGAAGACCTAATACGGCGATACCAGCATGTCTTTGAATGCAGTGATGGTGTAAAAGGAAAGACTGATATTGTTCGTCACAGAATAGACACCGGAAACGCCACACCGATTCGCCAAGCTGCTAGAAGATTACCTCTGTCTAGAAGAGAAGAAGCAGATGAGATTATTAAAGAGATGAAGAAGGATGGCGTAATCGAACCATCAAGAAGTCCGTGGGCGTCTCCCGTCGTATTGGTAAAGAAGAAAGACGGGTCAACTCGGTTCTGTCGATTTCCGACAGCTCAACAATGTAACGAAGAAGGATAGCTATCCATTGCCCCGTATTGACATGTTGGACACGCTCTCTGGGGCCAAGATCTTCTCGACACTTGACCTGAAAAGTGGATACTGGCAAGTAGAATTAGATCCCAGAGATCGAGAGAAGACTGCATTTACCATCGGATCAGGTTAGTGGCAGTTTACAGTAATGCCTTTCGGACTGTGTAATGCTCCTGCTACATTCGAAAGATTAATGGAAACTGCTTAGAGGTCTGTCGTGGGAGACATGTCTAGTCTACCTCAACGATATAATTGTTGGAAAATCTTTCGAAGACCACATCAATAACCTAGAACAGCTGTTCAAGAGATTGGAAGGAGCGAACTTGAAACGCAGCCCAAAGAAATGCCATTTATTTCGCAAGCAGGTAAATTACCTTGGACATGTAGTATCTGGCATGGGAGTAGAACCTGATCCGGAGAAGGTTACAGCCGTAAAGGAATGGCCAGTCCCAAAGGATAAACATGAATTGAGAAGTTTCCTGGGTCTATGTTGCTATTATCGTCGCTATGTTTTGGGAGTTGCCAACATCGCGAAACTACTGACTCAGCTGACCGAAGAAAAGCGTTTGTTTCAATAGGATCAAGATTGCCAACGCTTTCAAGAAAGCTTAAAAGCGCCATGTAGTGCCCTATGTTGGGCTATCCACTACCTCAAAGGGAATTATAGCCTTGATACTGACGCAAGTAACGTTGGTATTGGAGGGGTATTATCGCAGATACAAGATGGACGAGAGAGAGTAATCGGTTATTATAGTAAAGTGCTATCAAAGCCTGAACGCAACTATTGTGTAACCCGAAGAGAATTACTTGCTGTGGTGAAATCCGTTGAACACTTCTACAAATATCTCTACGGTAAAGAATTTCTTTTGAGAACGGATCATGCTGCTTTGAAATGGCTGCTGAACTTCAAGAATCCAGAAGGTCAAGTCGCCAGATGGATTGAAAGATTGGGGAAAAATTCACATTAGGATGGAACATCGAAGCGGAAGTAGTCACCAAGATATGATGCTCTCGCCAGAAGACCGTGCCCTGAAAACTGCAAGCATTGTTGTCATGCGGAAGAGAAGATGTGTCCCTACAAAGGTCCTGTCAGTAATGACCAATGGCAACCAGAGAACTTCAGAAGTCAGAAAGAAGGACTTTAAATTGAAACATGTTTGGAAATGGAAAATAGCAGGACGGAGACCAAGTTGGCAAGAAATAGCTCCTGTTCTTCAGCAGTAAAATCATATTGGGCGCAGTGGGATTCGATTACTGAAGAGGAAGGTGTTCTTAAACGAGTTCTGGAAAGTGAAGACGGCTCGCAGAAGAGGACGCAGATATTGTTACCGAGTAAGAGGGTCCTGAATGTTGAAGAATTACATGATGGAACTTTAGGGAGAACATCCTCAGAATTATGCAAAACCTTAGAAAGTGCGCGAACGATTTTACTGAGTTAATTGCAAGCAAGATGTAAAGATGTGGTGCACAAAGTGTCAGAGATTTGTGCTACCAGTAATGGGCCACATAAAAGAGAGAGCGAAGATGAGCAATGTGCAACGTTGGAGTCCTTTCAGACAATTGCCATCGACTTAACAGCTACATTTCAATGTCGATGATGAAATAAATAATGCATACTCGTGGCTATGGATTATTTCAGCAAAGTGGGTTAGGCTTATATCCCTACCTAGCCAAAGAGGCCACTGCTACCCGAAGTACTGGTTAAGGAATGGGTGAGCCGATTTGGTGTGCCACTGGAATTGCATTCAGATCAAGGACGGAACTTCAGATCTGCGGTGTTTCAAGGTGTGTGAACTTCTTGAATAAGAAAAACAGAACGACAGCCCTACGTACGCAGTCCAGATGGAATGATGGAACGCATGAACAGAACAATGGGAAAATATTTGAAGGAATCGTGTCAGATCACCAACGCGACTGGGACCAATGCATACATCTTTTTCTTCTAGCCTACCGCTCATCTGTTCATGAGACAACTGGGCAAACACCCGCTAATATCCTCTTCGGCCGGGAACTACGTCTACCATGTGATCTACAGTTTGGTTGTAAAACTAATGAAGAAACAGCCGGTGAAGACTTTGTAAATGACCTAAAACGGAAAATGGACGTAATTCATAACCAGGTGCGTGAAAAATTCAAACTGCAAGTGACGGGATGAAAGACCGGTATGACCTCAAGCTGAAGGAGGAGTTATCAACCTGGAATCATGTCTGGCTGTTTATTTAACGACGCCGCGGTTTGTGTCCAAAATTACGACAGTGGGAAGGACCGTACGAGGTAGTGAAGAGGATAAATGATGTTGTCTACCGAATTAAAAAATTGCCGAATGGAAAACCACGAGTCGTTCATTCAAATCGGCTGGCCCCTTACGCAGGAAGTAATGAAAATGATGATGAAGAAAAGACCGCACAAATTTGTGAGCTGAACATGCAAGAGTTCACATTTTCTGAGTTTATGTCTCATTATAGTGAAAAGCATAAGCGCATTTTGGTGTAACAATGGAGGTGCAGCAGGATCTGTTTGCGCTACCCCAGGAATGGCCATTGGCGCCAGGAATATGCATTGTGTCGCCAGGATTTAGGTGACCAGAGTGTTGCTGCTGTATTCAGAAAATCGAACTGTGGCTGGTGCTTAGGACTGTGCGAGTGTGCAAGAAGGAGTATAGAGTAAATAAATCCCAAGAGAATGTAGTGTAAAATAAGCGAAGAGAAGTGTAAATAACTGAAGAGAAGTGTAGTGTAAATAAAGGAAGAAAGTGTAGTGTAAATAAATATCAAGTGTTTTCAGTGATTGTGTTAGAGAAACAAAATAAACGTCTTTGTTAAAATAATACGAGACTTTAATTCACCACACAGAAACGTAACAATATTATTTCAAACGTAAATACAAGAACCCCCCATACGTAGGACCTATATGCACGATCTCTCCGACAAATCTTTGATTTATGCTGTCATATTTCGCTGATTTTTAGGTCATTAAAATCCGGGCCCTACTCATCAGTAAGGTGCCCATTCCGGGTCCGCTACTTTCTCCTCAGGAGAAACTTCGATTATGACCCTTGGCCGACAACATCTTTTTTTTCATGCTGCCTAGTGTTGGAATTTGGGGCACTGATGCGATTTATATAGTTGGTGTAAAAAGGGATCTGTTCACTTCACTAATGAACAACTCTGATTCGAGTTTTAGACGTCAAAAAATTAAGGGGAAAAGAAATTTATTGTAACTTGAGTGCTCTCTTCATTTACCAAACCCATCTTCTCATATGAGAGCTAGTTCTCAGCTTTTGGAACGAATGACCGGCATCTAGTGTGAAGATCTACATAAATATGACCTAAGAAAATTAAAAAAAGACGTTATACAAGTTTATTTTTTAAATTCCTTTTAATTTTTTACGTATAGCAAATGCAAAATGCACTCAAGAATAGATTGTGAGTACGGTACATGCGGCTTGCAGTCTTTGGAACTAACTAGAATTTTAAAAAAATTGCTTGTGTCTGTAAAACCAATCAAGTACAGTACAATAAAACCCATCAAACCAAACGACTTGCTTTACTACTGCACACTTCTTGTTTGAAATAATCCTTCTCTATCAAATAATCCTTTGTAGTATAATTTTTGAGTTTGTGACAATATCACCTGATACATTGTCATGGGAGGCACACTTTCAAGCCTTTTATTCTTGTGTCCTTAAAAATATGACCTTTTATTAAAACGGTCATTAAAATATGACAAATATATGCATTTATGGCAAAGTTTGACCAAAATATCACCTTCTACTAAAAGCGGTGTAAATAAGACTTTGTATGCCTAATAAAAATATGTTTTTCTTATCGACAATACCTGAATTTGTGTATTAAATGTTTTAAAATTCGCTCCAAGGTTCAGAAAAAATATATGACTAGTTATTAAAATCCGCGCCCTACTGATGAGCTTATGTCACCAAGTTTCATAGCAGAAACAAAATGTGTCAGCGTATTGCTGCGCGACTGTGCAATAGCGCCTGGTGGCAGAGAGCAATAGCTTGCTTCAGTTCCAATCTTGATGTCACTCGATATTCCGTGGGATGGCGTGACTTCACGTGGGCGACTGCCACAAGCCTGGCGATATCCGCCGTGTCGCACGAGAAAGCAATCGGTTTCATTAGTCGCTTGCGCCATCCTGCCACTGAAAGCATCTTATACGTTATTAGACGAGTAAACGGGCCTTCGGAGAGTGGTACTGTGTTCCAGCAGTGCAAGAGGCATTGAAGGGTGTCAAGACTGCATTACGATACTTAGTCGCAGGGGACAATACAGAATCAAGTACAGAGATAGCACGAACTCAACAATGAAAATAATTGTTTTAATAATAAACACGTAAGAAATAAATTAGAATTTTCGGATTAAATTGCTTTAAATACAGTATTTTTTTGCTGCATCTCTACATTCATAAATCAGTCGTTTTGGACAAATTCTATTTAATTTTGGCGTCATCCGGATATAGTGAACCAAAACTATTAGTCCCCAGAGTTCTGCAACCTGAGTCCACAGTATAGATAAAAATGCAATCAATTCATGTCAACTAATTAAAACTAAGTTAAAAAAGTCTATATTGAAACATTACTTACATAATTTTATGCGTAGTGTCCATGTCAGGTATATACACCTCCGCGCACGTGGTTCTGGCTTTGATTTTCAAGGGGGACACTTAAGTTCGACTCCAGCACATTGCAACAAGCACTATTGCTTCGACACGTTTCACACAAATAAAATTATTTTATTTCGTCAGTAATACTGTAGTCGTGAAAACGCCAAGAAAATTAAAGCTTTTGTAACTTCCAAAATATACAAGTTAACAGTAAATTCCAACTGTAAACAATTAAATTCAAAGTTAACATCGGACCTATCTTCAGAAGTTAATTTATATTTATTCTTACAAGAAGAAATTTATTCTTACTCGAAGAAAAAATTTGAAGCCATTTTTGAGAAATTGTTTAAAAATGTCCCAGGGGCATCATCGAAAGTATTCCAAAATTTAAAGAATCTTTTTCAAACTAGCAAAGCTTTGAGACAGGCCAGATCGACCAAATATTCATTTTCAATTAAATTTTAGGAACGTTTCGAAAACAAAAACACAAGTTTCAATTTTAGGGGGTCCCAAATTTTAGGGGGAATTTTTTTCCGTTGAAATCCCGAAATCGTTTTTCCGCAGCATTACATCACTTTCTCTATATTACGTATATTACTCAGTATATACGTACGTATACGAGAATTTAAAATAATGTTGGGGTGTGGAAAATAGCGAGCGTTATCTGACGAATCAACCGGGCCACAACGCTTGCTTGCCTGGCTCGCTCCTCGCTCCCTCCTCCTCCTGCCGCCTTCTGCTGTACCCGTTGCAGCCGCCCTAAGGGGACGGCGCGCCGACGCTCGCTAACAGTCCTGTCACTCAGAGAGTATTATATCAGAACTGACATGACGTTATTCTCAGCAACTTATTCAAATCTCAATTCTCATGAAAGGGGAAGCATCCATCTGGACCTCACTTTTGAGCCAATAATACGTCGAAGGTGCCAATGGAATGGCAGTAACAACACTGAAAATTACATTACAAAGCAATTTTTGAAAATAGCGGCAAATTATAACAATATATTATTTTTATGTAAAATAAATACGCTAGGCAATTTAGAAGCCAATAATTATTAGGATTAGGAATTCTGAGTCGGTGAAAGGAATTGTAGTCCAGGGAGTGCAAAATAAAGTTATTTCATAAACACAATATTTATTTCTAAATTATGTAATCATCGCGCTATAATCTCGTTTTAAATTTCATCTCAGTACGATTAGAGCAATTTGTTTTTAAAGGGCTTCGTAGCGTAAATCTATACTAAATACCATTTCAAACGCCGTTTACTGATTGAAATGGACCATTTGTTTAGAAATTATCGTTAATATGAAATCCCCTATGACAGGACTGCAATCTATTGAATTTTCATACAGATGTTTTTCGGTGCTTTTAGCCTTTGAAGTATTTCCTTAAATATAAATATTTTCACAGACGACGAAAATATTGTGTGGCGCAGCATGAAAAAATACAAAAACATGGGGTTAACAAATTGACGGTGTTCCAAGAAAATTAATTTTTGTCGGTATCTTAAAAACCTGACGTGGCAAAGCAAAGGTTTTCAGATTTGAAATCAATATAAAAATTCAACATTGAAAAAAGTAAACGCAATGCTGCAATAAACAAGCTACATACACTGTATGTACACAAATGAGATACATCAAGGAATGGATGTGCAAAATTAGGAGTGAACAGCATACATACATACATACATACATATGCTGCATACATATGAATGTTTTAGCCACCAAATTAGACGCCAACTTCGGCATATTATAGAAATACTTTACATGAGAATGTTGTTAAATGTTAATATATCTCCAATATGTATGTTTAATTTATTCCTTTGTTTTTATACTACTCAAAAATGTTATGTTTAGTGCCAACCGATTTATCCGATGCTTTGCTTGCTCGAATGCTTTTGAAAAGGCACATACTAAATGTCGCGAAGCGTTAAGCAATAAATAAATGTATATGTCTTATATGAATTACGTCTTAATTCCTGGTATCCTCGTAAGATAGGATCTATCTGGTCCAAAGCTACTTAAACCATCCCACCTATCAGCAACAGCAAGAACAACAACAACAACAATAATAATAATAATAATAATAATAATAATAATAATAAGACATTTTGCCAAACTTCTGACCTCTGATTATTATTAATAACAACTAACATCTAAAAAATATTTCAAGCAGAAGAGTACATCATTTCTGAAACTAGACGTTATTTTTGTGAAACTGAAAAGCAAAGCTTTCAGGAATTAAAACATTTAAGATTTTACTTGGAAAGCTTACTTTAGTTCTAAAGAGTTTTAGCAGAATTCTGTTTTGGCCAAATCCTTTTTTCCTTTTGACATGAAACGCAGGCCCGTTCCTTTCACTGAGAACTTTAACCAGGGCAACAGCTATCCGGCTCTTCAAATCTGGCTATCTTTGGGGAGAGGGTCTTGAAAGTGTATTTCCCCACAAAACTTCCCTGCACTTGAAACTGTCAACCCACTCCTACAAATTGCCACTGCATCTATCCATGCCTACTGAGGAATTATTATTAAAATTACAGTAGTAGTACAGCTTCAAAGGAACAGCATTTCACTGAATCTGTAACTGCTCTAGGCAGATGATAAAATCCAGCTGACTCAGACTATCACTATTTAGACTGATTACAAAATAAAATATATTTGAAATTTATGAGCAAATATAAAGTTTCCCTTATATTTTTGTAATCAAAACAACTTCACTTTGGGAATCCTTTCACTCCAATGCCACTGCCAATGACTCGTCTCAAAATTGTAATATTATAATTTCAATATTTGCTATTGCTTGAAGAAGCACAATTTCTTTTTTGACTATGACAATTTTAAACTTTCCGATACTTCATTTTCGCATTAATTGTAAATTTTAATAATATATTCAAGGCATTTTCATTTATTATTTAATGTAAGATGATATTTTGATGACAAAATTTAGATTTTCCTTTTTCCTTCATGAGTTAAAGTAATTGCCAATACATGTATATAAAATTCTTAGGAAACTATGCTAACAAAATCTGAAAAACACTAAGTAATCCATACCATTCCATTGCAGGTTCTACTCCCTGGTTTCCAGTGACTGCCAAGGCACGCTCCCTGAGAACAATATCAATAAATGAATAACATTCAATTGCAATTGTAGTTGAAATAAAAAGGGAATTATTTCTCATTAAGATAATTTTGTTTATTTGAATGGACTTTAAAGCCACAATTTGTTGAAATTTCCAATTTAAAATTTCAATACACCATCATCAAGGGACACTAATCAATTTAAGAAATTTCTGGTTAGTTTTACTTGCTATTAAAATGAAACTGATGACTCTCTAGTGATCAATAACAATGATTGGTCTTCAAAACATCAGTCACAAACCAAGTACCCCTTATATCTTTATTTATTACTACTATCTTTAAAAAGGATTAGTTGTCACTCACTTGTGATGTCATTAATATTATTACAGAATGTTTATACAGGATGGTCATTCTTTTTCTAAAATAATTCCAACTTTCCTAGTCTTTTAGAGCATTTTTTTAATGTTTCACTGATAAGTTTGTAGAATATTTCACACTATTGAAAGAAAATATTAAAAAAAGTCTGAAATTAATTTGTCAGCTCTCTGATTTCACCGCGATTAAGTACAAATTAAAACAAACTCAACAAATAGAAATTAAGCAAAAAATAATGCTGTACTATTTTTTAGGAAAAATCTAGTTTTATAACCATCATTTTCCTGACTTCTAATGATTCTTCCACAAATTCCCGTATTTTGCCCTAACTTTTCCAGAGCAATAAACTTTCCTGATTTTTCCCATGTTTTCCAGAAAGTGGCCTCCTGTTAAATCAACATATTGTCACCCAACACAATATAAATACCCTTGAATTCATGCATTCAAACCTGTTACAATATATTATCAAATTGACAGCCACTTATTCTTCTGATTTCCTCCAATTCAACAGAAGATTAAGTTTCTGATAATGCTGACATTCTGTCTCCTAAAAAGTACCCAATTAACAAAATTTCATAGCCCTTTTCTTATGTTGGGCCTATTCAAAAATCTAGCCATTTTCTCATACATAAATTTTTCTCCTCCACAGGAGCCGTCCATAAATTACGTAGGTAATGCAAATTTGGAGTGTTTTGAATACCCCATCTCCCCTTGCAATGTGCGCTTCAACTCCCCTAAATAATTACGCAACGCTAGCAAAAACACCCCCTCTAGTAAATAAATTATAGCACAGTAAAAGAAATTGTATTCATTTTATTAATGTCGTACATTAAAATTTATGCTAATTAAACTCAGAATTAGTTGATGATGCTGACTGCACCAAACAAGTTTGGGGCAAGTTTTGAGTGAGGAAAGGACGCATAGGTGGGAAAATTTCTTATCACAAGATGTCCACATGCCATTGTGGATGGAGCCTGGGTGAGAGTCTACTGAGGCCAATTTGGTGGATTCAAGAATACACTACATATCAGTCTTGAATAACTCTTCACAATCTTACGATTCAAAAAAAAAAAAAAAAAAATGATGATAAATATTTCCATTTACTGTAATTTTCAGCATGTTGAAAAATGTACAAAAATAATATATACAATACGTAACTTTCTAAGCTCACAAAACCTTTCTACATCTCTGAAGTACACAAGTCCTCCAGAAATAATCAGGTTCCTTCCCAAACCTGCAGCATGTAAAGGGACATATACAATATGGAAAGGAAAGTCTCAATTATGGAAGGTGCCAAATTGAGTAGCAAAAAATAAAAGATTCAGCAAGGCAAATTCATTTCCAACAAAACAGAAATAAAGAGTGTGAAAAATCAAAAGATGTTCTCCCAACTTCCAACACCAAAAGCGATTAAGTCCTGTAACACAAGTCTTGTAAGCTGCTTTTCTTTCTTGTGGTATTTAAATCTATGATGATTTTCTAGATTTTACATTTATTTTCCAGAAAATATGTTAAAATAGGAGAGTAGTTGTATTTAAAAAGAGGCAACTGTTATATTTTCTTACAACAAATTAAACAGATACATTGCTTTGTTATCTTTTCAATTTTGCTGTAACTGTTCTTAGGTCTATCACAATGATGTATAAGGACACACAGACACACACAGATAGAGAGAGAGAGAGACAGAGAGGGACAGAGAGACAGAGGGAGAGACAGAGAGAGACAGAGAGAGAGGGAGCAGAGAGAGACAGACAGAGAGAGACAGAGAGAGAGACAGAGAGAGAGACAGAGAGAGAGACAGAGAGAGAGAACAGAGAGAGAGAGAGAGAGAGAGAGAGAGAGAGAGAGAGAGAGAGAGAGAGAGATTATTAGTGATGAGAATGCCCCAAAAAGTATTTAATACATTCGAATTCACTTTGATGAACTGATGTAGACTCAGCAATCATTTATAGTTTTGCTTGCATCACTGGAGTATTCTCATCAGGAATAATATAAATTTGGCTGTGTCATTTCAGAACTATTTTTTTAATTTAATTATATATATATATATATATAGACACACACACACACACACACACAAATAGAATCCAAAACAAGATCCGACGTAGCAACTGCATGACGAATACTGAAACTGCATTGCGTAAGCGATCCAAGAACTACCAAATAAATATTTGCATTAAAGCCACAGAACTGGTAAAGGAAGAACCATGAAAATCTAATTCTATCGGAATAAACTAAAGCATTTAATTATATTCAATTATACACTAACTAAAACAAAGTAGATACTTATATTTATACTTATTATATATCATATAAAATCATATAGATTCAAGTTTTCATTAGTAAATTTAAAATATATTCATGAATAGCCTATCCATGCATGGATGCTCTAGTATCCCTACCCACTCACTTTTTACCATACAAGTTGAAACTCCTGGACAACAGATTGTAGCAGTGTTGCTGAGAACTGATAAAATATATCCCTACCTTTTAATGAATGTTATGTTGAGAAATGAGCTAAGAATTTGAGAGAAAAAATTCACAGATACACTGTACCACAAATCCAAATTTGAAAACTTTGGAGTTAAATGAGTTTATTCCTTGTAAATCATGCTACATTTCACAAATATCACTATATATGTCTGAATTTTATAAACATTCAATAATTCACAATATTTGATTTATTTCAGTTTGATGACTATGAATGCAATAAAGTGTGTAATTTGTGCAATTTATTTTACTTGGCTGACTATGAATGTAATAAAGTGTGATGTTAATTTACTCTATATTTTATAAATATCTAAATATTTCTTTCACATATGAATATAAATTACACTTCAAAAGATTCTCATGAGGTTTTAAAATAAATCATTCAAAACAATAATGAAACACCATACACTAACCACCATGAGAACAAACAGATAAACAAGCGCTTATTTCCACAATTATAAAAATATGTTCAATTTAGTGAATTTTCACCAAATTACTTTCAAATTCTCCCCTGCACATGTATTCTAGTAGTTTTGTAATACCATTGCTGAAAATTATATCATAAGCCCATCACTCAATCAATTCCAATACACTATGACTTACATCACTTATGTTACCAACAACGTTTTAAAGAAACGCTCATATGCAAACAACCAAAGAATCAATGTAATGACAATGGTATTAAAGATATCATTAAAAATAACAGTATTTTCTGTTAAAACCAAATTACCCTTTATTTTATGCAAAATAAGATGTACACTAATTAACATAAAGTGTGTAATAAAGAAACGAACATAAGAGAAACACATCACTATTCACATCAACAAAGTCGATATTTAACAACACATGAAATAATAATGCCAAACAAATCAAAATGACAGCTCATCCAAAACGCAAACCTGTGTAATGACTTGTCATCTAGGTGACAAACGTCGAACACGCCAGTGAACTTAATAATCCTGTAACTTTCAATGCTGTCAACAAATGAAAATAAGATGCATTGACAACCAATGAATAAATTTTTAAAATAATAGAAAGAAGAAAATATTTTTATATTAATAAACATCGTTAGCTCAGCACTGCATGAGCAGTAACCTTAATAATTTTCTTATCCCATAAAAATATATTGCATAATCTAGCGTTATAGTAATACATACGCTCGCTTTCTTTCAAATCCCATATCCATAAGTGTCTTTAATTCTGGAACGACATTGTTTTATAAGTATTAAAATGCAGCAAATTTTGTATTCAAGTCCACGGTTACGACAATTTGCATTACCAGCGAAGGAACAAACGAATCTCAAACGATGTTTCATTTATTCTTTGTCTTCAAAGAAAGGCTGTGTATACTCCGGAAAGCGTATCGGCGAGTCGATACTTGTCAAGAACTTCGTAGTATCACAGTTTAGAGATGTGACATGACATCTCAGATGTCCACAATTACGTCCACAACGTTTGGCGCGAAAGTGTTGAATGGCAACCTCTGTTGTGCACGGAATTCCTAGAGAATGCGGTTGCCGAGGTTTGTGTTTCATATCACGTTTGTTATTTACAATGATACTTGTTTTCTTTCTGTTTGTTTAGGTTCTAAATTTAATATCAGAAGCACTATTCTATCAGACATACATCGTCACTATCTTTTCATTTTGAAAGTAGTTCGAAATAAGTAATATCATGATCTTAGCGATGATACTAAGGTATTAATTTGTAATAAAGTGTATGAATCGTTTGGATGCACGGTGCCCCTTTCATCGTATATAAAAGAAGTGACAACGAATTTCCAGATTATTTGTACTATTCGAGTAGAAATGAATCGTTCATATATTTTTTTTAACACTGCTTTTTAAATATTTATTTTAGAAAATTGTATTAATTATTATCACTGTGAGAAATACATTAAACTTGAATAACTGTTCAGAAAATGTCCAGAATGTTCATAATCACAGTCTAAAACTTCATAATTTTCACAAGTGGAGGAATTCTCAACACTAAGTTAACCAGATGATATAATTGAACAATTAATTCTTCAATGTATTAATTATAATAACCATATGGTTATTCAAAAATATAAGTAGATATTACACTTTTTATCATATTGTAAAGAAATGTTTGCAGTTTCTGGTTCTGATTCCAAGTTCTGATGATTTAATTTCAATATTCAGGTACACGGTTTAAAATATTGTTATTCCTAATGATTTAATATTAACATTTTTATCAAACTTTGTATAGTAAATATCTTTTGATAGCCAAGATTTGTGAACGTGTGACATTTCTTGCTATACAATTTGGACATACCGGGAGATGTGGCTCAATGCATGAACAGAATAGCGACCGGGAGGTCCTGAGTTTGAGTTCTCCAGTGGTAGAATTTTCGACACTAGGTTGTCAGATCAGATTTGATCGCTGTTTGGGGAGAATTCTAGAGGTTGGCTGCTTGCTCCGGATCGGTAGTTTTCAATTGTTTCAACACCAGCCGGAATGTCGGAGCAGTATCCTAGCTCAAGAGCGGCCACCCGGACCCGCGCGATCTTTCGCTTGTCTATCATACACCCCTTACACTAACATGCAAACACTACCACACATGCCGCGGGGCCGGTCGACCTTAGAGCGTGTCACGACTTCAGAATTGATCCTCACTGGTGGGAGATACCTGGTTGATGGGGAAACCCTACTAGCCTACGGTAGGTCGGCGGCGGATCCCGCTATTCAGCGGGAAGATCACCGCCACCTACCACGAAAAACATGCACTACAGTTACAGGAATAATGACCTCTGTAGTTGACGCGCCAGGAATAACTAACAGCCAGTAATTGAGTCATGACTTGATAGACAGTGGCAGAAGCCAATCAGTTGATTTGGTGAACTATCACAATATATTTTTTATTGTACCTAATATTTTTTACACAAATAGTCTTAGCTTTTACTGAAATGAAGGTCACAACATTTTAGTGGCTCTTATATGATGTATGTTTGTTCAACATGTTCAGGGAATGCATGTAATTGACAACTTACTAAAGATCTATGATATTTTTAATTGATTGTTTAAATTATTGCAAAACTGTGGTAAATCTTTATACGTTTACAGGCGAATCATCAAAAAATGAGAGGAAAATGTTTAGATTTTAGACGTGTGGTTTGCGAATTACCAAGATAATGGTAGTACCTGTAAGTCGATAATAAGGTGACCAGATCTAAAAAACAATTAAAAGGGCATTGTGGCAATATTCTTGACTAAAAAAAACTGGATTCTGTACCATAAGTCGTACAGAAACAGAAGATTCCAGTTACTGGTATTATAAGTTTTCCTTTCAAATAATGCAGGACAGAGGGTTTCAAAAAGTGTCTATCTCGGCCAATATGGGATGTCTGGTCTACATTGACTTAAAATATCATTAACATTTCTCCTTCAATGCAGAAATCCACTTTTCTCCCTTTGGACAATACCACACATCTTCAAGGTGTCTGTCTATCCATTTTTACCATCAAATGTCCCCGGACATTTATACTCACTACCGAATGCTTCAATCTGTACCCCACTTTTAGCACTGTCCATTCCTCTAGGTGTTCCGAATTCATCATAAGAAACATACCAGTCACGACGGCTAGTAACATGATGTGTAGCACCACTGTTTATGCACCACTCATCACAGTTAAATTTATTCACATGGTGGGGTACATCCTTCGATCAGCATCGCGGAGTCTTGAACTTATAACGATTGCTTCGATACATATATGCCAACCGCAACGCCACCATCAGCTGCGAAAGAAGCCCACGAACAGAGAGGTAGGGTACGCGGTGGAACGATGGCTGATAAACGTGCCATCTGCCCTGGCTTTTCCGAACTATTACCACCGAACTTGTGAATAATGTTTTCGGGAGGTCACGAGAGAATATTCACCCCTCCAAGAATTTCCCCAGGCGAGTACCATAGGTATCGCGGCGCACCTCGGGGGAACCCTCTTTGATTGCAGCAGCGACGGTGACGACTGAACTCTCTATGACTGCAGCAGCGACGGCGACTAGACTGAGCGTCTTTGATTGCAGCAGCGACGACGACTATTGCTCGACCACTCTCAAAAAAACCTTCCACTGCGCATGCCCGAACGTGGCCTCTCCCTCCAAAGCTCCTAATATTTCCCCGCCTGCCTGCGCTCTTTGTCACAACATAGCTCCCTCTGTCTTTTTCTCGTGGGTCGCGCGGTAATTCAACACTGCGAGTTTGGTGATAACAAACTGATGAGTGAGGAGGATCACGCGAAGGCAGATTTCGTATTTCTACAGTGGGGGTTATTCAAACGATCAACAGAAAATAAGGCGGGTCTTGAAGGTTTCAGTCTCAGTCCCTGTTTGACCATGGCTAGTGAATAGTGACAGTGTTGCTTTTACACAGTAGCTGCTGTTATTCACAAAACCCAATTATTACAATGTTCAAAGAATATCACTGAAAATCGATAAGTCGTTGATCAAATAATCATTGAACACGGCCACATTCCTCTCCTTCTTCCACCGTACCATCCAGATCTAAATCAATAGAACTTGTTTGGGGATTTATAAATGGGCGCGAGGCAGCAGAAACAATTGGCGCATCCTTAAAAGAAAGAGAAACGTTTTGCAGAGAAGCGTTTGCACAATACAGTGCTGAACAATGGAAATCCTGCGAGCAAGTGTAGGAATAGAGGTGACAATAATTCACAATGTGATGGACCAACTAACGATGTATTCATTTCTTTGGACACTCCAGTGATGACGAGTGGCGGTCAGCGCGATCGCTGCGTCTTGCAGTCGCCTCTCCTTGTCGCCTACGCGCTTCCTTATCGCCGAAGGGAAATCTCAGATGCCGCAGGGTGAGGCAGCCTCCGAGACTTTACCAAAGGTACGTCGCCATGATGGATTTTTGCGGGTGATTGGCGCTAGACTGAGCTCTCTTCGATTGCAGCAGCGACGGTGACAGACTGAGTTCTGAGCATTGTAACTTGATAGTGTGATACTGAAGGGAATGACACAGACTGACCTGTTTCTGTTTGATATTTACAATTAATGTACAAATTTATTATACAAAATTAACGCCAGCAACCTTTCGAATTTCCTTGGCCGCGAAACCCGCGACGGTCGAGGGCCCTGGCCAGATTTTTCTTAAAGAAAGCTGGAAAAAGCAACGCGGTGCCGAAGCTGTCAGACATAGAGTCCCACGTAACTACAGGATTACATGGCCTGTCGCCAAACCGATCTTCGACCTGAAGATCACGTGCAAAGGCTAGCACTGGAGATACCCTCGTCTTTCGACCTCTGCGTATCCCCGAGGCGCATGTCGGCGCAACTTTAAGTATCCGTCGGCTCGCCCCACTCCTACAAGCGGCGGGCGTCGTTCCGGCTCGCTGCCCCCAGGGCGCAGCCGACTTCACCAGAAGTCGCATTCGCGCGCGTCCTTTCTCCCAGTTATTTTCGTACCGGTATTTTCCGGCCGGCGTGCGCCATATGCCTTCCCACCCCATCCCACCTCCGGCGGGCAGGTTTCCCAAGCGGCCCGCTGCAGCGTATGCCGTATGCCGCGACGCCACAATAGCATAAAGTTTATTTTAACTTGGTAGTTAAAAGTTAGCTTGTGAAGCGTATCTGCGAAAGGAAGAGTAATTAAAAATTAGATGCACAAGCATTCTTCGCATTCACAATATTTGAGGAGTTAATTGAAGTGACTGTTTGACGCCGAAATAATTTCAAATTTGTAAAAATCGCGCAGAAGGACATTAACTAAATCCAGCATCTCATATTGCACGCTGAAACCACACATGCTCAAAGTGTGTGGTAGGCCCAGGCCGAGCATTTAAAGCATACCTTCAACAACATTAATTATTCGAGGCTGGGCTGAACGTACTTGTACGAGGCGCGGTAGAAGGACGACCACAGAGCGAAGCGTGAGTGAGAAAGATTTGGATAGGGCGAGAATCGTACGAGTCGGAGAACGGGAAAAAGGTGTCGAAATTGTAAGCGTAGCGGAGTCAGAGTTCGAGAGAAACTGGAATCGTCATTGGGACAGCAAGCGGAGACGAGTAGCAACGCGGGGCGAGCGGCAGAAAATCCCAAGGTTACCTACAGGCGAGCGATGCGGGCTGTTGAGGAGGTAAAAGAACTGGCAACTTTATGTGGCGATCAGTTGGGAAAGATAGCCGTAAATACACGACGAATTCATGTTAAAAAGTGGGCGAAAAGTCCAAGAATAGGTGGGAGAAGTATTCCGAACGATGTGATGGCAGTTTCAAGTTCATTTACTGCGTGTCATTAAATTCATTCCAAAGAGGCCATGCAGCATGCAATTTTACGTAAATGGTCATGATTTTCACATAATTTGTACAGTTGGTGTTATCTGGAAAAGTCACGATTTATTGTAGTGTGTTAAAAAGTAATTGCTTTTGTTATATGTAAAAGGATCAGATTTAAGTAACGTGTATATTACGTTTTAGTGTTTTCTTTTTCTCTTTAAGTTCAGTGTTATAGTGAGTGCAGAAGCCAGGTTAGCACCTGTGAACCAGGATTCCTTAAAACAAGTGTAAATTCATTTCAAAAGCCGTGCAGAAAAACCAGAAAGTTAAAGTAAAATAATTTGGTAGATGAATATTCAGAAGAGAATGAGCAAATTGTAAATTGTAATTGGTGAAAGTGTGTTCCAGGCATTCGGTGACGCCATTTTTGTTTGGCCTTGTTTTCAGTGACCATCTACTTAAAGTGCATTATCCTGTTATAAAATTGCGTCACTGTAATTTCATTCATTGAATAAATGTTCATTTTGGAAGGAATAGGTGGGTGTGTTAGAATATATATATCCTTTTTAAAATGAGCTTCAACTGTTTTTGCAGCCTCTGAAAATCATGGCCAAAATTACAAGAATAACACCTCTTTCAACCTTGAACCTTCTGCTGCTCCTTCATTATTCTTTGATGTACATAACCTCGTGTTTGACATCATCGCGATGGCAACCTATCTCTTTAACCTCGTCTCTTCCTGCTATTCGAAATTCATAGTTCATCTACAGGCATACATTGTAGTTTTGCCCAAGTCTCCTCTTCTGCAGGTAAACCATGCCATGTCACATAAATATAATCCAAATTATTTCGGAAGTATTTGCTGCAGTCAGGCACATGTCGACTCGTGGTGGCTGCTCCGAAAGGCTCTAGGGCGGCGCCCTCCCCAGAAAAACCAACTTCGGGAAAAGTTGCAGAAGTTATTGAATAAATTGAAACTTGCAATAAATCGACTCGTTTAATTTGTGCATACCGCAATGCAATTTTTGAGGACGAATTTAGTTTTAAGTGCCCGATTATGCGAAAGATAAATGTTTTTGGAATGGGTAGCATCGTGGACTATCGGGAGTCCGTCCGTAGCTGGTGCATGCGAGGCAATGGAAGCTTGAGGAAGAGTGGGGGTACTGGTAGTTGGGTGGGGCAGCGTGCTCCTATTAGGGTTTTGTTCAGGAGGTCTGCGGCTATTAACTTAGCTAATGCTTGACGTGCCACCCTCAGGCTGATGACGTCGGCGTATTCCTGAGGCAGTGCGTCGCGGAGATCTGTGGTTGATTTCGTAAGTTGTAAAGGTTGAAGGGAAGGTAGAGGGCAGCTGACTCAAAACGTCATACCTCTCACCGTCTCCTTCCCCTTTAGACGATAGACCAGGTGAGGGGGACACGGAGTCGAGCTTCGAGATGGCGGCTCTTACCCCAGCAATCATAGCCGACGCTCCTGCGATGGCAGCAGCAACAGAGGCAGAATGCGAGCGCGTCATCATCAGAGGGCTCTTGACGTATCGTATGCACTTCACTGACTTCGGCTACCTCGCGTGTACCTCTGCTTCCCTCTGGCTCCGCCGGGCCCATTTATAACTGCGCCTCGCTTGCATTCGGCAGCGCTTTTAGAGGTCGCTGCCGGAATGTTTGCGTCGTTGCATGCCGCTCGCCTTGGGAGTCGCCCCGGCACGGTGTGATGTTGAAATGGCGGCTCGCCACACGAAGATTACCGACCCTTTCATCGGATTTGATTATTTACAGTTTTTGTTTGCTGGAAATATTTTTAAAATCTATAATTTTCGCATATACAACTGTATAATCCGTTTTTCAACGTAAAAGTTGTGCTAGACAAAGTTAAAATCGAAACGTGCTAATCAGTTGTACCCTATAATGCCATAGTTTTATTCGTGCAAGAAATAATTTGAAGAGGTAAAATAAGGTATGTTACCACATACATACATTGCCGCCTCTCAGACGTACATGCCGCCTCTCCTAATTCGCGACCCACCAGCCGCCACTGAACATTCTGCGCATCTCCATAGAACCATCTGTTGCATCTCCATAGAACAGTTGCAAAGTTCGTCGAGTTGCAAACAAAATGATTCTGCATATGCCAGGTTTCGTAACGTGGCAGCTGAGGGTATTATCTTCAAGATGGAATATGGCACGACTTTTCGCGTCTTTCTCGGTCGTGCCGCTAGAGTCGCGTAATCTGCAGCACAATTCTATACGGTCGGATAATTTTGCGGCAGGATCAAGAAAGACGCAAAACGTCGTGTTATATTCCATCTTGAAGATTATACTCTCAGCTGCCACGTTACGAAGCAATGCTATGCAGAATCATCCTAGCAACTCGACGAACACCTAACTAATCTCTGTTTTACCCCTGATCACAAGTTGCAACGCAAAGTAACGGCTTGCTATCAGTACCAACATTGGTCGCTGCTTAGCCTTGCGGTTTACTTTACCTTCAGACCAAATTGGTCACAAAAACTCTTGCACTTCCAGGTGCTGCTGCTGATCAACTTCTCGGAAACTCAAGGATATCTTTCAAACAAATCTTTAGCCCATGCGCTCTCCCTTCCCACACCAAAACTCTAGGAATCTGGCCCTTCGCAATGGAGCGCAAAACTCACGTCAAAAGCCGGACAGACGTTTGCGCCGTTGGCAATGTTCATTGCTGTTGTTAAGTTAACGGAAAGATAACTCGGAAAACATTTGTCTATGTACATTCTGGGACTCGTATACTGTTGTTATTGAACGTTCTAGAAATGAGTAGGGTAAAAAGCCATAAACTAAAAGAAATAGCTAAGCAATTCCCAGAGGATGGGATTCTATCGGATGATTCTGTGCTTAGGTGTGATGGTTGTGATTGTGAAATAGCAGTGTAAAGCCTCTTATCTCACTTGTCAGGCAGAATTTTGCAACAAAAGTATGCAACAAGCCCTTCAAAGATCGTAAAAGCTTCATTGGCAGCTGTTTTTAAAAATGCGGATGAAATTTAGGCTAGGCGCAATGAATTTGCTCTTGACCTAACATCCACTCTTATACATCCACACAAAGAACACTTTCCGCTCCCTTAAAGATCCGTTCTCGAGGTCCGCGCGAGTGAATCGGCAGTATAAAAATCGACAGTTTTATAATACCGCCAACCGCAACTGATTTTGTCAGGAAGAGAGACCAAGCTTTCCATTCAGCGATCGACCTTGGAGGACAGCGCAGACATAACAAAATGTTGGTATAATTTTTCAATTATGAAGTCATCTCAGCCTGTTCGGTATTTCATTTAAATTTGTCAGTTAGCCGTCGGGCGGCGGCGGCGGCCTGACGCGCTCGCTGGCTACCCCTCACCTGTGACGTCACGCACCCAGCCAGTCGGCCAGCAGCCCCGGCCGCCGTTCTGATTAATTACTCGGAGACGACGATTAATTTGTTTACGTAATTAGTTGCCATTAAATAGCTCTATAAGATGGCGTATTTGGTTTTGTGGTAACTAATTGCTTGGTAGATCCAGAGTAATCTTCGCTGGCTCACGGTAATTACGGAAAAATTGAAGGCAAGAAAAATTATTTTTGCGTAATTAATTTAGCAATTAAATAGTTCTAAATGAGAAAGGTGGCATATGTGGTTTGGTGGTAACCGAGTGGTAGTGCCTGCGTAAGTCACGAAGTTCGTGACCGGGAGGCAACAGTGTATCAAATGATGTCACTGCAACGCCTCTGACCGGGGTCCTAGGTTGAAAGTCTGACGACGGCAGGATTTTCGACATAGCTTTTAGCTAGGTCAAATTCAGTCGCTGTCTGGAGGAGAATTCTAGCGACCGGCTGCTCTGATCGGTAGTTTTCCGTGGTTTCTGCGATCAACACCAGGCGAATGCCGGAGCAGTACCCTACCAAACGGGCCACGGACCGCGCGCGATCTCTCCTTCCTCTTCCTTGTCCTATCCTCTCCCCCTTATACACACACACACTTACATGCACTACACTACCACATATTCCAGGAGATCGGTCGGGAACTTAGAGCTTGTCCCGGCTGGGGCGGTGCTCCGCTGGTGGGAGAGTCCTGGTTGAAACCCCACTGGCCGACGGTAGGCCCCTTCACCGGATATCGCCATCCCAGCGGGAAGATCACCGCCATCTCCCGAGAAGCTTTATGCACTACACTTGTGGCTAATTACCAAAGCAGTTGACGCGCCCGGAAACACGAAAAAAACAATCAATCAAACGTAGATTGCATTCCCGAGCGCGCGCGACGCGTGGGCTGCCAGACTCCACGCGCCCAAAGGCGTCACACGCACTTCGCCGTTGCGTTGAATTCCTCTCGCGCCGAATCTTTCGCGCTTGTTTCTTGTGTTCCTGTCAGAGTAACGCAATGTTCTGTCGGCACTATACAGTTTTCAATATGACTGAATAAAGAACAAAGAACTTAGCTCGAAGTTTGATACTCCAACAAGAAGTACTCTGTGTATATAGCTGTCAAGTAGACAAATATTTTTCGCGTTCCAATTTTTGAACTTAGTTCGCTGAAGGGTTTGTTTTGAATCCGTGAACATATTTAAAATATCAGTAAATTGCAATGTTTTTGTACAGATGGAGTTGACACACGACCGAGTGAAATACAGGGAACAAAATCAATTTAGGTGATATTCAGTTGACATTACCGCTTCAGAATTGCCCCGTTTATTGGATATTGACATAAGTGACAGAATAACTCCACCCACAGATGTTCAGAATGGCTGTTCATTTCCATTGGGTATCAGCAGTGTTTTTCATGGAGAAATTTCTGAAGCAAACTACATGACATCAGGAGATGATGTAAAGAAAGTTATTTCTTGTTATGTACATGTAAAGGATTTGGATGTTTCATTCAAGCCTGGAGATCACAATTGCCATTTACCCTGCAATTTAGATACAGAAGTGGAAAAATTCGCCACCTATTTGAAAGTGAAAGATGTATTAAATAAAATGCAATATTAATATTCAAGCCAGTGTGAAAAAGAAAACCAACTTTCAACATATTCCAACAATTGCCTCTCTAAACTATGTGTTAAAATATTGTGTTGATATCAGATCTGTACCTAAAAAGGCATTGCTTCTTATTCTATCAGAGAGTGCATCAGACCGTTTTGACAAAAGATGTCTTCAAGAACTTTGTAGCAAAGAGGGATCAACTCTGTATAATACTCGTATTCTTGAACCTGGTGTGACTATTGAATTGTTTAGCACTCTTTCCTTCATGTCAACCACCACCTTTGGGAAGCATTTGGGAACTTTTGCCTCGATTGTTGCCTCGACCATATTCGATTGCTTCCTCCCCATTGATATCTCCACAATCGGTACGCGTTGTCCTGTCAGTGGTGGAGCAACCAGTTTTCACTGGTTGTCTGGTCTATGTTCAGGATGGCTGCATGATGTTCTTGCTCCCTTGCTGGGAGCTTGTAAGGAGTCCTTTGAGAAGCAAATGGAGGAGCTCTCATTGAAGCCTAAACAGACCGTGCAGGTACCTGTGTCATTTTCGGAAAACACACAATTTTGCTTACCTGATGACCTCTCAGTGCCTTTAATTTTTAATTGGACCAGGTACTGGAATTGCTCAAATTCATTGGTTTCTTGCAACACCGAAGTGCTCAGAGAAAGATGTTACCTGATGTTTCTTTTGGAGAAATTTGGTTGTTTTATGGATGCAGGTATTCAGACAGAGATTTTTTATTTAGATCTGACCTTACATAAATTTATGGAAGAGGGGATTCTCAGTCGCTTTTTTAGTTCATTTTCCCGTGAAACTACTAACAATGGGATAAAGTATGTTCAGGCATTCCTGAAGAAGAAGCGCTCTCTCTTCTTTTGAATATGCAGAAGGAGGCACTTACAGAGCAGATATTTGTGGCTGTGATTATGGAAAACTGAGTAATGAGATAAAAATAACTATGTCATCTTGACATGTGCAAGTGAGCAAGCATCAAAATTGTTAAATAAGGAATGTTTTTCAATGGTAACAACTTCTGATAATTTATTTAATCATTGTTAAAATTTTGACATTGTTTGTGAAACATGAAAAACAATAGGAGAAAAGATCCACAATTACTTGTCTTCCAGGAGAAATTCAACAATTGCTAACTAAATACAGAAAACAAGAAAAACAAAATACCATTCCTATGAAATCACAAAGCAAAAAAGAAAAATGTGCCAGTCCTGATACAAGGAAAAAATTGTCGCACAAAATATGCGTGTGTAAAATGTGATAATTTCTTATGTTTACATAAACGTGCAAAAATGATTTGTTTAAAGTAGATAATGTAAATACCATGCTAATATTCGGATTATGACTGAGAAATAAGTGTGAGTAACTGTTTAGTATTGATTTACACAATATTCTGTTTTCTTCTTCTACAGCATTATGTAAAATGAACCAGATACAAAGGAATGGTAATGGTTCTACTTTTTTACGTGGTATGTGGACGCACTTGATATATTATCGTGAGCCGTCCGCTGCCACCTCAAAATGGCTGTATCTGAATTAAAACGTAGGTACAAACGAAAATTCTGGTGGAAAAATCCTGTACAAACCGGGTACAAACGAGTGGTAAATGGTAAACACTTTTTACGAAGTATGGTGACGCTCACTTTTCAATGGCTGTGTCTTCATTAAAACTTTGGTACAAACGAAAATTCAGGTGGAACAATCCGGTACAAATCAGGTCAAACAAATGGTAAAGCTTTCACAGTTTTATGGGGTATGTTTACGCGCTTGGTGTATGGTTAAAGTAACCGTCCGCTGCCACCTTACAAAGGCTGTATCGTAATGAAAACTTTGATATAAAAGAAAATTCTGGTGGAATAATCCGGAACAAAGCGGGTACGAGGAAATCTAATGGTAGGGTTTCACGGTTTTTATGGGTGTAATGTGTGCTTTGTGGTATAGTTGGCAATGAGCCGCCGCCGCCGACTTAAAATGGTGGTATCTTAATTAAAACTTTGGTACAAACAATAATTCTGGTGGTAACAATCCGGTACACACCAGGTACAAACGAATGGTAATTGTTGCACATTTTAACTGTGTGTGTTGAAAGCGCATTGTAGTGTGGTTAACGCGAATCCGTCCGCCTACCTTAAAATGGCTGAACATTAATAAAAACGTGAAGGTACAGACGAAGATTCAGGTGGAGCAATCATTCAAACTATCGTGCAAAAGTACTGCGGAATGAAGCACGACGAATTGTTCCTGATAAATATCCTGGTCTGTACAGTGCATTTCTCACATTTTAGAAGCGGTGTGCAAGATGTCAAGACAATTTAAAAAATTAAAAACGATGGAACTCAAATTATATTGTTTTGTTATTCTCTCATATTGGTGTTAACGGGTCGATATCGTGCAAAAGTACTTATCTATGTTTGTGGACTTGGCGTACATTTAACCGTATTATTGGTTGAAATAGGATTACAACATAACTGTAAATTTTTTTTAATTATATTTTATTTTGCAATTTGTTTGTGTACAAACATTTGGCAAAATTACATAGATTTACGTAAACAAATACATGAGAGGAGTAAAATCAATGACTGTACTCCACCAATGATACATTATTAATACAAATTAACTATTAATTATAATTTCTGAAATGAATAATTTAAAGTCGATATGGAAGTTCTAAAGTATGATGGCGTTGAAGTCGTCTGGTGGAGTCACTATTGTCTAGTAAGTTGATGGCTAGAATATTCGGATGATTATGTAGTCTTTGTAGGTATTTTGCACTGGTATTCTTGATTTCTTCTTTTATAGTTGGAATCTGTAAGTTTTTGTGTAATGTTGCATTCTTTTACGTACCAGGGGCATTTACAAATTTTCAAGGCTATTGACTGGAAGCGTTGTAATATTTCAATATTAGAATTTTGAGCTGTTCCCAAAGTTGAATTCCATATGTCCATACTGGTTTTAATATTGCTTTATACACAATTACTTTATTTGCGATGTTAACGATGATTTTCTTCCAAGTAGCCAGTTTAACCTTCTAAGTTTTAGGTCTAACTTTTCTTTTCTTCTTTATATGTTTTTCCATGTGAGTCGTCTGCCCAGAGTAAGTCCGAGATTTTTTGCCGAGTCATTTTGAGGAATACATTGCGATCCGATTTTATTAGTGGACACGTTTCGTGCTTCAGATGAAGGTGACTTGGACAGACTTCTTGTCATTGATCTTGAGGCGCCAGCGTTTCTGCCACTTGTGGATGGATTGCAGATGTTCTTCTACGAGACGAGATGCTTCTGCTGGATCTTCATGTCGAGCTAAGATGGCTGTGTCGTCCGCGTAGGTTGCTGTCAATGCGTTCACAGATGATGGGATGTCGGGTATATAATGAATAAAGGAAAGGTGCAAGCACATTTCCCTTTGAGGCCTCTGACTTATAGGGATAAGTTTTGAAGTTTCACCGTTAAATTTTATTTGAAAATATCTTTTGTAGATCGATTTTAACAAGTGGTAGTAAGGATATGGTAGTTTTTTCTTAATTTTATATAATAAAACCGGGTCCCAAACCTTATCGAAAGCCTGGCTTACGTCTAGGAATCAGCAGAACAATATTCTTATTTTCTAGCGATTCACTAATTTCGTTTTACTCGATGATTTGTTCTACAGTCGAATGCCGTTGTCTGAACCCAAACTGATGATGATGTATTATTTCATTTTTCTTGTAGAAGTGGATTTAAACGTGACAGACAGTTTTCAAAACTTTGATAATATTGGCAGTAGACTAATAGGTCTGTATGATACAACTTCATGTGCTGGTTTGTCGGGCTTAGGGATGACTATTACTTGAGCGATTTTCCATTGATCAGGAAGTGTCCTAGTCTTAGGATGGCATTGAAGATGGAAGAAAAGTAGGCTATTAGTTTTCTTGGTAGATGGTGTAGAATTGTTGCTGAAATCATATCGTATCCAGGAGCTTTTTAGTTGGTAAATTCTTGATTGTTGTTTCAACTTCTCGAGCACTTACAGGTTTGATTTGGGAGCTAGTTGCAATGGTGAATCTAAAGTTGTAAATTTCTTCCTCTTCTGTAGCAGATATTTGTAAAGGGAATGGTTGAAAGATGTTAGAAAATGGGACGCGAAGCATTCAGTTTTTCTTCGTCGGTTTTAGCCCATGTGCTGTTCAATTTTCTGATGGGAGGAATAGGTTGCATCGCCTCTTCAAGTATTTAGTAGTTTTCAAAGAAATACTCTGCATTCAATTCAGAATCAATTTTGTGAGTTTATCTTGTAGGGCGTGGTTTCGATATTCTTGAGTAATCTTTTGAGGTTTGAAGCTGAATTTAGTCTTCTTTTGACTGCTGGGTCTTTAGTGATTTGCCATTGTTTCTTTAGTTTACGTTTTGATTTCCCCTTTTCTCTTATTATTTGTGGGATATATAGCTTTTGTTTTGCTTTATTTCTGGTGTAGAATGCCACGCAGCTTGATGGAGTTGTCTGGTTACATATTCTATAGTTTCATTTATGTCGAAAGCAGTTTTCAATGGTAGATTAGCTGTGCTGTTATTAATTAGCCATTCTAGAAATATTTCAATCTGTTCTATTGTTGTGGATTGAGGTTTGTATTGTCTTCAAAATGATTGGTTAATGACTAGTAGAACTGGTGAATGATCAGATGATAGATCTTGTGACCAGTAGGGGTGGATGTAACTTTGGTTAACTCCTTTTACAATAAAGAAATCTAATCATCAGGAATTTTGTTAGTGTCTGTCAGCCAATAAGTGGGTTGCCAGAAGAGTACGAGGATAATTTTTCGTTTATTATAGTTTCAAAAATTTACCTTTCGGGAGGTTAGTCTGGATCCCACAATGGATGTTTAGAATTGTAGTCACCGACAGAAATAAATCTTGGTCCAAGTGTTCTAAGAAGCTTCGAATTGTGAACTCTGGATTTTATGCTTCGGAGGCAGTATATTGCTGCAATATTCAGGTTCGAATGCATCTCTTACTTGAATGGATGTTGCCTAAATACGTGGTGTTAAATTGAGAATGTAAGTGATGTTTAATTTTTTCCCGAACAAGTATAGCTGTTCCTCCATGTGCTGTACCATCCGGATGATTTGTATAATACGAAGCGAGAAAAAACTTTTGTTGGTGAAATGAGTTTCTGAAATGAGCATGATATCCGTATTTGTTAACTGGAAAACACTCGACTTCTTCTCGGTGTTGTAGCAAGCCATTGGCGTTCCCAAACTGTTATCTTATATGATTTGTTCATTTAGTTAGCAGTTTGACACAAGATTTAAAAGTGCACTAATTTGTTCTGCTTGTCTGTTTAGTATAGTTTCAAATCTTCGAAGTCTGTTGTTATTGAAATAATTGAGTATTAGACTCCGTGTTTGTTGCATTGTTGTTCAGACTATCCTTCTTTTGGAGTTTTTCAGTGCTTGTGAATAAGTACTACGCTGATGGAAATTATTTATCGAAGTAGGTGGGACGTTTTCTTGACCTTTCATATTGTTTGTGAACCACTGTAGTTTGAATCTTGTGGAATTTTAGACGCCTGTGGATATTTTTTATTGCGTATTTTTTGATAAATGTCACATCCTTGATAACTTGCTGTATGGGACCTTCAAAGGGCGCATTTTTCGGCTTCGTCTTGTTTTTCTTGTTATCACAAGTTTTTGCTATCGTGATTCTCGCCGCATGCTAGCACCGATAAGGATGGTTGCAGTAGTGCTTCGTGTGCTCCCAGCTTTGGCAGCGATGGCATTGGACAAGATCTCGCTTTACTCTTGGAGCTTCGATTATTATTTGGTATTTTGAAGTACCCATTATAAATGTCTTTGTTATTATCTCTTGGTTCCAAATCAATAAAAATACCGGTAAGGGCTTTGTTACACGGTGTTTGCAGTTATGAATGTTTCTTACAGTATGACCGTTTTCTTCTATTTCTGCTTTCAGTTCATCAATATTTATTGTAGGATGCATATTTTTTAAGACTATCCTAAATGCTCTTTCTTGCTTTAGCTGATAGCTGCGAAACTCAATTTTCTCTTTAGTAAGGTATTTAATAAGTGATCGATAAGCTTCTGTTGTTGCCGGTAAGATTTTAAATTTATCTTGACCTACAAGCTTGCAGTAAATTCTTCCTTCTTCCCACTTTTGTAAAGTTTCTGACATTGCGTAAAGTCATTTTCCCAAGGAGAAATGTTGGCGGTGGTTTTGCACCTTCTGAATGTTGCTGGATTTGGAACTTTCATCGATTACTTTATCATTGGATTCATCGTCATTAATTACTGAGATCTGCAAATCTATTGCATGTTAGTATGCCACTTATATTTGCACTTTGACGTTTGATTGTTTATGACTTTCAGGCTGTGAGTTTACATCTCTTGCGCTTGCTTTCAACAACTTGCATTTATGAGTGTTGTCACTACTTGAATTACCGTGGGTTCTTCGATTAAGTTCTGAATTTGTTACATCGTTGAACTTGAACGAAGGCTGAACTGCAGGAGGAAAAAGGGCAATGGGATTGCTATCCTGTACCTTGTGGTATCTGATGTAAAATGAGTTGTTGTTGCTGCTGCTGCTGCTGCTGATATTGTTGTTGAAGAAACAGCTGAGTTTGTAGTTCAGCTTGACTTGTAGTAGACGAATCCATTATAAATTCAGATTCCGGCTGGGAGGTGTTCTCTGAGGCCATAACGATTGTTTACGTCTTATGGAGGCAACATATTTTTTTTGATATCACCAGTTAAAACACAGAATTTTATAAACAGGAAATACAGTTGATCACGAATACACTACACACCAGACAGAACACAAAATGTGGACGCACAACTTCACACAATGAGTCAACGCACAACTTAGAAATCACGAGACACCGCGGAGTAGAGGGCACGTCCTCTCACCTCTACCGTTCGCGAGACTGTAAATGAGAAAATGGTGTGATGTATTCTCTCACTGATATACTAATCGCGCATTTTTTTCTTGATACTCTACAGCGGGGAGTGCGGGGTGAGGCGGGTTCTGTCTACATCACGACAGTGCAGGGCTGTCAACTTTATTGATAGAAAATTCGGCGTAATAACTCGTCTTGGACTAGATAGCTTTGATAAACAACGGAAGATATTTTTAAATTCCGAAGAAATAATTAATCGTTATAGAAATAATTGAGTAACAAGAAGAAACATGGTGCGCACAGGTCGATAGAAAGAGAGACCAAAAACTAGGCAGTCCACATTGGAAATGAAAAAGGTGGGCAGCACTGCACACTGAGCCGTGACGTTCCGAATGGAGCTCATATTTTCTACGGGCCGTGCTATGCCGGGCTGGGGCGAGTCTAGGGAGCTCGAGGATCAAGAAAAAGTGCGAGCATAGAACTACGATTGATGAAAATATTGAAGAATGCCAACATAGGGATTTGAAAATCTAAACCAACTTTTTGATGAGTAAAATGAATAATGTACGTAGGTGTGTCAGTCTAAATAATCATGTGTTTACAAATCTTCGAATGTCTTTTATGATACTACTTTCAATGCATTTGGACAGATGCTTCCTACATACATTTCAAATACGTGAACAAAATTACTAGAACAATATAGCAAATCTTTTATAGCAAAACACTTACTTTCTTAATGAGTCCAAATAAATAATGTAGTGCCTCGTGAAAAAACCATCACGTCAACGGCGCTACGAGACTACAAGGAATTTAGGTTGAGATGCTGCCTGTTTATCGTCTACCTGAAAAGGGAAAGAAATATTTTTAAAAAATTACAAAATTCCAAAAACTGTTCAAAAACAAATAATTGATATTTTGTTTTAAATTGAAATTTAATGCGAAAGTAAAAATGTATAACAAACTCGTATCCTTGTGGGAAAACAATGAAATGAAATTTTCAACGTAGAAAACCCCGTTTGGGAGTTTTCCACTTTTGGGGTTTAAAAATGCTTCCATTTTTAAGGGAAAAAAAAGATCCTAAAAAAATTATCAGAATTATTTAACTATATTTTCCTGTTGTGTGAATAGGCGCTTTTTCCAAAACCTTCCGTGAAAAAGGAGACTAAAAATAGAACTCTTAGAAAACTGTTTTAAAAAACATATGTAACGCAGTAAAATTTTTTCATTTTAAGAGTAAAATGTATCACAAAAATTTTTAAGGGGGGAAAATTTTCAAAAGGTGCTTTTTTTTTTAACGAAACCCAAAGTAATTTTAAAAAAATATAAAAAAAATATATTAATATCAATTGTATAAACTGTGGGTTAAAAAGTCCAAGGTTTTAAATATCACTGCAAGTTTTAAAAAAAGATTACAAAAAACCTAACCTCCTGTCTCTGAATTTTTTGAATTTGGATAAAATTTTCATACTACTCGTATCTCGAGCACCAAAACTGAATCTGAAAAACATCTTACTGAATACAAACTATGATTTAAAAATGAATTGATTGAAAACACTCCAAAGAAAGGAAATTTTTTTTAGTTTCCAACCCATTTTCTATACCCCTTTGTAAAAACCATAGGATTGGGAAATTTGAACTGCCTACCAAGCTCTAATTTAAGTTTTGGAGGGAGATGCCTTTTTTCCCAGTTTGATACATGGATAAGAAAATGTGGAAAAAATTTTTAAACTCTACAAAACTTATTACCGCCCCATTTGAGAAAATTTTTAACTGTGGAAGACTAAAAGTGCTTCAGATGTACTTTCCTTTTGTTATATAAACACTAGCGGTGTGGTTCTAGTAGTAGTGCTATGTTGTCTCACCCCTTTTCCCGGGAAAATAATCATCGGGAAAATTTTCCCAAAATGAAAAATTTTTATTGTCTTATACTAACACAAAATACACGCGACGCCTGAACCATGCGTATGGTTGCGATGATTTTTTAATCGCACCTGTTAAAATTGTTTAAAAAATTTGGAAAAATGTATTTGGGAAATTGAAAATTAAAATTTTACTTTTTAAATTTTAATTTTAGGGCCTCATCAAAATTATGAAAAAAAAGCAGGATCAAATGGGTTAATTTCCCAAAAAATTTTCCCTTTTTTAAAAAGTATCCTTTTGGGGGATATTTTCAAAATTTTCCCCCTTTATGAAACAAAAATTTGGAAAACTATCAAATTAGGATCATTATTGATAAATTGTTTTAGAATAAATGCAAAACTACTATGTAATATTCCAAATGCACACTGCACAATTTTTGTATTAAATAAAATTTGGCGGTGAATTTAAACAAAACCCAAGTTTTGATTTTAATGCTGAAAATTTTTTTCCCAACTTTATAGGGTTCCTTCACCCAAACCAAAATAAATTTTAAATAATAAAAATTTCCGAAAAAGACTTTGAATTGTCATGGAAACATGTTAATAAAATAGGTTCAAATAAAAACTCGAATTTTTCCACTGAAATGGAAGGGTATATTTAAAATGAAAATTTTTCACAGGGAAATTTTTAATTCATCACACTTTAAAACTATTAATCAGTACGGCAATGTTTATGTCTTTCTGATTCAACGAAACAATTATTCGGGTTTTCAGTTTATTTATACCCCGAAATTTTAAAACATATCCCGTTTAATTGTAAATTTTCCAAAAATTTATATGAATGAAACAAGTCCAGAACTGCCGGAATGATTTTTAGAATATAAAAAATTTGTCTTGTATTTGTATCACTAAAAACCCGGGGTTAAGGCATTAATGTTTATTAAAAAGGAATCCCAAAAAGGTGTTTATTCGGTTAGAGATTAAAAAAGAAAGACATTTAAACAATGAAACATCACCTTTTAAAAAGGGAAATGTGAAAATATTAATAATTCAAATTATTCATATTTTTACCTGTTTTAAATTTACATTAGAATTTACGGGGAGAAACCATTTTTTGTTATCTCGACCATGATCCCCCGGTACGATAAAAACAGAACCCATTCCCCCGGATTCCCTCTACAAAATTCATTGTGGAACCAGTTTGAATTTTAAAAGGGAAATTTTAATTTTCCGTTCTTCATTTTCACCTTGTGTAATCTCCAGCCCCAAAAAGAGTACACTTTATTATAAGAAAAATAGTCTTTTCTAAAAGATTCGAGACCATATTTATATTAAAAAGGGGATTTCAAGATGAACTAAAACCGAATTTCCTGTAAAAAAAAAAAAAACTTGTTTTTTTCATTTCTCATTTAATTTTTTAAACTATCGGACCCGGGAAAATCCCCACCATGAAAGAAAAACCATGACGGCCTCCATTTTTTGCGGGTATGTTTCAGCCGGGCACATTAGTTCCAGGTAGAAAAAAGGAAAAAATTATAAAAGGTATGGAAGAATTGGGTAAAATAAAAAACCCATGCATCGGGAAAGTAGAAAAAAAATGGAAAAATGAAAATCTAAAAGAACCCAAAAGTACATTTAGGTGATTCTGTTTTTTAAAATAAAAACAAAATAAAAAGTCCCAAACCCAATTTCCCAGGCTCACTTATCCCAATGATGGACGACCTTGAAAATTTCAGAATTTTGGGAGAAACAGCCCGGGTTGCCAGCCAGGGCGCCCCCGCAAAATGTACTTTGTTTCTCCATTTAAAATGCTGTAAAATGGGCCCACCAAAAAAAATAAAATTTCAACAGTAGCAAAAAAACAATTTGTTTCGATTATAAAATGAAAAAATATTAATTTTCCCCAACTCAAATTTAGAACGTTATATTTTCAGCTTTTTACGGTTTACTTTTCTACACTTGAAAAAAATTTTCCCTTTAAAAAAAGTGTTTTAAAATTCGGAATTTAAAGGTTTGGTACATTAACACATTACATCGATTTTTAAAAATTTCTTTTAAAACTACGAAAATTATTTTCTAAAACCCTTTTGAAATTATGAACAGGCTATTCAGCCAAACCTGGAAAGCGGGAAACCAAGGGTTTCCCCCTAATTAACATAAAAAGAATGAATGTAAAGTCCGCCCCGTCCGTCCTTTCCGCCCGTGGGTGGGGCCCCGGGTCGCCCCGTCTGTCCCCCGCCCGTCCGCCCGTCCGTCCGTCCCGGCCCGCCCGCCCGCCCGTCCGCCCGCCCGCCCGTCCCCCCCGTCCTTTAAAATCCCGCCCGTCCGTCCGTCCGTCCGTCCGTCCGTCCGTGCGTCCGTGCGTCCGTCCGTGCGTCCGTCCCCGGTCCGCCGGTACCCACCAATGCGTCCGTTGATTGTCCGTCCCGGTCCGTTGGTCGTCCTTCGGTCCAATCGGTCGACCCGAAATATACCGGTCTACGAGGATTGGGTTGGTTTTATGTCCATTTATGTTAGAAATTTACTTTTTGGGGTAAATTTAGAAATAACCCAAACCCTTTCAAATTTAATTTCCCCCGATTTCCCATGGGCCACATTCTTTTATTTAAAAAATTTTTAATCTTTTTTTTCTAATAATTTTAATAAAACCCTTTCTTTTTAAAATTTCCCTTTTTTTCATAAGAATGATGGCCAAACCGCCTTAATCAACATAATCTTCTCCAATTGAAATTTATTTACTAAGACATTTTTGGCCTTGAATTTTAATCAAAGAATTTCTTAATTATTAAATATCTATTGCTGAGAAAACACTGCCTTGGGATGAGAAGTTTATTTGTCGATTGGGGGGTCCACAAATTACTTAAAAACCCAAACCCAATTTTTTTCCCAGAAAAGTTTTTCACCTTTCTTCGCCCTAATTCTATTTGTCCCTTTCGCGAACAATTTCGCCGGGGTCCGTTTTATAATCACGTTCTTTTTTCTACTTTTAAACTTTACAATTCGTGTAAACCCTTTATATCGGATCCGGGGGATATTCTAAATTAAAATTTTTTCAAACAATTTCTTGTAGTCACGGGCCCCTCCCCCTCCATCAGATCGAGACAAATTTGTAAGTACTAGCTCCATTTGATTTTGTTTGAGCATACCTTTAGTTTTTTTATTCAATCTTGGGTTTTTTAAATTTTTTTAATACACATCAATTTAACACTTTTTAAAAAACAAAACTAGGTTTTTTTTGTTTTATCTGGGTTTTTTTAAATTTAATTTTTTCAGTACATTAAAAGCATTCCTGAATCCTTTCTGCCGTTCTACCTTTTACCCCTACACTCTCAAAGCCGACCTTCCAAAGCCTTCACGTGCAAATTTAGGGGTCAACAATCCGAAGGTTGGAAGGGGGCCCTTCTCTACACAGACGGTTGGGTACAAGTCGGGAACACTGGGGGAAAAATACCAACCTCACCCGTGACTGTACAAAAACACAGACACCATCCCGTCCAACTCAAAACAAATTTAGTGTTTTGCCTTGTTTTAAGGTCATTTTTTTATCATTTCCCCGATATTTATTAAAACTGGATGAATTTTTACCAAAAAAGAAGCATGCTTCATTTTTCCCTACGAATTTTTTTCATTTGTTTTCGCCCCTTTTGTGTCACTTTTGGGAAAGTTCTTTTGATTTGCGTTCTTTCCCGGGAAAAATATTTGGTTTTTTTTATTTATATTTTGCGAAAACACGAGGGGTTTTATTTAGTTTTTTGAGTGGTTCATGGGAAAATTTTAACTTCGAATTGGGAAAATTAAAGGGGAGTGGTTTTTATGGAAAAATTTAAATGAATTCAATATAATTTTTTCGTGTATTTATAACCCTTTTTTTTTTTGTTTCAGAAGGATTTTTTTGTTTTGTGCAGCGATTTACAAACGTTTCAGATTTCTTTCAAAGGTGAGTGAAGGTTTCTTTGAAAAAAGAAATGAAATACAAGGGACCTTTTCATGTATTTATAACCCCATTTTTGTTGTTTTCAGAAGTGATTTGTCTGTTTTTTGCAAAAGGGTTTACAAACTTTCAGATTTCTGTAAAAGGGAGTAAGGGTTTCTTTAAAAAATGAAATGAAATATGAATATCTCTTCCATGTATTTCCCATAACTTTATCTATTTATTTCAGAAGTGTTTTGTCTGTTGGTTTTTACAAAAAAAGGAAAATTTTCAAAAATTGGGAAACAAAAGGGGGATATTTAAATCAAATTAAGGAAATACCAATTTACCTTGCATCTTTTTAAATTTTTATTTACATTATTTATTTTGCTTTTCAGTATGTGGCATCCGACACAGGATTTTTAATTGGGAAATGGGTTTAAGGGGAACCCCGCCTTTTATGACAGCATGGAGGTTTTCCAAAAAAAAAAAGAGAGGAAGTATTTTAATTGCATTGGGAAAATATATCTACAACCAAAAATATATAATAAAAAACATGGTTTCACAAAAAATTACCCCCAAAGGGTCTTTTGGGCAATATAAAGGGTTACGATTTAACCCTGTACTTTTAATAAAAAGTAATACCTGTGTTTTCTAATTTTTTTAAGGGTGTTTGTTTTTTTGTCCAAATGCTCTCATTCGACAACACTAATCCCTTAATTTAGGAGGGGGAAAAAAATGTTAAGGGAATCTATAAAATGCATCACTTGATTGGCCCAAAAATGATCCTTTCAAAAGCATGTGGCTAGGGGCAAAAAGTTTTAACAAAAAGACAGCATATAATTATTTTGTATTGGGGTCTGGGACAATGTTATCTTTATTTTTGGGACTACTGCTGAAGATATTCAAAAATGGAACAGATTAGGTCCACTTATAGTAACAAAAGAAGAAAGTGGAGGATAGCAAAAAACTGGCGTGGCAACATGCGACATTTACCCCCCGTTGTACTATTTTAAAAAATTTAAATTTTTTTACCCCCATAAAATTGGGGACTAAAGTCCACCCCCAGCGTTTGAGGGAAAACTTATTCCTTCCACAAATGTCGGAAATGAAAGCTAGTTTGGGGGACAATTTGGGGGATAGGGGCATTTGATTTTAACCCCAGGGTTAAAAAGGTAATTCTGACATAGTCAGATATGAGTCGGAAAGCAGCAAAGTGTTGGGCAATTGCAACCCCGTGGGAGCACTGTTGCTGCATCCCACAAGGGTGAAAACACTATTGAAAACCCCAACTGCAATTTTCCGGGTTGGGGGGAAATATTAAAAAAAGAGGGAGAGAGTGATTTATACTCTTGCCCTACAAAAAACGGTTTAAAAGGCTTGAAAAAGTGACGATGGGGGATTTACGGGATTTGGGGGTAAGGGTTGGGGTAGATTTAAAAGAACTTTAATAGAGGAGCGTGTTGGTTCAACACCAATTTTTTTAATATTATGTACAATGTAATCAAACATAGAAAAAGAAAAATAAAAATTTTTTTTAACTTTTTTTTTTGTTTAAAATCTGTACCAATTATCCCCCATCCTCTTTTTCTCCCACTGTACTTCTCTGACCGGGGTCAACTGAGAAATCCAATTTATAGCAAAGGGCACCCAACAGTAAGAACTCCAATTTTTTTCGAAATCTTCCTTTGGGTTTTATTTATTTTTTCAAATCATTTAATTTTCACATGATGTATCAATTTGTTGGTTTTTTCTTTCATGCTAAAAAATAATGCAACCTTTTCCGCCCCCAGATCATCAATTTTTTCACATCCAAATTAATTGGGGGACAACAGACTGAACCTGTTCCAATATTTCCAAAAGGGATTTTCGCCCCCTCCCGGTTTGGGCAGGGGGTAATTAAAGTTTTTTTTTTTCTGCTGACCCTTTCTTTCAGGAAGGGGTTTTAAATTTCCGAGACAGTAAATGCACGTCGGGAACAAAATGGTATGGCCCTTCATTCCGTACACAATGAAAAACATGGAGGATATTAATCCCCCATGTTTTTTAAAAAAAGGGCCCCCAAACTCCTCCATCACCCCCACGCCCATTTACTCCCACATCCACATACAAAAAATTTTCATTCTGCATCTACAACTGCCAAAGAACAAAAGGGGAATTTCCCTTGTAATTTAATGATCCCCAGATCTTGGTGCCTGAAGACTATGTGCTTTCCGTCAATAGCACCAATGCACATCGGATAGTCCCAAAGCCTTTAAAATTTTTGGGGTACGTCAACCCTTTCTTGAGTCCCGGGCACTACAAAAACATAAGTTTTATATCCATACCCCAAATTTAAAGTTAAAATGTTTTTGGGTTATCAACTTACTTTCCCTACAAAGGGCCCGACGGGGTAGATGGCTCTACACACTTTTGGGGCCCAAATTTTTCTTTGTGCCTCATGAACTCGTGGAAAAAATGGGGACCTGAACGTTTCTCCCGATGCGGGAAAACCCAAAATAACAGCCAGCCTGCAAAAAATTTAAAAAAATTTAAAAAATTTTTAAAAAACCGAAAAAATGCCTATGTAATTTAAATATTTGGATACTAATTTGAATCTAGGGGGATTTCTGTATGTGCATTTTTATAAAAAAGTATACTTTTTTAATGTCCCTACCTTTTACGTGGGGAAATTTCAGCCGCATACAGGTGTCCCCCCTTCTTTAAAATCAGGCCCATCAGACTCGGGGGCCCCGTCAAAAAATTTTTTCCTCATCCCCGAACTGACGATAACAAAAGTGGGCCCCCCAGACGCAACCCTTATCTACCATGTGTAGAACCCACCAGTATTTTCTTTCAGGATTTCACCAATGCAGCGTCCCCCTTTCCTTTCTGCCGCGGCAGCAGATGCCCCCCAAAAATAGCTGCCGCCGTAGCGGGTTTTTTTTTCCTTTTCCCTCTCCCAAATAAAACCACAATAGGCCACCTCACACGCCTTTCTACTCCTTTTCCTGGCATTCCCTTTGGGACACTGAATTTTGTAACTCTCTGATCATTTTTTCCCGCAATTTTATTTGTTTCAAAAAACGATGTTCAACTGTTAAATTTCCCAGCGCTTTTGCGGCGTTCAGAGAAGTATTTTCATCACGTACGTACAGACCAGGAGTGCCCTTAAAACGCTGGAATTACGTTCATCCAGTTTCGGTACGCATAGAAATGAACGTCTTTTTCCATCCAGTTTTTTACAAAAAAATGATGAAAACATGACCGTGTAAAACAGGCTTTAGATTATAAACAAATTTTCCCCGCCTTCCTGATCCTCCCACCCTTCTCACCATCGACAAGTACAAGCACAAACCAACGCAAACAGGCGGGGAAGCGCTAAAAACCCAAAAACACGTAAAGCTGGCACCCAAAGCTCACTTGAAAACATAGACATTCCTACTGAGCCTAAAAACGGGTCTTATTTTAGCTGACAGTCAGGGCCCGCCATCTTTCCTCCATTCTCGTAGGAATTACCCTCCAATTTCTCAGTCTCATCTATTTTTAAACCTAACGGGAGGTTTGCATGTGTGACTGCGGGGTTGGACACCCACAAAAAAAACACTGACCAATCAGGACACAGTCATTTATCATAGGAGGGCAGAATGACATTACAGGGCGGTAACTTACACCTGAAAAACATCTTAACAAATTACAATGTGCGCCCAAAATACTAACATTGTAGTCCTGACTCTGCCCTTCTGGTACAACAGACCAACACTATGCAGCGAGATTAAGCGCAAACCAACAATTGAAACTGCAGCTGAGAGAAACAAATGTCCCCTTTTGAAATTAAATTTTCCTCTCAGCAAAACACTCACCGGCATGGTCTTAAATGAACCTTGCAGGAAAACATGCAGTCGGTAAAAGTTTGCACAATACATCATCAACTCAGTCCTACGCAGTCTCCTGCCAAAAATCTATCCCCCATCTTCCCTTACGTTCTCACCACCTTTTCACTGGCCTCTTCCTCTGAACCTATCCTCTCCCATTCCCACTACCAATCGCTCATCCGTCCCCATCTTCCTCACACCTGTCACTGCGGACACTACAACCCTTTTCGACCGCGCACCGAGGTAAAATGGAGTAATACATAGAAACTACAGTCAGATGCAGCAGAAAACATCGTGTATTCTTGCAAAAATAAACATTCTCACCATAATTCTAATCCCTTTCAAATAAAACTGAGTTTATCGAGGCAGCCTACAGAGCGATCTAAATCAAATGGACGTTTTTTTGCTTTACAGAACATTGGTTTATCTCCTAATGAACTTAGCATTTTCCAAATTCCAAACTTTTACCTAGCAGGCTTTTATTGAGAGAGAGAGAGAAAAAATCCTAAAGGTCCAAAGTATGGGGTCTATGTATTTACGTTAGAAATAATTTGATTCTATCCTTTTGGGGAAATTAAATGTGTACTCCATTGAAAATATTTTCGAATTTCTGTTGTACATCTTACTTCACTAAAAATGATACTTTGCATTTACAAACCTCCAACAAAACACTCGATTATATTTTGTTCTTAGAAAACCTGGAGATAACACGTAACAAAGTCAGAAATCACTCTTTTGAATCCATTATTGTATGCGGAGATTTTAACATTGATTTTCTGGTCGAATCTTGCAGAGAAAGAAAGTTTCTCAATTTAATTAATTCCTTTAATTTAGACATTACAATTAAAGTACCTACACGATCAACAACATTCGATGAAGGCAATTGATCAAATTAGAATTACAAACTAATACTCGATATGAAGTTGAAACAAAAATTTGGATACATGACCGATGCACAAATTCTTACCATTATAAGAAATGCGATCACTGACAAGAAATAATACACGTATGACTAGATTGTTTACTAAAAGTAAAATTAAATTATTCATTGATTACTTGATGGGGAGTCATGGAAACGGTTTATAATACTGCTGATACAAACGACAAATATAATTCTTTTTTTAACCTTTCATTTTATTTAACCTTTTCCTTTTTCAAAAGAAAAATTTAAAAATTTCAGGAAAAGCAATTTTGATAACAAAGGATTAGGACATCTTGAAAACAAGCGAATTCTTTCTCATTTCTAAACTCATGACGTTTCTCTAGATTTCCCTACTTTAAAAATACAAACATTGTTACGAAAAATCATAAGGGAGGCCAAAATAATGAAAAACGATCAGGATATTTTGAACTCAAATAATAAAACAAAAGAATGTGGAATATAATAAACATACTACCAAATCAACTAGAAACCGTAGAGAATTTTGTTTTAAAATATAACTATATAAATGTAACGATCCGTCAACAGTGGCTAATTCTTTAATAATACTTTGAAATTGCCGATCTCACTAGGGTCTTCAGGCACAAAATTCAAAAAAAGACAGTTCACCCAAAATTTTAGACAATGTTCGTTTCGAAACTTCTTCCTATGAAATTCTAAAATAATCGTAAACTAAAAATAAATATTCGTCCGGTTTAGATGAATTCCGGATTCTTTGTTAAAGACTTGTGCGTATGTCATTATACACCGTTAACTCCACATATTTAATGCATCTATGCACTGGAACGTTTTCAGATATTTTCAAAACAGCTAAAATTAAGCCGCTTTTCAAAAAGGCAACAAAAATGAAATTCAAAATTATCGGCCCATTTCTCTTCTATCAGTTTTTCAAAAATATTAGAGACTTTTTACGTACGAATGGAAACCTTTCTCACTAAACACGACGCTTTCAGATTGCCAACATAGGATTTAGAAAATCAAAATCAACGGAAACAGCTATATTTACTTTTCTTAAAGATGTCGCCTCATCATTGGATCAAAACAGAGCACCTATTGGATTATTTTAGATCTCTCAAAAGCTTTTGCGTCATTGATCATGACATTTTACTTTCCAAATTACCTTCATATGGAATTCGTGGTATTGCTCTAGATTGGTTATGTTCGTACCTTAAACAACGATCTCAGAGTTGAAATACCTTTCTGGAATGATGGAACATTACTACGCACCTTTCCGACTCTTTGCCCGTTGCATGTGGAGTTCCTCAAGGATCGATTTTAGGCCTATTCTGTTCCTACTTTACGTAAACGATATGCCTCGACGATTGAAACGGAAGAACAGTTCCCTTTGCGGATGATACGAACATCCTTTGCAATAAAGAAACAGTAAATAGTGCAATATCAGATGTTTCAAATTGGTTCCGAAATAACAAATTAATAGTAAACGAAAAGAAAACGGTTTTAATGCAGTTTTCCATTTCAAATAAACAATTCTGTGCTCCATTGAAAATGAACGGATGTACCTTGACTGAGTTAAGAGCTAACAATTTTAGGTCTCTCAATTCAGTCAAACCTTAAATGAACGTCCATTTAAATGAATTGAACACAAAATTAAGTTCATTATACTACGCATTCAGAATTCTTGCAAATTCAGTCAGCCTTCATACTGCTCGTTGTGTATACTTCGCGAATGTTCATTCCGCCTGAGATATGGCATAATATTCTGGGAAATACATCTTATAGCTCCCAGACTTTTAGATTACAAAACGAATTGTACGAATAATACAATCCCACCCACGTGATTCATGTAGCCTCTCTTCATTAATCTAGAATTCTACCATTACCGTGTCTTTTATTTACGAATCAATGGTTTTTGTAAAAAATGACTTGCTCAAGGGCGGGAATATATATATTCAGAAAATGCCGAAGTCTATTACTATAACACTCGACGTAGAAATCATATTCACCAGGTGACAGTATCAACAGCTCATTACAAAAAATTCACATACAATACATGTACATTATTTTACAACACTTTGCTAGATGACATTAAACGATTAACTTCAATAGAAAGTTTAAATCCAATGAAATCGTTTCTGCTGCATAACTGTTTCTATACAATTAGAGACTATACTGAGCATCACAAGAAAAGCAACATTAATTTTAACAATGATACATAATGCATTATTTACCATTTGGACTGTATAAATGAGTATAAACAACCTCTAACAACTATTGTACTAAAGCTTCCGGGTCAATGACCCCCATATCGATCAGGTTTTCGTCCAGTTTCCTGATCCATTGAGCAAATGTGAGATGGCCCCTTGGTTTGCTTCTGGACATAAATGTAACTTCATTTTCTGTGCGTCTTCTAGAATTCAGTGGGAACACAATTCTTGAATTATCGTTTCCATGTTGTCGGCAGGAAGTAATAAGAGCCAAAATTTATTGCTGTATTTATCCTTGAAAATAGATTTTATTCATGGGAGTTTTGTTTTTTCTCCTTTCAAAATTCAAATTTATTGCTATTTATCCTCGAAAATAGATTTTACTACATGGGAGTTTGTTTTTTTCTCCTTTCAAATTCAAATTTAAGTAGTATATGACTTAGTGTAGGGATCACGAATTTTGAAATGTACCAATTCACTTTTCCCATAGACGTCATACGCAGTTTCAACTTTTTTTACGTAAAATAAATAAATAAAAATTCTGACGCAAAATTTTCATCTATCACCAGCTTGTTTCTGCTCTTCACATTTCAATTATTACTGCCCGAGTTCGATGCTAATTTGTCACCGGTAACTAAGCTATCGAAATTTTCTTATCTACACTAACAATGGAACTTTTATTAATGTAATTTATTATTTTTCTAATATTTTAAATATTTCTCAAACTTCTTTCTTGCTGTTTAATGACGCTTCTGTCCCCACTGTCTCATTTCTATTTATTTTCTTCTATTTTCCTTTCTGGCATTCTGTCAACATTTTATTTTATTTTTTTTTCAAAATACCCAATTAGTATTTTAACCTACCTCAATATAAAATTTAGCAGAATGTCGAAGTGTATCTTAGATTCACAGTCAATTACTTGAAAAATAAACATCTGCTTACTGCCTACAGATAAAAATATTTATGTTTTGGGATCTCTGCATTTTCACCAACAAAATGAGTGCCTTTATTAATAAATAAATAACCTCTTCAACTGTGACTACACAGGCCCACGCTCAAAATATTTGTATCGCCAAAGAGCAATCTCTCCACATATTCCAGAAAAAAATTGATGCAGAACAAATTAAAACATGTTTGTATTTAATGCGTTCTTTCTAATGAGTATTTATATGAATGTCTATAAGAGACCATTTGCGCTTCAGAGGCACGTCCAGCCAATGACAATGGTCAGCAAACAAACACTGAATAACTTCAGCGTCAAATGAGAGGTAGCTTCTTCACGCCGCGACCTTCCTCGCCATGCCAGTGGCATTTCTCCCAGGCCCGCATGGCAGCCGAAACGTTCAAGGCAAACTGTCCAGGGCGCGACGTCCCGAACCAACAAGCATCTATTTATTTATGTATGTCAAAAACAGTGAAACTTAGTATGACGTGCTATGGGAAGAAGTGAATTCTGTCACGTTTTCAAAATTCTCTGATCTCTACACTAAGTCATATACTACTTGAATTTTCAATTAATTAATTAAAAAACGCTCCGATGCAATAAATCTATTTTCAAGGATAAATAACAATAAATTTTGGGCTGTTATCCATTATGTCCTTCGTTAAGGAATAATACTTTCTGCCGACAACATAAACAATAATTTGAATAACTATATATCCCACTGAATTCTAGAGTCGTACTCAGATAATGAAGATAATGTACAGAAGCAAAACAAGGGCTGAGCTCTGAGCTCATTGAGCAAGAAACTGGACGAAAAGCCTGATCGAGATGAGGTCATTGACTCAGAAGCTGCGATAAAATACTTGCTACATATTGTTTAGAATTATACAATCCAAATGGTAAATACATTATTAATCTTATTACAAATTATTAAATCTTAACTTTTGTGTCACTTTCCATTGTATCTGTGGAATAAAATTCTCTAATTGTTTTAAAATAGATGTTTGTCCATTTTATGAGTATAGAAAATAAACTGGACGTTGCAGCGTGGCGTCACTGCCCAGTGTTTTACAGTACCAACCAGGAACCCGTGATGTCTGAATCTGCTTAACCTCCGTAACTTCACGGTGCATAGTTTAGAATTCGGCTAGTGACGCCAGTTCAATCATTCAAATCTATTATGCCCAACTTGTTGCCATCTGATTCAAACCTACACATTTCATCATTTTTTAAATCGTAGGATCCTAATTTTGTATTTCAATGTGTGAAAACTCTTTAGAACTTTTAACAAAAATTAAGATTAGACCGATTTCATGACGTAGAATGTTTCAAACTTCATACCAATCAGTAAGTAACCACCTAAATGCAATATAACAGCGTCATGAAAATATATAAAATGGTAACCATTCCTCGAATTTTAAGAATACAAATTACGTAAATAATATATGACTAGAGATAACCGTTAATATTGGAATAAATATCTAACTTGTATGTTTACCTGGCAATACCAATGTTTAAAAGATCCATGTATTACCAATGAAGGGTTGACCGCTTGAATTTTGATATTTTTTATGATTTTGATAAATTAATACATTGAAATCAACAAAACTTATTAGATTTTTCTCAGTAAATGAAAGAAATATCGACTTTACTCAATATTTGACAAATGATAAAACCTATTACATTTCCCTTTAAAAAAAAGGCTGATCAAGAATAGCTACCCTCTATGTCAAGGCTACATTAAGTCACTTACGTTTCTAAGCAATTGTTTTTCCTTTCGTTTGTTTGATTTAATGAAAGTCCCTTTGGTTATGTATTCTTCTCCCCATATATTGATAAAGGTAAGTTTGAAATTATTCTTTAATTGCATTCTAGTGAATTCAATTGCATTGGGGAGAATGAGGAATTTTAAATGGTATTTTTTCTGTGAGTTACGTATGAAAGGAAAATTAGAAATTAAGAGGTGTATAGAATGTTGGAATTATTGCAAGTAGACATTAATGTTCGAAGTGTGAAGAGAAATGAAATTACAAAAAATTAAAATAATGAGCAAACCAATACAATCAAAGCACTTGAGTGCAATGAAGCGCCAATTGCCTCGGCATGGCGTCAAAGACCACTCAGATTTATCTTTTGAATATATGTGGAAAAAACATGTTAAAAAGTATTAGTGACATTATGTGGAAATTTTAAAATCTATAGTATCAATTTACGAAACTTCACAAAAGACTAGACGTGAGTACAATATTTTTAAATTTTCTAGTAGGAAATGACATTTTTAATGTCTATTTATTTACTATTCTCAAAGAAATTTTCTTAAAGTGTGTTCCCCTTTTAAAAAAAATTTCTTAAACGTGAGGAGGTATATAGAACAACGTGAGCGCGGAGCGACAGGGAGGCGCGAACCAAACTCAGGGAGAGCCGGAAGGTCTGAACGTCACATGCGGTAAGGGGTCTATTACTGTAATTCGGAAATCGGATTCAATTTTTTTACCAGCCATTTAAGATTCACTGAATTACATATGTGATCTTTTGACATTTCATGTTTTTGTATAGCTTTTGATAAATTTTCATGTCAAAATATCCTTCTCTATTCCAAGAACTCTCCTTAATTGACAATAGGAATTGCTAAATGTAACAAAGCAGCTTTAACTTCACTATTAACCATTTGTGTAAATCATTCAGGAAGGATTGATATTTCATGTATTTTCAACAACTAAATATCACGTTTAATTGTCATGACCATTTCCTTTCAGCTCTATCCAGCTTCTCTCTAAACAAACTTACCTCAATAGCAACCCACTGCATACATCTGTTATTCTATCTCTTGATACACTCGTACCAAGTTCAATTTTAGTTAGTAACTGCGTTTTGTGGGTGCCCCATTTATGGGGAAATTGACGGGGCTCACATACGCGAGAAGTAATGTGAAGCCCGATTGGGGCCGGCGCGTGGACAGTTGCATGGAATCGGGACTCATACACCGGGACTCCGAAGCGGCGCGTCCGCACAGTTGAGTAAACATCTGTGTTTCACATACGCAGTTTTAGTAGTTTCATATGTGTTTCGATGGTGTTCTCAGAGGAGGACGGTCGGAGGTCACGTGTGTTTTAGATTGTGGAAATGCCTTATTAGGCAATTTAAATTTTATAGTTATTTGCTTTAGTTATTTTAAGGGAAAAGAATTTTTATTAATTACGCACATTGAAAGTTGGAACTGTAATACCATGTCCACAATATCAGGAGCGGACGTTCTTCCTACAATCAGGAAAAAGAGTCCTAGATAGAAAGAGTAGCGTAAATGCCGCCATCTTCTCCACCAATCTACCTTCAGGGAACATTCTAGAGTTAAAGAGAAATTATGACAATTGAAGGATTTAGGAGATTTTCAGTGATATTTGCAGTGTTGGTGAGCAATTGAGTAAAAGTAAATCAATTATCTCTAATGATTACTTTGTTAGAAATTTAAGGGTGCAATCGTTCCTTTTAGCAGAATGTACTTTGTACTCGTAATTTAGTCTTTGATACGAAATTGCAGTCGTTACTTTGCAGTAATCGTTACATCGCATGTAATTATAAATAATTTTTCAAATACACTTATTTAGTTCTTTTCGCTCGCAAACTACTTCGCTCGTCGCAAACTAATGTTTGCGTAAGTTTATTATATTATTATTTATCACAACCTAGGCTGATTAAGAGACCCCTATCCACGATATAGTTGATAAGTTATGTTGCCGTGCAAAAGATAATGTATAATTTGTTTTATTTTGTTTATATTGCTATTAGTAAGAAAACACTAAGAACCTCGAAATACCTCGGGAACTTCCACCTCTAAATACTTCGGAAACTTTTGGTAGCCAAAAGTCTAAAAACATTTCCGGCATGTTTTTGTTTTTGCGTAATTTTTTATTGGTTGTTCTTAGCGCAAAAATAGTTAAGTAAAAATTTATTGTTCGTAAAATTCTCTACTAATTTGCTTTATAAATTGTGTTTCTCAAGCAAATATTAAGAGAGCTACGTTATTTTAAAATTTCACCAAATTTTCCTTTTTATTCTGAAGTTGCCCAAAATTACTAATAGTCTCTCTAAAGTAGTATTTTTTAATTAAGGTCAAGAGTTAAATGAAGTTCAAAATTATAAATAAAAATCAATTAAATACTGTTTTAATACTTAATGAGGTTACACTTGCGTTTGAAAGTTTTGGTAAGTGACTGTAGTAGGTACGTTCTGCCCACTAACACGATTTACTTAGATCAAAGCATTTCGGTAGATTAAAAATGACGTTTCTTCTTGTCCTGTTTATAATAATAATAATATCATTAATATTGTTAATAACATTTACAATCCCAAGAAAGACTGCTCTTTCCGCAAAGAAATTTTGTGCTTAAGCTTATGAAATTTTCCTTGAAACCATCAATAATGCGGATGAAAACCGTGAATATGAATGGGGTCGGAAAATAACACTTATTACTAACGAGGATTTGGTCACAGAAGAAGCACGGTACCACCTTTCCTGACAAAAGAAATTGTGCAGGCCGACAAGAAGAAAACACAAAGATTTTGTCTTGCCACTAATGTTAATAAGACCATACAATTCGTATATTCTTACCTTGTAGGCAACGCTGATGAGTACCACTTTCTTATTGATGAATTAATGGACGAATACAGGTAGATTACAGACTCGTTAACCGCACAGTATGATCGTGCCACCTTGAAAAGTATGGAGAAGATAAATTGATAAGACAGCAAACAGAACATCTGTTGTATATTTCAAAATGTTGAATACACAATATTAAGTGACTGCTGGTATCAAAACAAGAAATATAATATCGCAGATGCACATCTCAGAGTCTTTAAAGCAGCAGTGACCCATTCACAGGTGCATCAAATAAAAGATACCTACCAGCAAACAATTTCTTACATAATGTTGAATCGGTCGTACCAGATACGTTGCCTTTATTGTTTGAGTCAGGGATTTTAAAACTCAAGAACAGTGCAATTGACTCATGGAAGAAAGCAATTTACATTGTAGGGACATGCCGTCAAATCGGCAGTAAGACATCTTTTTTCTCTTCCCATTTGCTAGGGTTGGCGCATATGTACTTTACAAGAAGTTTGGATCAAAGCTCCTTATTTATATCTTATTTTCTATTGGATCCGTTTCATCATACTTTGAATCTTCATTACATGAAACATCTTACATTCTGTGAAATACTCAAAACTAAATAACGAACCATTCAGTCAATTCATATTTGATAGCGCAGAGCATAATGTAGACGCATTGGATGGCCTAATACTTTCCATGCTATGGGAGGAATAATGACAATAATTCCCCAACCTGCAACCGAGCTTCTTCCTCGACTAAATCCTCGTCACCAATGCGTGTTATTTGCTGATCTTATTCATATTGGCGGTTTTCAGATGTATTGTTTATAGATGATATCAAGGAAAACTTTATAATTTTGTTTACACGATTTGTGTGCGCTGCAGATAATCTTTTTAGTATATAACAACACAATCTAGTCTTATTGATAAGAAATTTTCTTTTGACCTCAACTACTATTAAATAAAATTTTGTTCTAAGAGCTAGTCCATTAGCGTCCTCTTAGTTTCAAATCGGATTTAAAAACACACTCTTGTGTTTGTAGATACCATTGTATTTACAGTTTTATTGTAGTTCTTAGTTCTTAAAACACTTAGGAATCTCACTTTACACAAGTTCGAAAGCGTTTCTTTCTCTTCAATCTTCTCACTAGGTCAGTATTGGCCAGGAGAAGAATTGCTTCGGGATTGTCCTGTTGGTGCAGCCTTTCTTCGTGTTTTCTCGCGAACCTTTGTATTTCTTTATTCACTGCTTCAACTTTCAGGTTCTGTACGGATCTTTATTTCTTATATACCAAGGTGCTTCGACGATATTTCTTAGCACTTTGTTCTGAAATCTTTGGATAATTTCGATGTTGCTCTGACTGGTACATCCCCATAATTGTGCACAATACTATGGTTTCAATATTTGCTTATAAAGTAATATTTTGACATAATTTAAAGGCAAAGACACCTTCCAGTTATCCAGTACATTTTCTGTATTTAATATTTAATATTAATATAATATAAATACAAAAGAGTATTTTTTGTGTCTACATAAATTGTCATATTCTCTTTCCCCCATAGGGAACAATAGGTTTTGAAATTGAATCTATTATGTGATCTAAGAGCTGTTTATATGCCTGGCTAACATAGCTTACTTTCCTTTCAAGTTGATGCAGAAATCAATTTTGGATTAATATACTTCGCATGACAAGGTTCGTAGTCATCTTCCTAAGAACAATTTTGAATTCACATGACTCTTTTCTTCGTCTTCCAACTGTACTTCACCTTTGCCAAACTCTCTCATACACAAAACACTCCCGATGTGCATACTTAAACGTTAATTATTGGAAATCTTGTTTATTGCCAACCTCCCGTTCTAAACGAGTCGAGAGGAAGTCGAGCGATATGGCAACGATATAGAAGCGCTATCAGTAGCGATATAGAGAATATGGCTTGGCCGATTTTTAAGATTTCAAAATAGGTTGTACATAATAATCTCCATAATGTCCTTTCATAAAAAATAGTATATTTCGATAATTATCAAATGCGTCATAACTGTATATTTACCACTAAATAGGCTTTTTCTTTTTGCATTACTATTATTATACATTTATATTTTTTTCTTTTTTAAATACAAAAGATGTCGGTGTAATCCTACCCAAGACAAAATCTGTCTGTAAATATATTTACGGAGATAAAAAGAAAATAGTCTACAGAATCATTATTATTACAATAATAATAATAATAATAATAATAATAATAATAATAATAATAATAATAATAATAATATTTAGAAGAAGAAAATATAGATCATTTTATTTTACTGACATGCTTTTGATATGAGTATTAGTTGGCAGAACGTGTGGGCCTACTCTCACTCTCAGATCTTTCAAACGCGAGTGTAAACTTAGTAAGTATTTAAAACATTAGTATTTAATTGATTTTTATTTATAATGTCTTTAAGTATTAAAAATACTACATTAGAGAGACTATTAGTAATTTTGGGCAACTTTAGAAGAAAAAGGATAATTTGGTGAAATTTTAAAATCTCGTAACTCTTATTTGCTTGAGAGAAATATTTTATAAAGCGTATTAGTAGAGAAATTTATGACCTTTAAAATTGTACATTAGTATTTTTGCGCTGTCAAGCATTAAAAAGTTTTTTCGAAAAATATGCGGGATTTTTTGTTTTGTTTTCTTTGACTACAAAAACCTTTCCCGAAGTATTTTGATATGGAAAACTTAGTGTTTTCTTACTAATAATGTAAACAAAATAAAAAATAAAATCTTCTACCTGACCTTTTGCAAGGTGGACCCCCTTTTGGCTCTCCATCTACTGCACTAATAGGAGAATTTCCGTGGGTTCATCTCAGCGCAGCGAACGAAGAATTAGTTCGTTCAAACTAGACCGTTACATACGACACATCCCCACTTATCCTTGTAATTGTAAGTTTACTCATTACATGCTGAAAATGTAATTTTTAATTGTAATTGAGTACAATATTTGACAGGTTACTGTAATGGAGCCCTATTCTTTTACGTACTTTTACCATCACCGGATATTAATATTGGTTTTAGAGTTTTGTGGTTTTAAACAAACAAAATACCGTGTATTTCAAACTCTCCAAACATTTAATTACAAAATGGAGGAACGGAATAGCTATTATCCGCGCACGTTTTCTTGAGCCCTCGCTTCGCTCGTTGCGCGAGAAGTGGGGAGTTTGGTTATTTTGACAAGGAATTTTATATCAAATTTGTAGTTCGTTTCTCGATACAAAATAGTTTCTATTACATGGCAATAAACATTGCTGGTTATCAGATTGTGTTCACAATGCTCTTGCCATCACTTATTCTCACTTCAGCTCATGTTGCAAAAGAGTGGGGGTAGGTATTCCGGGGCTCAAGAAAACGTGCGCGTATAATACATTCTGAATGTAGAGACTTCAGGCGAACCCGAGCTCCAGCGCGTCATGGCGGCAGGCGCGCAGGTGCCGGGCGGCGTCCTGCCGCCCGCGCCAGAACCTTCGTTAGAGCACCGCTCGCCCTGGCAATTGGGCTCGCAAATTGAGACGGCAGGGGGAAAGACCGTTTGGCCTCTGAGGGCGCGGAGGTCAAACTGAGGGGCGATAACGGGTTTCAAGCTCTGAAACAGAGACAGGAGACAAAAGCAGAAGTTTGGAGCGTGGCAGAACGAACGAACGAGAAGGACGCATGGAACAAAAATACATTATTCAAGACGTTTTATGGAATATTCAGGGAGACGACATCGAAACTGCGAGGGCGACTAGGTACTGCGAATACAGGGGCAGATGGGGGTTGAAGCACCAGCACACAGTGATAGGAGTGATTGGGATGTGTGAAAGACGGCCAACAAGGAAGGCGACACAAGGCCGCACTCCGAGTGGCGAGAGAGAAAGTGCTTTGGACGGAGGCGCAGAAGGCGCGGACGTGCGGCCAAAGACGAACGAGATCGCGGTGGGCGCGGGCGGCGACCAGCAGTGTAAGGCTGCGCCGAAGGGGTGCGGTTGCAGGTTGAATGTGGAGCAGGGGCCGGAAAAGAGCGGGCAGGCGGTGACGACCAACGAAAACAGGCGGCGATGGGCGGGGAGGCATCGACCTGAGCGGAGAGCGGGCGACGGGAAGGGGAGGTTTCTCCCAGCGCCATTGCGATAAGGCGCCCGAACAGCGACAAATGACGCAGAGGCTCCCAACCGAATTTCTCTGCGACGGGCACCGCAATGAAGCGCCAATAGTCGCGATTGTACGGAAATTGGTTTCCTGCGGGCGGCGGTGGTGGGTGTGGCGACGGCAGGCGCGGCTCGGCGAGGAGAGTCAGGAGGAGAAGTTCGGGATTTGACGAGAATTTGAAGGAGCGACGGCGCCATCAACGGACGAAACACGATCGAAATGAGGCGTTCGAAGGTTACCATTTAACCCCGTTCACATCTGAAATCCTCCTCTTTTAGAAGGTTTTCTTTCTCGTCTTCACTTTCATCGTCCTCTCTGTTTTATGTTTTGTGTTTTACTAGAATTGCCACTGATAGTCAAAGAATTCCTCTCCCTCAGTCTCTGCTGCAAGAATACGAAAACCATTGCATCACTTTGCAAGAGGCAGCTTTTTTAAAGAGGAATTCTAAGTTGAGACTTACGACTGATTATTATCCAACTTTACCAAACAAAGTTCTTACTTTTATTCCATATTCAAAGCTTTTTAATTCTTTATTTTAAGTGTAGATTTTAGTCAATAAAAATGGGAGGAAATCTTCAATAGGATATTCAGTCTCGGAAGCGATTTATTTTAGAACATTTTTACCTTTGTAAGGCGAAATTGTCAATAAAATAAAAATAAATAACTCAATTACAATTATATACTTTTCTTATTATTATTATTATCATTTATTATTATTATTTATTATTATTATTATTTATTATTATTTATTATTATTATTATTATTATTTTTCTTATTATTATTAAAGTATATAATATCATATTATTTTCTTACATTTTACATTAACATACGTTAATCGATAACATATTTTCAATGTTGAATTTTTCTAATGAAAATAATACTGAATACAGAAGTCTTTCAATTCTGATTTCTGAAAATTGGCTATTAGTAAACATACCTTCTTCGGCTCTCACACTCAGCAGTCTTTAAGGCTGAGGTCTCTAAAGAAAGGCAATTTCACAGAGACGCGACGAGTTGTATTTTGACTTAAAAATATGAAGGATTTGTTTAAAGAAATGCACTTAAATATTCATGTCAAATACATTACAATGCCCAACCGTATTTCTTTTTATTGTATGTCTTTAATAACCTCTGAACAGAAAAACATTCTAGGGCCTTCACAACTAAAACTTTGAGGCCACAGGCCTCAAAATTCTTTTTTAAAATGCTATTACATTTTTGTTGGTTGGACACTTTTTGATTCTACCCCACCTGTTCAGAACCTGAAGAATCTGCAACTGAAATTAAACTAATTACTTGATATTATACGCGATTGAATTATAAAGAATGTAACTCTCTGATCGGTAATAAAGTTAATTAATAGTTTATGCAATTAGTTTATAATGTTAAGCTTTATTGCATGAGTGCATGTTTTGAAAACGAGCGACGTTAGGAGCGAGTTAACAGCATTATAAATTTATAAGAGAATTAAACTTAATTTTGCAAAAAGCTTTCTTGTGACGTCTCAGATATTTGACATCCAAAGCCCTCTGGAAAGCAAATTCAAGATGGCATTGTTGACATCTGTGCGAGAAAACGGTGGTCGGCTGTTCCGTTTACCTCTACCTCCCCCCGATTCTCTCGCTGCGATTGGCTGAATGTGTGATGGCGCAATCATACGTGCAGTAAAATCTAATACGTCATCATTTGTGCCGTAAAATGCCCAATATGAACAATTTCTTGCAATAGAAAAGGTCGTTCATAATGCTGGAATACAAAAAAATAGTTTGTATTGACAAGGATGTATTGCATTGTTATCCATTACAAGGAGACCTGTAGAACAGGGGATGGACGATAAGAGGGACTTGAAGAAAAGATATTTTAGAGGCTTAATGGAAATGTAAAATTAGAAGAGTTTAACACTTGAGTATTCTCGCACTGTTACGCTAGAACTACTTCTTGTTCTTTTTCGAAAAAAATAATCATGACATCAGCAAAGATAATCGGTTTATGGACGATAATATATCCACATATATCTCAGGTTTAAAAGAAAAGAGAGCATGACCTGACATCAAATTCTAAAAATAAAATTCTGAAATGAAATTGCCAAGAAAGAGTGTGAACGTGAACGTGAAAGTGGAGTAAGTAAAAAATTAATTGAAACTTCCCTTCTCAGACCAAATTGAAAGAAATTAAATGACATCATGCAGGCACGGAGCTTGGGATGAGTATCGGGTTGTACAGCACTCAGAACAATAAAAAGAAAACCTTAGAAAATTTGTGCAATTCAGTTTATTCCTCTGATTCTTATGGATGTTTTGACAGGTCGGAAGGAGTACGCTTGTAGGCGTCAGAAATTCCGTCATTTCGTGTTGTGAGACATATAATAGGAAAATCTTGGAACATCAGGGTTGCCAAATGTGTTGCGAACTCTTTCCCCACCACTACTACAGAATTTCCCCAAATAACCACTCCAATGAAACAAAATTCCCCAGCTTTGAAACGAAAAATATTTTCCAAATTATGGACCAACAACATGAGATGTCCCTGACGATTCCATTGGCTCTTCACTTACATTCAAATACTTCAAATCAACCAATCATCGTTCATTGAGCTCCTCGAATCTCAATACTACCTTCCTTTTTCTTTTTCTAAGCTTCATTTTCTCTTATTGATACATAGAAATGAAAGAAAACATGTCTATTGTATATGTCTATATGGTTTTTATTCATGATAATTGAGAGAATAATATTTCAATCTCGACAATTTCCCTCCCAAAATCCTCGAACATTTCCCACCCGTATGTTCCCTATGCACCACAAAAAACATTTAAACTTTTAATTAAAAAATTAGGCCGATAAAGAATGATTTTCTTGCAATCATGAAGAGATTTTTTCATTCAATGTATTTTTAGGAATTGCTTCACCGTGGTCGATCTGAAGAACACCTATCTGTTTTCCACACGTTTTCCGAGCTTATCCGAGGAAAAATCCCTACCTTGCTTTGCTTGCATGCGTATTGAACAAAATGCGCTTAGTTAAACTCACGTTGTTTTAGTAGAAGAAAAAACGATGATTCCAGTCAATTTAAGTATATATTTGTAGCAGACGTTTCGACCTAAATTGTAAGGTCCTCTTCAGTGTCTGTAAATTTCTGAGGTTATGTTACATCTTGATATAAAGGTATAATATAAGACCAGGAACTTATGATCGTAAACAATTGTGGTCTAAAGGACCATGTTAGATAGGCATTGAGGAATGCAATCGATTTGACGTGGAAGGTCCTCTTCCAATTAATATTAATAGTTTTAGGTATCGGAACATGTTGTTCGTTACGAACTAGTCAAGGCACTGTGTATGTTATCACGTTGTTGTAATTTAAATTTCAATTTGATTCTGGTATTTTTATGTAGTTGTTATCTGGCTTCCGTGGAAGCTAAGGGTTCCGGAGGGCAGACCGAACACTGCCGCTGATCCTCGGCGCGCAGCGTCAGGCGGCGGGGGCGTTAGAGGGCGGCGCGGTGGGGCCGCCCGCATCTATCATTACCCTCCGCCCCTCCCCCTCCCCTCCTCTTCCACGTGCCTCTGCCGCCATCTGCGGCCGTCAGGTCGGCGCCACCTTCGTCGCCTGATAACATCGTGGGCGACGGCAGAGACGGATGCCCCACGCCCGCAGCTTCCGGCGACCCGCCGCCCCCGCCCCCCTCCCCCCCGCCGCCGGGCACTCGTACGTGACCTCAACGCGCCCCCTCTGCCCGTCTCTTTCTGGTTCTCGCCCCCTTTCTCTCGCTCCCTACTTGCCTCGCTATTGTGCCGTTTGAAACTTCGTATTCTGGGAGCGGACAGGAGTCACTTACTTTTGACACGAAGGGGCGTGGTCGGTGAGTAACACGGAAAGAGATATGCAACGTTCTTTCATTATGAGAGTTGCGTCACTTATCTACCGTAAGACACGTCAATGCAAAATTAATCGATTAGCTCAGGTCTTATTCGGCAAAACGAACAAAATGGGTCCCAATTGGCAATAGAGAAAATGCCGTTTAAATACTCCACTTTCTTTAAAATATGTTTGTATAGAATATTTACAAGGAATGTAACAACAATATAAATCTGCCCAGAGAATCAATAAACTCAATTCTGATCGTCAGAGATTATTTGTGTAACTAGCGAAACAGCTTGTTTATGGCTCGAACTCTTACGAAAACATAAAACTGTTTCTCTTGATACCGTGTGCAAATTCATCAAGCGCCGTCTTTGTCCTCGTGGCCTCACCATTCACCTGCGTCAGTATCCACGCGACGCGACGCATTCATCCGCGTCCGCCTCTGCCACCGCGCTCCCCCTCCCTCCAGCCAGCGGGCGCGTTGGACGGAATACGCAGCGCCGCGATGGCGACACCTCAGACGAAGGACCTCGAGTCAATGCACCGGTCCCGGGTTGGGCGCGTTCTTTTGCTGCTGATCCCAATGATGAAAGGATTTCAATCTTTCTCCTGTAAATCAAGAATGTTAGTCAAGGTAAGTTTTAAAGTAAAATTAGGAGATAGTGTTACTTCCCAAATCGAGTTGGAATAATAATAATAATAATAATAATAATAATAATAATAATAATAAAACATTATAATAATATAATAATAATAATAATAATATAATAATAAAATAATATAATAATATAATAAAATATAATAATAATAATACATTATAATAATAATATAATAATAATATAATAGTAATAATATAATAAAATATGATAATAATAATATTAAAAAAGGTTTTAAAAGTTACAAACGTTTTGAAACGTTTTCATTTTCACTTCATTTGATATCGACATTTATTATAACCTGAGCAAGCACTTTTGAGAACGTTTCTTATTGATGTTTGAAAACATTTCAAACTTAAAACATTTAATTTTTATATTAAGTTTTATGAATGTTCGACTCCAAAATTCGTATATGGTTAAGTAAACCTTACGTGGAGTAGACGTGCCATACGCAACGGATTAGGTATTCTCTGAACTTACTCTTAAAAATAAAATAGTTGGTGTGGGGAGTTTAACTGGTAATATCAGCCTTCTTTTTCAATAACATTGTTTATTGATTTCAACATAATTTAATCAAAGTTTGTTACTTTCTTTACAAGTTTTACTTTGAGACAATACTTCTATTGGCATGCCATTAAATTGAAATATTAATTTCTTTGATCTACCAAGACTTTTAAATGTTTATTTACAAATACTTATTAAATTTATTTGGTACGACGTTTCCGCGACGCTTTCGATTTGCGAAGTCGTTGAAGCTGCGATGACAATGCAATGACTTTCCCACGAAGGGCCTTGAGTTCCACCGGAAATGTTGAGATCTTGTGTTTGATGTTAAGATTATAAATTGTTGTCCTTTAATCCAAATATAGATTTTCCACCAATAAACAACAAAATTATTAATTAAACAGAAATTGACATCTCACAAATATCATCATACTTGTAAAAAACTACACACTAAATCCTTCCTGTATATCTCTGATGGACATTCTATTTCAACTTGTCACTTTACAATCGCGTTGACTAACGTTTATGCAACATGAATTATCTGAGGTTCAAAAAGTGCTCCTACTTATTTGAAAATATTTCATTTGACAAAAATCTCTATTGTGATAAGCCAAGAACCCCGGGTTAAATTTGAATGAGAAAAGCGTAAACGTTCGTAATAATTTGTATGCAGGCTCGTGAATCGAAGAATATAGGGCAGCCAATAAACAAAGTGTAGTATTCCATGCTTGGTGTCACCCAGGGTTGATTGGTTGATTTAATGATTCTGGGCGCGTCAAGGGCTATAGTCATTAGTCCTGTAAGTGTAGTGCGTGTTTTTATCTCGGGAGATGGCGGTAATCTTCCGTGCTGATGGATGACGAATCGGCGCCGACCTACCGTCGGCTAGTGGGGTTTCCCTAACCAGGACTCTCCCACCAGCGGGGCGCCGCCCCAGCCGGGACAAGCTCTAAGCTCCCCGACCGGTCTCCCGGAATATGTGGTAGTGTAATGCATGTTAGTGTATGTGTGGGAGGATAGGACAAGGAAGAGGAAGGAAAGATCTCGCGGTTCATGGCCCGTTTGTTGTGGTACTGCTCCAGCATTCGCCTAGTATTGATCGGAGAAACCACGGAAAATTATCAATCAGAAAAATGACCATAAAATTCTCCCTCCGAACCCAGCGACGAAGCGATCTAGCTAAAAAGCTAGTTTCGAAAACCCTTCCGGCGTCAGGACTCGAACCTAGGACCTCCCGGTCAGAGGCGCTGCAGCGGGTGGGGCCGAGCGGGCCGGGCGGGGACGGGCCAGCGGTCGGGCGGGGCGGGCGGAGCCGGGCGGGTCGGGCAGGGCCGGGCGGTGAGGACGGAGCCGGGCGGGGACGGGCGGAGCCGGGCGGGGCCGAGGCGGGACAGGGCAGGCCCGGGCGGAGCCGGGCGGGTCAGCGGGCCGGGCGGGGAAGGACGGAGCCGGGCGGGACGGGCGGAGCCGGGCGGGGACGAGGGCGGGGACGGGCGGGTCGGAGGCGGACCGGGCGGTCGAGGAGCGGGCCGGGCGGAGCCGGGCGAGAGCCGGGCGGAGCCGGGCGAGGTCGGGCGGGCCGGGCGGACCGGGCAGGGCAGAGCGAGACAGGGCGGGCCGGTCGGGCCGACAAAGGCCCGATGATGTTGCCTCCGCAGGCGCCCAGCCGGGCGGCCGCCGCCCGCAGTGCCGACAAAGGGCCTGTGATGTTGCGCGAGCTTTGTGCCTCTCCGGCGGCTGATTGCCAGTCGCTATTGCTCGCTTTGGTGACTGCACGGGCGAGCAAGCGCACGTGGGTGGCGGAGGGGGCGGTGGCGGCCCGGGCGGCGGCGTAGGCGGCAGGGCGAGCGTTGGGGTGGGAAGGGCGACTGGCGCAGACATCCGTCCTGCAAACCTACTGTATGGTGTGGGGGAGAGATTGGGTAAGGCCTCAATCACAAACCGAAACTGCAACGTAAAGAACTCATCCAAAAGTGAGTACAAAACCATGGTTGTTCATTATTGTAACCGAAACTGAAAGAATCTGTGTTGGTTTGGGTTTTAAAATCTATAACATAATGTTTTGTACATTTCTCATTTTATCGTGAAGTTAGAGAAACTCGAACAACAAAGCATATTACTTACATTTGAAGAACACGCTGTCAAAAAATATTTTTTGGATAGCACGTGTCCATAAGCAATAAAAATTAAAATCCGAGTCGCTATCAAATGTGGGGTAATTGAATGCCGGTACATTTCGGTAGTTTTCACAGCTCGCAATTCGGTTTCATAGTTTCAATGAGTTTGGGCCAGATAGTCCTGAAAACAAAATTTGCAGGGTACAGCACCGAGTAGACTTTCGGGAATTTATTGTATTTGGCGGCTCTGCAAGTATTTTGTATAATCTCATGCCAATAATATCCCTCTTAGATGCGAAAATAAAATGTTCTTACGTAACGAATTTTTATATCGCAAAGAAAAGGGGTTTGAAAAGTACTTCTCATGTCCTCTGATTTATTTTATCCAAATTATGACTCTTGAAACAATGAGTGTCAATTATTGTGTATTGTAACTAATTAAAAGATCCTCATTCAACAATAGAATTTATTTATTTTTGAAACATTAATTTTTTCTTTCTTTTCTCAGACGTTAGTCTCGCGCAATTACTGGGTTCGCAAGCCCCCCTCCCGACGTATTCTGGTTATGACGGTTTGGGTTAGGACGGGCCAATCTCCCCCTAGGCGCTCCGATGCGGATGAAGTGGAGAATTATGGGATGATTATGATAATAATGAAGATGGGAGGGAAGAGAAATTAAATGAAAGATCGAGCGAGATACACGACTAGTGTTGTTCTGACCTAATCTTCTGGCATTCGGCTAGAAGTGGCCAGCAAAACATCGGAAATCACTCATCAGAGCTACGAATTCGATTATGGCTGGCACTACAAACTCGTCGATGGTAACACATAATGCAAATTCCTCGCACTTCACCGGGTTTGAAACTGCTAAGTCCCACTCACCCAATACGTAACTCTATCAATGGTTTCCTTGATACGTGCCACGACCGTATTGGTGAAACATTACAAGTAAATACAAATCTATAACTCATATTTCAAACGAGCAATAACAAAATTAAGGTTATGATTATTTCATTGCAGTTACGATAAATCTCTTATGATAAATGACTGCCAAGATTCTGCTCAACGGAATGAAGGAAAATAGTAACTGACATTAATGTAGTTTCTACAGAGAGTTCTAACTTTCCAGAATCGCAAGTCACTGTATTCCCAGAAACTTTCTTTGAAGCAATTTCTCCTTTTAAGAAATTTCGTTCCACTCTGTCTCCCTACCTTTTCCTCGGGGTTATTTCTTCCCGAGATAAAGGAATTATACGTATTACAGAAGACCTCCATTAAGAAGATCCACCTGGACCGAAAGCTCAAACGGAATCGATAAAATATGAAAGAAAACGACTAAATCAAACGCTGAAAGAGTCGCAGAAAGCTCGCCGGCCGACTGAGAGAAGGAACTCGGGCGTCTTCAAAAGTCGTGGAAATGGAAAGGGCCGCCATAAATATTAGAACACGAGTCTTCGTCGCCTGATGCACGGCGGTGGTGGAGGCACCCGACTTTGTGTTTATTCCGTCTTTGTTTTGTATGTCATGTATATTATTGTGGCCTGTTTGTAGATTAAGGGATGTTCTGTCTCCCATATATATCAGTATGTTACAAGTCTTAAAACGTACGTATTTTGTAGACGAGAACGTATGTCATGTATATCATTGTGGCCTGTTTGTAGATTAAGGGATGTTCTGTCTCCCATACATATCAGTATGTTACAAGTCTTAAAACGTACGTATTTTGTAGACGGAACGTATGTCATGTATATTATTGTGGCCTGTTTGTTACAAGTCTTAAAACGTACGTATTTTGTAGACGAGAACGTATGTCATGTATATTATTGTGGCCTGTTTGTAGATTAAGGGTCGTTCTGTCTTCCATACATATCAGTATGTTACAAGTCTTAAAACGTACGTATTTTGTAGACGAGAACGTATGTCATGTATATTATTGTGGCCTGTTTGTAGAATAAGGGACGTTCTGTCTCTCACACGTATGTCGCAAGTGTGGTAATAATAATGAAACTAATAATTTGACAAGAATAAGGATAAACAAAAATGTATGTAAATAAATCGAAAGATACATAAGTAAGTAAATTTATTCTCAGCGGTATCAAGGATGGGCACGTTTTAAACTAAAATGGAAACCAAACAGGAAGGAAGGAAGAAGGCAAGTAATTAGACATACGGATATAAGACGATTAAGTATGCAATATGCAGTAAGTGAACAAGCAAATTGCTTCTGTAGTACGTAACGGTAGCTCAGAATCGAATCAGGAAAGCAAACAGGTAAGCATATGTGAGCATTTCATTAAATATTCTTTTTGACATGTACGCAGGTAACATTTTGTATATTAACATGTAACAGTATCACTTGTGTAGAATTTCAGATCCGGTAAGGAGATGGCCACCAAAACATCAAGAAACGAGTAACAATATTTATTATATATATATATATATATATATATATATATATATATATTATACGACCAAGCATTACAATTCTTACACGCTTATTACTTATCTTATTTTGGAATTCAATTCAAACATCATTGTAAATTTTATAACTCAAAAAATTTTTTTTTCCACTGAGCTACTGTTTTCTGAGATCGACTTCTCAGCTCAAAACAGATTCAGAACATTACTGACACTTCTTAAATTACTTAAATAAAATATTTGCTTCCACTCATGTTTGTGAACATAAAAGTATTATGTACGAACATACCTACACTGCAAAATGAATAAAATTTATTCTACAAGCAGCAGAACTGTTATTACAATGAAAGAAGAAAAGGCAGACCCCAAATGTTTCATTATTTTACTGCCACGAAATGTCAAGTGTGGACAAAATATGTTCATCAACAAAGAATTATCAAAATCAATCAACATAAGACAGAAAACCTTTTCGAAACCTTTTAGAAAAATAGACATTGCTCTTATGCATGGTGATTTTTTTTCATTTTTGTCTCGTGAATATTCATTTATGCCTTATGTACATCACTCCCTCAGTTATTATTATAATTATTAATGTTTTAAAAAATTGGAGATAAGTTAACGGAAAGCTCTCTGATAAACAAGGGTTTAAAACAAGGATGTGGGTTATCTCCCATTTTGTTCAATATCTACCTAGAGCAAGCCCTCTATAACTGGTACAGAAAATGTTCTGGCATGGGAATAAAAATCGGAGATGACACCTTTCACTCCCTTCTATTTGCTGACGACCAGGTAATCTTTGCCCAAGATGAAGAGGATATGGTGTACATGCTAAGAAAGCTAATAGAAGAATATAATAAATGGGGATTAGAAATAAATTTTAATAAAACCGAATGTATGTGCATTGGACAAGGAATAACAGATGTAGACGTGAATGGTAACAAAATTAAAAGCTGTAACACCTTCAAATATCTTGTATCTTTAATTAACAACTCGGGTATATGTGTTGCAGATATAAAGTCGAGAATAACTGTGGAAGAAAGCAACCAAAGCTTTACACAGCATATTATGGAATAACAATATCCGCCAAGATGTCAAAAGAAGGATATTCCATTGTATAGTAGAAAATATAGTACTATATGGAGCGGAAATGTGACCACAAACACAAAAAATAAGAGGTAAGATAAGGACAGTGGAAATGGACTACATGAGACGATGCCTACAACTTACTCGCAAGGACAGAGTGCGAAATGAAGAAATATGGAGAAGGATGAATATAATTTGTTCTATTACGAAGACCTTGGAAAATAGAGCACTACAATGGTATGGACATGTTTAGAGAATGTCAGAAAAGCTCCTAAGGGGAAAATGCCGAAGAAGAAGAAAAAGAAGAAGAAGAAGAAGAAGAAGAAGGAGAAAAATTGTTCCTAATTGGCCAATTCACGATAAGTTTAATTTAACATTCTAGCTTTTAATGTTCGCCTGATCCATATGGCTTTCAACAAATCTTTATGTCCAGTACATCGCTTATTCGACAATTTTGCAACGGCTTTTCGCGAAAAAGTTCATTAATCTTGTTAAGTTTGAGGGAACTTGAGATCAACAATTGCCTACTCAGTAATGTTTTGTCAAAGAAAAGTGATCACAACATCTATGTACATATTCATAAAATAAAACTGTTAAATACTATTATCATTCAAAAAACAGTTTGTCTACATCAAAATATAACTTCAATGAAAATAATATGCTACGAGTAATGTGCTGCATCATCTAAAATAATTGTGATTCTGTAAACGTCAAACCTTCTGAAAATCTTGTAAACATGCGCGTGAAGGAGTGCATTTAATAAAATATTATTAACACATTTACTAGAAGTTTGAGTTACCCTTCCAGTGGGTATTTTCACATATAATATTTTATTTGTATTTTGTAATCTCAGAATAAAAATAAATTTTAAACATACTACAGTAGCCGGTCTTGCTCATTTCATGCTTGTAATGCTAGACGAAAAAGTATCAATTGAAACACTTGTTTAATTTTTTTGTGTCATTTTTAAATTAGGTATAATTATCATAAATCAAGATAATCAAGTCGTCACAATTTTTCTAAATGCCGGAAAGAGAGAGTACTAATTCACAGAGTTCCTTCAGTGGATTTGTAGGTGTAATGAAACTATCAAAAACATTTTTTTCCCAGAATTCTTCCAGAATATTCTTGAGGGAATCGGCTAAGAATTATCACAATCGATTAGTCTCATCGAGAGAAATCGATTGCTCAATTGACCTCTGTTGGCGCTACAAGTCACCTCAAAAGGGTTTTAATTGTTTAAAAACACAAACGTTTTCGAGATATTTAATATAATTATCTTCATGGGCCAAAAAATATGTTCCCTTTCCCCCTAGCAGTCCGAGACGCAACGACTCATTGGTCTCGTTTGGTGGACCGTAATAGGTCTAACCATGAGTGACTGAAGGATGCAGTTCACTCGATTACTATATAAGAATTATCATTATTTTTCGATGTACTTAAGCTGTTTATCGCTCACAAAAATACTTAAACCGCCTCTGGAGAGGCCATATCGCCGCAGCCAAGTGGCATCGGGAGGGTTGCGCCATCTGACGGAAACTCTCGAAACAAATTTCCTGCCGCGTCGTGTGTCAGCGCCGAAGCCACGTCCCGTTTCCACCCAGCCCCGCCCATCCTCCCTCCCGCCTCGCCCCCGCCGTCCCCTCCCAGCCCCCTCTTGAGCCCCGCCCCAACGACCCCTCCCGCCCCCCTCCTTTCCGCACCTGCCCCGCCCACCGTTGCGCCGGTCCGAGATATTACTTTACCCGCCCCACCCCGCCCACCCCCGTGCCGCAAAAGGCCGATAACCGACGATCGATTGCAGCCGAAGCGCGTCTTTTGTGAAAGGAAATCTCTTCCGGGGCTGCATCTGCCCCTCCCACCGTTGCGCCGGTCCGAGTTTTTATACGTCTCGGGCAGCATTGTCGGGCGCCATCTTTCTATAAACGAAACGTCGGAGTTCTCAAATCCACCGGCGACAAATGTTGAAAAGAAGCGAAGGGAAGCGTCCCCGCTTGAAGGCGATGCTCTTGTTGGTACACTGCTACGCTGCTCGAGTGCTTCAGGCTTAAGATTTTTAAATATTCTAGTTTATTTATGCCCAACATGGATGGCAGAGGTGGCTAAGAGCATGTACCGCCTCAGCGTTGCTGTTCGAAGGGTCGCAGATATTAGAATCCCGGCTCGGGCATGGTTGTTTGTTCCTTGAACTTCTTGTATGTGTTGACGCGGAGGGCCTCGCATTCTGCTGACCCCAAATTGGAGGAACCCGCATGTGTGTACGTGTCTAGTGTATAGTCGAATACACGTCCCAGCGGGACGTAGAGGGTATCCGGCCGCCGGCTGCATAAAAGCACTAGGGGAAAAGTTTATTTATGGTGTTTTGCATCATGCACAACCTACAACAAGGAGGGGGCAATTAGATCTCTGGTATCATCTCTCAGAATCAATTCCTCCTCTGTGACCCCTTTTCCAACAAACTGTATTTACATATGATATATTTTATTAGAAATTAAAACTACCTCAAGAAGAAAGAAATTATAACTTCAATGATACAATTAATAAATTCAATTGATTTTATGTTGAACCATATGCAGGATTGGCAAATGGTTTCGACAGCCTCTTGCCCAAATGTGTATCAATTTCCTACATTGTGAGCTTAAAAAACAGGAAAATTAGGAATTGATCATAATTACGAAAAAAGAATTTATTACGCAAGGCCTCTTTCGAAATTTTTCGATGAATGCAGATCGCGGAGTTACGTGGCCGGTTAAACGAGGGAATTTTTAAACATATCTAATGGGAAAATCAATAGGTTTCACAAAAAACGGCCGTTGTTTGAGTTAATCCCATAACTGAGGTGGTCGTTGAATCAGGTTTCAATGTTCCTTCACTCTCCTTTCACATTTTTCACTTCCTCCTCTTTCTCGAGCCTGATTCCCACCACCCATAAATCAATTGTTACCACCACCTGTTTTTAATTAATATAATAATAATAATAATAATAATAATTAATAATACTTTGGTAAGAATCCCGAAGGCAGCTGTTCTTTTGTAACTACGTAAAATTACTACACTAAACTAGTATATGTACGATTACAATATATAACTAAGTAATAAATCAATACAATACTTTTAGTTATAATAGTAGTTATACATTACATTTATACAGTTATAATTTAAATGAGAACAATTACTAATACAATTGCAAACAACTTCGTACATTTGCAATTTATTTTTAAATTTGCTCACACTGAGGTATACATATTGTTACGTTTCTAGGTGGTGAATTAAAAGTCTCGTATTATTTTCACAAAAACGTTTATTTTGTTTCTTAAAACAATCACGAAAACACTTGATTATTAATTTACACTACACTTCTCTTCCTTATTTCCCTACACTTCTCTTCAGTTATTTTACACTAACACTTCTCTGATTTTTTTAAACCTAACACTTCTCTTGATTTATTTACACTACACTCCTCTTGCACCTCAGCAGTCCTGCACTGGCCACAGTTCACTGCACTGATCACAGTTCGATGCACTGGTCAGTTCGTCACCGACCACAGTAGATGCACTGACAACGGTTCCTTTCTGAGCCCACTCCGGGCGCTTTTCCCACCGCGATGCACAATTTCACAGTTCAGCTTCAACTGCGGACTCAAGACGACCCGGCCCCCGGGCCCGTCGCGTATTATACTCGTCAGGACAATCCAGAACCATCCGGAACCGCGACTCTTCTGGACGAATCCGCCGGCAGGTGATGCAACTTCGTGCTCACCGGCCCGTGGTCGCCGGCAGATGACGAACCCGCCACCTCAAAGTGGCGCCGGGATACGCAATATTCGTTACACTCCCCCTCTTAGTTGCGTCCGTCTCGGAGCGCGTTTGTAAATCATGCCGATATTTTGCGGCTGGAGCCCTGTGCAGTTGGAGGTTAAGAAGAAGTGGCAGTCAATTGTCTTCTTTGGATATGACAACATTCCCATGGTGGAGCTGCAGACAAGATGCTAACCCCAGTGTACCGGAACAGTACTTCCAACATGCTTCTCACTATTCTCCAGTTCAGTCCATCAAACCACGTCCCATTTTTGACATGGCAATCTTCGGGACGTTGTCTTCGGTGTTTGCTGGCGTAATTCAATCAGAGTTTCCACAGATTTTCATAGGACGCCTTGTGATATGACTTACTTTTGTGACAAGTAATAAACATAGTGATTGACGTCGTGCAGATGCAGAACCTTCCCAATATCTGGTTGTTGGTTCTTTAATTCCTCTATCCTTCCTATTTTCTTTGAAAGGGTAAACACCTCTGGTCATATCTAAATCCGGCACAATCGCAATGCATATTCTGGGGTAGCGAAAACAGATCCGTTGCACCTCCATTGTTTCCAACGCGCTGATGTTTTTCATTATACTGAGACATAAACTCGTGAAATGTCCCTCTTGCATGTCCAGCACAACTCTGCGGTCTTTTCTTCATCTTTTTCATTACTTCCTGGATGGGCCAGCCGATTCGAATGAACGACTCGTGGTTTTCCTTTCCCAAATTTTTAATTCGGTAGACAACATCATTTATCCTCTTACGACCTCTGGTCCCCACTGTCGTTGAAATTTTTGGACACAAACCGCGGCGACGTTGGGGTTAAAACCGAATGATCTCCAGGTTGATAACCTCCTCCTTCAGCTTTGATGTCCTTACCGGTCTTTCATCCTGTCACTTGCGATTTGGATTTTTTTCAGCACTGGTTATGTACGTCCATTTTCCGTCTTAGGTTATTTACAAAGTCCTCCCCGGCTATTTCTTCATTAGTTTTACAACCAAACTGTAGATCACATGGTAGAGTAGTTCCGCGAAAGGATATTAGCGGGCGTTTGGCCAGTTGTCTCATGAACAGATGAGCGGTAGGCTAGAAGAAAGATGATGTATTGGTCCCAGTCGCGTTGGTGATCTGACGACCTTCGCTAAATATTTTCCCATTGTTCTGTTCGGTTTCCCACCATTCCGTCTGACTGCGGATGTGGGGTGTTGTTCTTGTTTTTCTTATTCCGAAGTTCACACCCCTTGAAACACTGCAGATTCGGTTCCGTCCTTGATCTGAATGAAATCCAGTGGCACACCAAATCGTCACCCATTCCTAACCAGTACTTCGAGATAGCAGGGGCCTCTTGGCTGGTAGGGATATGCTTCAACCCACTTGCTGAAATAATCCATAGCCACGAGTATGTTTATTTCATCATTGACATTGGAAATGGGCCAGAAGTCAATGGAATTCGTTCGAAAGGACTCCCAACGTTGTATTGCCTATCTTCGCTCTTTCTCTTTTTATGTGGCCCATTACTGGTGCACAACTTGACTTTTGCACACATCTTTACATCTTGCTTGCAATTAACCCAGTAAATCGTTCGCACTTTCTCTAAGGTTTTCGTTATCCCGAGGTGTCCTCCGAAGTTCCATCATGCAATTTCCAATATTTCAGGGACCTTACTCTGGTAACAATATCTGCCCTTCTCGGGGCCGTTTTCCCACTTTCCAGAACTGTTTCAGAACACCTTCCTCTCAGTAATCAATCCACTGCGCCCAATATGATTTTACACTGAAAACAGGGCTATTTCTTCAACTTGGTCCCCGTCCTGCTTTTTTCCATTTCCAAACATGTTTCAATTCCCTGTCCTCTTTCTGATCTTTCTGAAGTTCTCAGGTGCCATTGGTCATACTGACGTGACCTCTAGGTAGGACACATTTTCTCTTCCATGACAACAATGCTTGCAGTTTTCAGGCCAGTCTTCTGGAGAGCATCGGCTTTCCCGGTGACTACTTCCGCTTGATGTTCTATTCTAAGGGAATTTGCAATCTTTCAATCCATCTGGCACGACCTTCCGGATTCTTGAAGTTCAGCAGCCATTTCAAAGCACATGATCCGTTCTCAAAAGAAATTCTTACCGAGAGATATTTGTAAAAGTGTTCCCAACGGATTTCACCACAGAAAATAATTCTCTTCGGTTACAAATAGTTGCGTTCTGGCTTTGATAGCACTTTACTATAAAAACCGATTACTCTCTCTCGTCCATCTTGTATCTGCGATATTACCCCCAATACCAACGTTACTTCGTCAGTATCAAGTATAAGTTCCCTTGAGGTAGTGGATGGCTCAATATAGGGCACTCGGCATGGGCTTTAAGCTTTTCGAAAGCGCGTTGGCGTCTTGATCCCATTGAAACAACGCTTTTCTTCTTCAGCTGAGTCAGGGTTTCGCGATGTTGAAAAACCAAAACATAGCGGCGAAAATATACATAGACCCAGGAAACTTCTCAATTCATGTTTATCCTTTGGGACCGGCCATTCCTTTACGGCTTTAACCTTCTCCGGATCAGGTTCTACCCTGTGCCAGATACTACATGTAAGGTATTCACCTGCTTCCGAAATAAAAAGGCATTTCTTTGGGCTGAGTTTCAAGTTGCTCCTTCCCAACCTCTTGAACACCTGTTCTAGGTTATTGATGTGGTCTTGAAAGATTTTCCAACAACATTATATCGTCGAGGTAGACAGACATGTCTCCCACAAGACCTCTAAGCACGGTTTCCATCAATCTTTCGATGTGGCTGGGCATTACACAGTCCGAAAGGCATTACTGTAAAATGCAAACCCGATCCGATGGTAAATGCAGTCTTTTCTCGATCTCTGGGATCTAATTCTACTTGCCAGTATCCGCTTTCAGGTCAAGTGTCGAGAAAATCTTGGCCCCAGAGGCGGTCCAAATATGTCGTCAATACGGGGCAATGGATGGGATCCCTTTTTGTTCATTGTTGAGCTGTCGGGAAAACGACACAGAACCGAAATCGACCGTCTTTCTTCTTTACCAATACGACGGGAGAAGCCCACGGACTGCTTGATGGTTCGATTACGCCATCCCTTCATCTCTTTAATAATTCATCTGCTTCTTTTCTTCTTGACAGAGGTAACTTCTAGCAGCGCGAATCGGTGTGCGTTTCGGGGTCTATTCGGTGACGAACAATATCAGTCTTTCCTTTTACACCGTCCTGCTTCAAAGACATGCTGGTAAGGCCTATTAGGTCTTCAGCCTTATGACACTCTTCCGAGATAAGCTTTGTCGCCCCAGATTCTGCAGTCGTTCAGGGAAATTTCCTTGTGGTGTTGGAGTTACATTCAAACCGAGGATACCGTAGAACAATTACCAATCACTGTTCCTTTTCTCAACCCAACAGGATAGTGATTAAGTCTTTTTCTCACAGGTATTGTTCTATTCACTCGACCAGTTCTTTGGCTACTAAATTCCTCGACCAATGTCTTGTCGTGACTTCAGGTTCCCGAATAGCAATCTCTCCAGCTGGAACGTCGCCCCCAGGGCTCGCTTCTATAAACATCTCGCTAGCTCCGTCAAAATTACGTCGTCAACCGTAATTACATTCACGGCAATGTTGTTACGTGAATGTAGAACCACCTCCACTTCGTCGAGTCTCAGCACACCGTGTCGTAAATCCAGCTGACACCATATGTCGTCATAATATCCATTCTAAAATTGCTTCTTCTTCTATTTAGCGACCAGCAACGATGACTGAAAGCAACAGTTCCAATACAAAGGGGGGATCCATCTCTCCTACAACATTCGCCGAGTCACCAGTGGCTGTTGAAGCTTCCATTTGGACGGCATAAGATGAGATGATTTGGCAAAATCGGTTCGTATAATGCTCTTGGGTTTCACCAGTATCCAAAGTAAGATGCACGGTCTTCCATTTAGAGTGCATCTACGTAAAACCCTTTAGAACGTGTCGAATGGACTTGACGGGATTTCGTAAGGGGGGTTCTTTTTTTGACAGGGCGATGGATGCCCTTCCATCAACCCTTTTGGTTCCCCGCTGGCTGCTAGGTTTACCAGAGACTGCTGCTTCCTTGTTGCTTTCAGTGGACGGTCCCTCGACTTTCACGTGCCCTAATTCTCCACAATTCCAAACATCAGGTTTGCCTTTGCCACTAGAATTGCGTATCAACCTCTTTCCCCCATGCCTCAAAATATTTTCGTCATAAGTTTCGACGCCGGTTTAATTCTCGTACTCGTCCGTCAGTTTCGATGCTCTTTTTTCAACCTAAGTCTAGTGCGACAATGCGTCAGCTAAGGTTTTCGGTCTTGCCAGTCTCAATGCTTGTTGTGTTTCTGCATCATGTAGCGCTTCAATAAAGCACCGGACGGCTGTGCGTTGCAGGGGAAATCTCCGAGGCATCAGGGTCCCAAAGGCGCGCCAGACGAAATATCAGCTTCCCGTTCTTGAAGACCTTCCCGGCTTCAACACGATTCTAGCTGGGTAAAATACATGTCTTCCGGTGCGCTTTTCCCGTACCGTGTTTCGAATCTCTGACAAATTTTTCGAAGTTTGACTGTTCATCGGTCATTGTCTCTAGAATATGACGGCGTTACACCGCAAAGCCAAAATCAGGGGCCGGTGAATCTGTTGCGGGCCAGCCATTTACCGTCGCAGCAGCCTTGAAATTTCTTCAAATAATTCGACCATGAAGAAGTGCCATCAAAGGTAGGTGGTTTTCTCGTGCTTTTCCCAGTGGCTCCCGTACGGTGCATGGCGCCATTTCTAGTGGTTCCAAATAGATGTTTATATTCGATTTTCCTGTTGAGGAAAAAACCTTCAGCTTCTCTTCTAACAGATTTATAATTTTCCTCATTCTTCAAAATTTCTCATCCATCTTCTCAATTTTCTTTCCCTTCTTTTCTCGTTCTTCAAAATTTTCTCATCCATCTTCTCAATTTTCTCTTCCTGAGTTCATTATTCTGATTATTTTCTGTTCCAGCTTTCTTCCAAACTAGGTAATTTTTTGTCAATTCCCCTTTTAAGATTCTAAATTTTCTTTAATTCTTCTTTTAAAATTCTGAATTTTTTCTAGTTTTTCTTCAGTATTCTGAATTTTCAGTTAACTTCTTCTAAATTTTTAATTTCAGTTATTTCCTTCTAAATTCTTGGAATTTTCTTAACTTTTCCCTTTTAAATTCTTGGAATTTTCGTTAACTTTCCTTCCAATATTTTGGATAGGTTCTGAAAGTTCCCGTTGTCTCGAGAGAAAGTCTCGGACCTCGCCTGCTGCCTTCATCAGTTTGCAAGACGTTCTTGTAATATTGCTTTCAGTTCCAGAAATGTCTTTTTCCTCTCTTCTAACTCTCTCTTCAACTCCTACTTTCAGATCCTAAAACTTTTATGAAAATCATCTGATTATTGTTTCAATTCACCACTCGTTATACCCACACCTGACACCAATTTTTGGGTTTTTAGGTGGTGAATTAAAGTCTCTGATTATTTTCAAAAAAAGTTTATTTTGTTTCTTAAAACAATCACTGAAAACACTTGATTATTAATTTAACCCACACTTCTCTTCCTTTATTTAACTACATTCTCTTCAGTTATTTTTACTTAACACTTCTCTTGATTTATTTACACTAACACTTCTGATTTATTTACTACACTCCCCTTTCACACTGCACAGTCCTGCATGCCACAGTTCCTGCACGATCCGTTCGATGCACTGGTCACAGTTCACGTCACCGACCAAGTACGATGCACTGACAACGGTTCCTTTACGAGCACACTCACTGCACGGGTATTCACCGCGATGCACCTACAGTTCAGCTTCAACTGCGGATCAAGACGACTCAGGCCGCCGGCCGTCGCGTATTAATCGTCAGGACAATCCAGAACCATCCGGGCACCGACTCTTCTGGACGAATCCCGGCAGGTGATGCACTCATGCTCACCGGCGGCTCGTGGTCGCCGGCAGATGACGTAACCCGCCACCTCGAAGTGGCGCTGGGGATGACGCAATATTCGTTCAACATTGTAGTGAACTATTCAAACGTTATTATCGGCTAACGAAGAAAATTTTCCAATTATGATTTACGACGATTTATGACGGTTAAAATGATGATTGAAGAGCACTTTGAGTCTCTATAGTTGGTTGTTTTATGTTCTGGATTAGCACAGAGTCGCTGTTTGAGAAGGATCCATGAAACTGTATTTCCTGAATACTGTCTACATCTCCAGAAGAGAGCTATTCCATATCAGATGTTATTGTGCTTTCACGCAGAATAATCAGATTGCAATTCGTTTGATTTTCCTTCAGCAAAATTTAGTTAAATTTACATTGAAGGCAAAGTCCATCATGATTTAAGATTAAGCCATGTTCATCCATAAGCTGAAGTTATTCGTCGACTGTTGAAGACTATTTTCGTTACTTTGAATAGAGACAAGTAAATAGTTTTCTCTCTCTCTTAACTCCAAGTTGTATGCAAATTGTTTTCTAATGCGGGTAAAATTAAATGAAAATTAATTGGGAAGCCAAACGGAGGGATAGCTGACATCGAGATGCAATCTGAAATCTCCGATCGATTGATTGTTTTCTGCCCCATTAACTGATGTGTCATGTCGTAAATGTATTGCATATCATATTTTGGAAGGTGATAGTGTTCCTTCCCAGAAGGATTTCCCCCTCCGGATATCTCTCCCAGCGCGACACCACCGCAACCAGGATAGACTATAGCCTCCCAACATATGTGGTAGTGTAGTGCATGTAAAAGTTTGTGTAATGGGAGAGGGGGAGCAAGGATGAAAGAAACTTTCAAAATTCAAAATTTATTGCTTATTTATCCTTGAAAATAGATTTGATTACATGGGAGTTTTTTTGTTTTTTCTCCTTCAAAATTCAAAATTTATTGCTTATTTATCCTGAAAATAGATTTTATTACATGGAGTTTTTGTTTTTTTCTCCTTTCAAAATTCAAACTTTAAGTAGTATATGACGTAGTGTAGGGATCACAGAATTTTGAAAATGTGCACACAATTCACTTTTCCCCATAGAACTGTCATACGCAGTTTTTAACTGTTTTTTGACGTAAAATAAATAAATAAATAAATAAAAGAAAGATTGCAGCGTCGGTGGTTCCTAGTTAAAGTTCGATTAGGCTGGTATTTCTAGAGAAACCACAGAATACTACCAAACAGAGCAACAGGCTGGTAGAAATATCCTTCAACCAGAGGCTGAATTCTACAAGTCGAGACCCGCCACCATCGTTTACGAACTCGAGTACTTCCGATCAGAAACACTGAAGGGCAACATTTTCCCAGATATCTGATCCTGTGAGATTCCCCTCCACAATGAAGCCCAAAGGGAACCCCGAGAAAAAGATTGATTAGATTTTTCTAATTTGAAAATAAATGTAAAACAGTAAAGAAGACAGTGATGATAGTGATAGTGTACTGTTTATAGATAAGGTTAGAAGTGTAAAACTAGATAATGTAAACAAAAGAGATCAAACAGAATGGTTAGAAACAATTCAGATAGAGAACAAGAAAATAAAACGAAAATTAGATCCAGGAGCAGCAGTAAATGTAATGCCCTATAAAATATATAAACAATTAGGTAGTCAGTTTAAAATGCGACCTACAAATATCCACCTAGAAGGATTTAATAAAATTAAAACTAGACTAGAAGGGATAGTAATTTACATGTAAAATTACAGATAAATCCAGGCATACTTAGACTTGTAATTGTAGACCTTAAATGCAAGGTGTTATTAGGGATTACCAGGGTGTACCATGCTAAACTAGGGGTGAAAAGAATTGAATCATCTAAGAAATAGAGATTGACAAGGTAACAAACAACAAAGATTTGATAGAGAGAATTTACAACGACAGAACAAAGAAGCGTTTGAGAGATATGGGAGACTTGCAACGTAAAATAGTCTTAAAAGAAAAATAGGCAACAGATATGCAATCCACCAAGAAGGGTAGCAAATGTTTTAAGGCTAAAATGTACCGACACTAGTTCCATTTGTCGCCACCACGTGGCAGCAATTGGATCTGTAAACGGCATTGCACGCCTTAAATAGAATTTACGCTGCGATGCCTTTTTTTTTTCAAAAAAATTAAAAATTTTGTCTCATAGTTCCGGGAAGAAATTAAAAAATGTGGGCTTATAGCGCGATGACGACGTGCTTCCTGAATCCAACGCCATGTCAATCATGCAAATCGGATGAATAGGAGCGGCGTAAAGTGAAATTTGGAAAACACTTTTCCCCCTCCCCCTTCCCGCTTCATCTTGCGTCACCCGACCCGTCTGGGCCCTCCCTCGACGCGGCCGAACGGCCAAACCCGGCGGCCTGCGGCGCGAGAGGCCGAACTTTCAGACAGGCAAGCTGGGCAGTCTGTTTAAGCTTTCGTCCCTTTCAGTCTCAATATATTTTTCTCCACGTGTCAAACGTGATGCTGTAACACAGCCAAACGGTCTCGTATCATCTGTAATAATCGTATAAAACTATATATCTTGTTCACATATTTCCGTCTTCCTTCGAATACCATCAAACAATTATTTGAGGCGGTGCTCAAAATATCGATTCCGATTTGGAAACTGACTTCAAAAAGAAAATGAAATCTTATTTTACATACATTTTACTTCTAAAATCTTCCGTTATCATTCCTCTACCAGAAAGTATGAGCCGAGATTACGTACGAGCTCTTTTATCTAGCGACTCGATTTTTGATCTCAAAACGGTGTTTGTCTCCTTGATAGATTTCACCTGATGAATCTGTTTTCCCAAGTAAAATCGCGGAAGCTAAATTTTAAAGTTGTTTTCTTTGTTGTTAATTTTAAAACTACTTTCCGACAAATTATGTAATCGGGTACCAGAAAACTCGTATTGTCGGGCCCTGGTAAACTAAAAGTGGATAAATCCTCTTGCAAAATATTGCATTACTTCTTCTAACTCGTGGTCTACCGAAAAAATACAATACATGTGTCCTTGATACTCTAAAATCGATTGATTTTTCAAACATGTTCGTCCGTTTATCAACGCCAACGCCCAACCCACTCCGGCCACCTCCAAACCGATCCCCAATCCACCCGCCTGCACAGAAGAACCCTTCTCTGATCATTTGGGAGTTTCCAAAAGGATATTTTGATTTTTGAGGGTACTTTATATACAAATCTCCTAAACTGTCACCAAATTATTTGATTAAATTTTGTCCCCGTGTTACGTACAGAACGCAAGAGAAATGTGATTTATGGTGTTTGTTGACATCTTTTATTTTTAGAAAATTGCTAACGTGCAATGTTTGAGGGCGTCTTTCTTCAACTATTATATATTGATGATATATTTTTTCCTACTGAATTGTCTGATAGATCTACAGCAACAAGATCAAGTTTAATTTTGAAACATTTGGAGTAGTTTTGTGCAATTTGGGGTTATGTATAGCAATTAAAACAATTGTAACTTTTTCAAAAGAGCTCCAATTTTTTTTAAAGGATGATACAAAGATGATGGTGGTCTCATTTTCTGCCCACCCTGCCGTATTTTCAAGATTGTAAAGGTCATGTGTAACTTTATTGCAAAACCAAGGTAGTTTTGGAGTAATTTAAGAATGAAATTGATGTATATATTAGCAAAATCTCAAAATCATAACAATTTTTTCTCACGGGATAGAAGGGATGCTTAAAAGAATTATCATTTTCGTTAAACTCTATCAATTTTTCGAAAATTGCAAAATAGAAATAATGCCAGAAAGTATGGATGTTGTATCATCGCTAGCTTTATTTGAATTGTATTGTATGATACTTACACAGTGTACTTGTACTAAATTATTTCTAATGAAATTTGATGTTACATACTGGTAGAAAATCTGATTTTGCATATCTGTTTAATTAGCGTTTTCCTTATATATTTATGTCCATGTTTTGGTAAATTTCATTCCACAATTTTCCGGACTTACTGTGGCATATGAATAGTACTACGCTCAGTTGGAACTGAGATTAGTACATTGCTGATCGCACATACTAGTTTATAGAGGTTGAGCAATATTTAAATACTTGTATTTGAACATGTATTTTTGTATTTAAAACTCTATTTTTGAGTTTTTTATATGTATTTTAAAGATATTTAAATACATAAAATAGATGTTTAAAAAAGAAATACTTCAAATACTGTAAATACAAATGAAAGAGTAGTTATAATATATATTTTGTTTTTCTTTTGATTCTCTATTAGTGAACAGCGATCGAAAAGGTATTAATACCGGTAGTTTTTCATACCTTTTCAAATACCTTTTTATTGTTTTACATACTAGTAAATTACCTCTATTGACGTCTTTACTGGTATGACGCCAATAAACGTTATACTGGTATTTTCACAAAAACAATAGCTGACCATCCATACATCTTGACAAAATAAGTTACTTTTTAGTTAATAATATCTCACAAAATTTTTATTAATCAAATATTCTTTCATAATTGTTATTAATTGTTTAATTTATAATTTTGTTATAATACACACACGCGCGCGCGCGCACATACACGCGCACACACACACGCGCGCGCGCACACACGCGCACACACACGCGCGCACACGCACACACGCACACACACACACACACACACACACACACACACACACACACCGGCTACACAATTGGCGAAAACGCGAATGATTCCACCAATTCCCAGAGCAACATAACCCACTTCGTCATTGCACAACGTTCTCGCCCACTGAAAACTACTCACCGCCCTCTTCCGCTTGGCATAATGAATTGCCTAGTAAGATTGCAGCCCGCCGAAGAACGCGGCGAGATGTCTGCAGAGGTCAGAAAAGGTCACGCTATCAGAATTGGCACAACACCACCTAGATTTATGTAGGTGGTGCTGAACAGCAGTGCCGCAGAGGCGCTGAATCCTGCTTCCAGCTCAGAAGGGTGACTGCACTTGAGCGCGTGCCTGGCGGCGCTGGGCTTGATAGAAAGGAGCGAAACGAGGAGCAACATTCAAAACGTGACATGTCCACTTTACTTCCTCGAGAAACGCAAAATGTTAGTGTCATCAAAATTATGCAGATGTTTTATTTGTACTTAATTCTGAATTATGTAATAAGGATAGCTAAATATATTATTAATATAAAATTTAAATATTCTATGAACTTACTAAAGATAACAACATTTATGTCAACTGGTAAAAAGTAGCTCGAAACATCAACGGAGAAGATATACATGCTGGCAGGCAAAGTTAAATACTTATGAATTACAATAACAAATTCTGGATACTGTACATAAAAACTAGAGAGGAATAATTTTAAAAAGCAGCGGAAAAAGAAAATTACACAAATTCATAAAATATGCAGGCATATCAATAAATGATTGACTTCTAAAATTTTAGGTCCTGAACGCGCTCAAAATGATTTATTAATTTAATAGAAATAATTATATATTTATAATATAATGTAATAATTATCAGGCGATAGGAATGCTGTTCCATCGTGTTCTGTCAGAAATCAAGCCCTGCGTAAGACCAAAATCCAAATAATTGAGAAAATGGTATTTCTAATCCTGTTGTGTGAGTGTAAAAGCAAGTATGGACACGGAAGAAAATATTAAACGTACAATGGGAGGGCAAAAAGATAAATGCCGAAATTTTGAAAATAAAACAGAACTCTCTCTAAAAGCCAAAGCCAAAAATGGGAAAATAAAATATTTTGGACATACTATGAGTCGAACAAAATTTAGAAAAGAACATTATGTTTAATGATAGAATGAAGGAAGAAAAGGTGTAAGTGGCACAATTGAATAACTAATACACACATCACGAACAAAAGGAAAAAGGCAGTTCGAGTCCGAGTGAGCAATGAACAAATTGCTAGCATCCTATTGCATGTGTATATCCAGATAGGTCTAACATGGGATGGCTTGTGATCTATGTTCTAGTACTATTTCCCTGCGCGTTCAGACCCCGCGAAGAATTGGGACCTGCAGACGAAAAGCAGAGATGCTCACAGCCGCTGCTTGGACCGGACTGGAGCCGACAACAGACATCATCGCACTGAACAGTGTGTTTGATACCCGCAGTCTTCATGCGTACATTCTGCCATTATTAGGGAAGAAACTTGCTGAATTATCGGCGCGTCCCCTCCCAGTTTCTGATAGCAAGAAAAGCGAAGGAATGATGCTCAAGTAATACAAATGCTAATATCAATGTTCAAAATTAAAACATCTTTCAAAAACCTGGTTTAGAAACATCGAACACGTTCGTGCGGAAGATAATTTGTTTTGACAGTGGCCGTGATTGTTAATTTATAATTACGATTTAGACAAAACGGCAAAAGAAAGTAAAAAGAATAACAGCGAAACTAAGCCTGAAAACTATCGCCCAGGGTCATCTTATGGAGTCACAACTTCCTCAAATGGGTACAGGAAGGTGGGCGAGAGACCTTACACCTAGAGTGCTTGCGTTGGCCGCCTCTCTGCGTACGGTAAGACATACGGTGGAAATGCGTGAATAATAAATACTTGGCTGAAGAATACTGGATGAGGATGTTACAATCACTGCTCGCTTTATTTTGAACACATGTATTGACAGTGGTATAATGCAATATTATTTCATATTTTAACTTTTCATAAAATTAGATTATTCGGTTCTTTCATTCACAACAACTCATCACATCGATAATAAACATCAGGTTCATAAATGTTTCATTTTTTTACGAAATATGTTCATATGTCTATACAAATCTATGTTTGAAATATCAACATAAATGTTGCATCCCTATTCTCGACTCCCAGATGAGATCGCTGATTTAATACGTCATTCTGATTCCCTAATATGAGGCTTCATCAGTGACTGGTATGCTGCCTTACTAGCAGTATATAGATTCATAAACTGAATTGCTACCTATTAAATGTTACTGATAAGCGTACGATGTTTAGCAAAATGGTATCTTAATGTAGAAATGTAAAAGCTGCTGAATTAATAACTGCATAACAAAACATAATTTATCCTCCCTCATAGACGGATATTCCTCTTCTAGGGTGGTATTCTGTCTATGATCAAAGTTGCATTGCTTTCATGACAATTTAATGCATTAAAAATACACACACACACACACACACACACACACACACACACACACACACACACACATAGCAGAGACATATATATATATATATATATATATATGTCACAATACAATGATTTATGTATTATCATTTACGTAGTTTGTATCAATATGACGCGCTGGGAATTACTTATTCCAATTTCAAGTTTATACAAATATAACAGAAATCATTTTATATCAATATATCTAAGTAAGGTGGTGGGGCATGTCACGATTCTTATTATATTTTAATGTTTGTTACAGTGTTGGATTCAAGATGCATCTCTGTCGCGCATTTTATCACTTTTTCAATTTTGTCCGAAAGTACGAAAACAGTTAAAATTTTTACTTGGGAAAACAGATCATCAGGTGAAATCTATCAAGCAAACAAACGGCGTTTTGAAATAAAAAATTGAGTCGCAGGAGAAAAGAGCTCGTGCGTAATCTCGGCTCATTCTTCCTGGTAGTGGAATGATAACGGAAGATCTTAGAAGTAAAATGTATTTAAAATAAGATGTTAGGACATGAAATATTGGTGATCTCTACACAATTAGTTCAATTTTTTTGAAATCAGTTTCCAAATCGGAATTGATATTTTGAGTAGTGCCTCGAAATAACTTTTTGATGGTATTCGAAGGAAGTTAAGGAAATATAGAACAAGATATAGTTTTATACGACTATTACAGATGATATGAGACCGTCGGCTGTGTTACAGCATCATTAGGTTTGATGGCGGATAAAAATATATTGAGATTGAAAGGACGAAACCATAAACCGACTGTCCGCTTGCCTGTTCGAGAGACGGCTCTCCCGTGCCGCAGGCCGCCGAGCTCTGGCCGTCTGGCCGCGTCGAGGGAGCCCCCAAATGGTCGGGAGACGCAACTGCGTGAAGCGGCGGTCAGGCATTTTCCGAAATTTCACTTACGCCGCCCTATTCATCCGATTTGCATGATTGACACGGCGTTGGATTCAGGAAGCATCGTCGTCATCGCGCCTATAAGCCCACATTTTTAATTTTCTGAACTAAGGAGAAAAATTTAAATTTTTGGAAATATTTTTGAAAACGGGCATCGTAAAGGTGAATTCTATTTTAAAAAGGAGTCCAATGCCGTTTACAGATCGAAAATCGGACAATTTGTTCAGACATCGATCTAGTAAATTCCGTGTGATAGTGCTGCGATCTATTGATTTTTCCTATAAGTATTTTTCGGTGCATTTAGCCTTAATGGAACCACTAAGAAATGAGTTACAGAGGTTAGAAAAAAGAGGAGCCATACAAAAAGTAGAGGAATTAGACAGCACAGCCTGTGTGGTGGTACTACCTACTACCCTCGGTAGTAGTAGAAAAATCTAATAAGAAATTGAGATTATGTTTAGATCCTTCAGAACTGAATTAACTTATAATTAGAAAATCACAGCTAGTGCTAGTCTAGAAGATATTTCAGTTAAGTGCAATGGAATGTCAATATTTACAGTATTGGACTTGGAAGAAGGGTTTCATTATCTCGTTTTAGATGAACCATCATCATGGCTACATTGTTTTGCAGGGGTGTAAAGTTAGCTCGCCTCCACGTGGTGCACCCTGGGTAACGCTAAAGAGCTAACAACATTGGTAGCCAAATAATCCTTGGATCTCCTGGTAAAGCAACATGATGTATGATATGAATGCGAACTTAACTAGTCCTCTTCAGGACTCTCTGACTAGAAATCTTGGGACATGCCTTAAGATTTGTCAACTTAACATAGAGGGAATAAGCTGGGCCAAGAGCCAGGTCCTTCATAAAATTCTAAGAGAAAATGACATTGCAGTGTTAGCTATGCAGGAAACTCATACTGAAAACGCTGATCAAATAAACAAAAGAGGAAAGATACCACGATATGATCTGGTTGGAGCCACACACCATTCCAAGTATGGTGTTGCTACCTATGTCCGAACTACCATAGAACAGACCCACCTTATCAAAACATCCTAAGATAATAATATCCATGAAGTGGTTATTAAAGTAAGGGATATAACCATTAGTAATATATACAAACCCCCAGCGCTACCTGAATGGACGCCACATACACTACCCTCTCCTGCCTCATTCAGCAGTGTGTACGTTGGGGACTTTGTCAGCCACCACATACTATGGAAATATAGGAACCAATGATACCAATGGGGAAATACTGGTGGACTGGGCAGAGCGCAAATGAAGTGCACTTGGTGTTTGATGCCAGTAGGTGGATCTTTAAATCGGCGGCCTGGGATCAAGAATATAATCCTGATCTATGCTTTGTAAGTAAAGATAACAACAACATACCGTTGCAAATGATCCGCAAAATATTAAAAGGCTTCCCACATAGCCAACACCGACCGGCCATAATTGAAACAGGAAGGTAAAATACCACTATTAGATCCTTTCCTGCCTGCTGTAAATTTAAAAGGCAGACTGGAAAACTTCTCTCGTTAATCTTGGATAAGTGCCTAGGTGGATATCACTTATCATTGAAAACTACCAAAGGTTCAAAACGCGGTCTTCGAAATAGCAAAACCCATCCCTAGAGGATACCGCAAGGAGTATATAACAGGATGGAACGACAGCTGTGAATAACTATATAAAAAGTTCCTTGAACAAGGAGACCGACAAATAGCACATGACTTATTACATAAACTTGACGAGGCACGAAGGGACAAATCGATGGAAACAGTAACCTATCTGGACTTCACAAGATTCAGTAGAGAGCCTTGGTCATTACTAAAAAAAAACTAGGAGGAGGAACCCCTACACAAATAAAAGGAGATGCACCCACACTCCCAGACAGGATTGCCACTCATGTTGTGGGCAAACACTTTGGCAAAGACATGAGAGGAGCCGTGTAAATATGAAGGCCAAACAAGAATCCATACGATGAAGAACTGGTGGACACACTGATTTTTCTGGAAACCATTTGATATAGATGACATAACGAGAGCTCTTATAGATGTAAAAAAGGGCAAAGCACCAGGACCTGATGGAATCCATCCGGAATTCCTCCTAAACTGCGGCAAATATGCAAGGAAATGGCTAGCCCAGTTCTTCTCCGATGCCATGATGAGAGGTAGATTACCTAGCGAAATGAAAAAATCTAACATCATTGCTATTCTCAAACCAGGGAAACCAGGTAACGATCCAAAGAGCTACCGACCAATAGCCCTTCTGAGCTCACTATACAAACTGCTCGAGAGACCTTACCCACAACGGAACTGGGACTAGCATACTTTAAAAAATACCAATAGAACAGGCTGGATTTCGACCAGGGCGAAGCTGCACGGACCAGGTCATGGCGCTTACGACATACATAGAAGCAGGCTATCAGAGGAATTTAAAAACATCAGCTGCTTTTATAGACCTTACAGCGGCTTATGATACCGTTTGGAGTCACGGCCTCTTATATAAATTCTACAAGATAATACCATGCAGAAAAACTTCAACTTAAGTTAATAGCATGCTAGCTTGATAGAACCTTCCAGGTCATCATGGCATAGAAAGTTCAAATAAAAACGCTAAACGAAGGACTTCCATTAAGGATCCGTGCTCGCACCACTACTGTTTAGCTTGTATATGTCTCGACATGCCTGATACTAGATCTCGAAAGTTTGATATGCGGGATGATTGGGTTCTGGCAGTAGGACCGAACATTCGAGGAACTGAAGCCACTTTAACAAATGATCTTGCAACAGAGCTTACTTTCGAAATGGAGATTAAAACCAAACTTCTAATAATAAGACAGAGATAACCTGCTTTCATCTATGTAACGGAGAAGCAAATAGACAACTTCAAGTTCACTTTGAAGGCAGATTACTCCAACATAATAAGCAACCCAAATACTTAGGAGTCACTTTGGACCGAACACTTTCCTATAAACTACACCTGGAGAACACAGCCGCGAAGATACGCACTAGAAACAACATTATACACAAATTGAGCGGGACGACGTGGGGAGCTACTGCTGAAACCAGTATACTCTCTGGCTGAAACACTCCGCACATCAGCACTCGGACTAGTACTACTGCGGAGTACGGAGCTCCGGCATGGCTTAATAGTGCACATACAAAGAAACTTCTGACGCACAACTAAACAACACCATGAGAATCATATGGAGTAATTAAGATCAACCCCAGTTAACGGCTGCCCATATTAAGTCACATTCCAAACCCCGATCTACGACGCAAAGCCGCTCTTAGCAGAGAATTCAATCGTATACAGGATAACCGCAACCTCCCAATCCATCAAGATGTCAACACTCTTGAAAGAAATAGGCTGAGATCCAGAAACCCAACCTTGAAAACCGCCCAGGAGTTACATACATCACAGTTCAACTTGATAGACACCTGGGAACGCGCCTGGACAAAGATCTGACCACCACACTGCCGCAACTTTCCCTGCATAAGAACGAAACCCCCTGCCTTTGATCAACCACGCAAAATTAGGACAACCATCAATAGAATATGAACTAATAATGGAAGATGCGCGACTCCGGTCTTGACGCCAAACTGCGACTGTGGAGTAACTACACAAAACCGTACGCCGCCACATCATAACGGAAACGCCTGAGCAGAGCGTATGACGGACCATTTGACGATTTCCCGACGGCAACTAGTGCTGCAATTGAATATATTAAAAATTTAAATGTTTGCTTATAAACTTGTATTTTATGAATTGTATTCCGTTTGTTTTGTTTTTGGTACAATATCTTACATTTCTGTGCAGATAAGTTGTTTATATATATACATATATATATATATATATATATATATATATATATATATATATATATATATATATATATATATATATATATAGTATATGTTATATATATATATATATATATATATATATATATATATATATATATATATATATATATATATATATCACCATGTGTATTACCATACGATAAATAAATAAAATTGTTTTGCAACACCTTTTGGGATTTATAGGTATTTGGTTCTACCTTATGGAATGAAAAATTCAAGTGATTTGTTTGATGAAAAGATAATACAATATTTTGGTAACTTACAAAATGAAGTGGTATGTAGGGATGATATATTAATAATGGGTATGACAGAAGAAGGGCATGATAAAACATTGAATCAGGTAATGGAAAGAGCTAAAAAAGTGAATGCTAAAATAAATGCTACTAAATTACAATTTAAGCAAAGAAAAGTAAAGTTTATGGGACAAATAATATCAAGTGTGAAGGAATGTTCACAGATCCTAGTAGAAAAGAGGCATTACAAGAAATAAAGCCTCCAAGAAATAAAATTGGGCTACAAAATTGATAGTGCATTTGTGACCATGTTAGAGATACATACTGATATGAAGACTTTAATAAAACCTTTGTGTGAATTGTTAAAAGAAGAAAATACACGGCATTGGTCAACACAGCATGATCAGATATTAGAAGAATTGAAAGGACGAGTGGTAAATTCACCAGTGCTTGTACCATATGATCCAGATAAACAACTGGTCATGCAATGTGATGCATCAAAAACTGGACTAGGAGCATGTTTATTTCAAAGAGAGGGAGCAAATGACTTGCAATTTATTTCATGTGTGTCAAGGAATATGAATGATTATGAGTGTAATTATAGTCAGTCAGAGAAAGAATTACTCAGTATTTGTTTTGAGGCAAAAAAAAAAACATGAATATATATATTATGTGAAAAATCTAATAGTAGAAACAGATCACAAACCATTGTTACCTATCATGAAAAAGGTTGTATGTAAAATAGGCTCAAAACGTCTTCAAAGATTGAGACTCAAATTATTACCTTATGATCTTAACTTGCAATATGTTCCTGGAAAATATCTGGATTTAGCAGATATATTATCTAGATCAACAATGAATATTATCGAGAATGATATGGAAATGCTAGAGATGGTACATTCAATAACACAGCACTTACCAATGTCAAAATATAGGATTGAACAATTTAGAAAGGCTACAGCTACAGATAAACAGTTGCAATTACTCTTTAAGTATTACTATGAGGGTTGGCCTACATTTAAGAAGGTAGATATAAGCTGTAAAGAATACTTCAATATGAAAGAAGACATGTATGTAGAGGCTGGAATCGTGTTTGTAAGTGAGAAAATCATTGTTCCACATAAACTAAAGCAAGATATGCTACAGGCTATTCATAAAGGACCTCCTGGAACAGCAAAATCCATTCAGAAAGCTAGGCAGTTATTCTATTGGAAAAATATGTCTACAGATATCACTAATTTTGTAAAGAAATGTAGAACATGTGAGAAATTTCAGAGTAATAACAGAAAGCAACCAATACAATTACATGAGGTACCAAAACAAAGATATACTAAGATTGGAATGGATATTGCTGATTATGCAGGCAAACCATATCTTGTAATAGTTGATTACTTTTCCTACTGGATTGATGCTATTTTGTTAAAAAATAAGAGTGCAATGTCTGTTATAGAAGGAATGAAAAATAATTTCTTTATACTGGATACCCAGTAGAAATTATAGCTGACAAAGTTCCTTTTAACTCACTAGAGTGTAAGAAATATTTTAGAGATAAAGATATAAAATTGCTCACCATTTTATCCTAAAAGCAACGGTAGGGCAGAAAATGCAGTAAAATTAATCAAACAAATTCTTAGAAAATGTACATATTCAGGAGAGGATATCAATGAGGCTATAATGGAGTATAACAATACTCCTCTGGTGACTCAAGGTGCATCACCACCTCAAATACTAAATAGTAGAATCATGAGGACACACATGCCAATGACAGGAAATGCTATGGAACGGGTGGTTCAAACTCAAATCTATGACAAATTATGTGCTAGACCGAAAATGGTGGAAGAATGGTATAATAGAACAGCTACAGCTAAAATAAGAAGTTTTCAAATTGGGGAGAAGGTAGTAGTGAAAACAGAAAAGGATAAGACTGGAAACGGCAGAAGCATAGGAAAAGGAGGAACTAGATCATACGCTGTAAGAATGGAAAAGAATGGAGTTGTAAGGAGAACTAGTCATCATATGATGAAATCTTATACTGATGCAAATAGGGATAGCTATTCAGAAATTGACATAGATTATGAAAATGATGTAGGAAAGGAAATAGAGACTAATAATGAACTTGAAAATACTGGGACCGATGTAGAGATAAATCAAAATGAAACAATGAATGAAAATGTAATGAGGGAATACAGGAATATGTCAAGGTATGGTAGGAGACTGAAACCAATAGTTAGGATGAACCTGTAAAACAAGAGTCTAAAAGGGGAGATGTAAAAGGGGGATGTAACAATTACTTATATTTGTAATGTGAGGTTGGTTGGGAGATGGAAGTTTTGTATGAATGTAAGACGGTAAAACGGTTGTATATGTTAAAAGAAAGCAGGAGTTTGTATACACTGAAAATTGAAATAAATATTCATCAAAAAGCTAAACATACACTACATACTATGAATACTACATAAACATAATATAGTAATTGTTTGTAATGTGATATTAAATATTATTAGGGGTGGATTATAATGAAATGTAATTTTTTTCCTTTTCACTTTTGAACAATGATTTTTAGAATACATTAATTTTTTGTTAAGACAAAAGGAAATGAGCCAATTTTACATGAAATGTTTTTGAATTTTTCATCAGTTTTGACTAGTCAGTCATTTTTTAACCTTTCTGTTGAGTAGCCTATTACATTTCTTCACTCAGAACTTGTAAGGTCAGTCTTGTATGTATTCTAAGATTCCTGTGACAACTATCAGTGCCGTTGTCAGTTTGGCCCATTTCGGGATATTTAGACAGATTTCCTCATAAAGAGCAGTCCAAACCAAATGCCTGGAAGCTGAGTTCACTTGAAAGGAAGGAAAAGCCTTGATTACATCAGCAATATAATCCAATGGCTTGAGTTGTTCACCTGAACTAGTTTTACTAAAAAATTTGACGTCATTTTTCTTTTCTTTTTAGAGCATTTTATTGATAATTTTTGGCAATGTTTTAGGTCATCAAAATCTGCCCCCTAGATATTACTGTACGATTTTAACGACTATGAGTGAAATCTGTTATGCATACTTGTATCATGAACAGCAAAAGGTAGAAAATCAATAAAATAAAATTAATCTTTTCAAGAAGTTTGATATAGTTTATTAATAATGTACCGACTAGAAGAATGAAGATAGAATTACTGAATTATCAACTTAAAATAAATGTCAGCCTTTTTTTTTATTGGAAGACAATTTGTTTTTACATTACAGCCCGTGAAAGGAGGGACTTATAACACTGATGTGTGATGAAATTGCTGCCTCTGAAGTTTTAATGTTTTTGCGGTATTTTTAGCATGCTGAAACCAAATTCAAAGCCAGAAGTTCCTATCAAGTACCATTTAATTTTTTTATTTTAATTATTTTTCTCATATCTTAATTTTCATTTGCCTGAAGAGTAATTATACAAACTATGTTATTTTACCATGTGTAGTTTTATAATGTAAGGATTTGAAAGCCAAATGTATTTAGTACGCTTTCATTGTGTTTATAGTAAACATTGAGGGCACCAGATGATTCTTATTGGATTCTCAGGAAGTTAGAATGAAATAACATGCACCCTTGCCATGATCCTAAGTAGATAGCCAATCCTTGCTGGCAGACACACTCTTTATCTTATCTTTATGAAAACTTACATTAATAGTCTTAGTTTTCTCACATTGCATTTAGTATATGTTAAGTGGAAAAGAAATCAGTTTCAAGCTGTATTGTGGGAGTAGAATGTTGTGAATTTGTAACAACATACTGAACTCAGTATATTTACCACGTTGCATCGCCCATATATTAATGATCCAGAGCACTTTCTATATATATGTGGGAAATTCACATTGCCTAAGCAGAGGTGTAATATTACAGGTTTTTTAAAAAATCGTATCTTGCCTATACTGGAATCAAACTTGGAGATCAAAGTAAACATTGGGCAACCCACGAAGTATATAGAGTATGCATTGAGGATTCATTTGATTTTGTAATATTTTGCAAGATCATTTTTGTCATTGGGTCAGTGGCTAAAGACCATCGCTATCTTTTGGAATCCCTGTGATTTGGAGACAGAGCAGTCAAACCATAGTAATGACTGATGCAGGTGTGTTCAGGTGATGTGAAGGGGTACAATTCTAAAAATAAAAGCAAATTTGTGTCGCCAGTTTTTCGGTCAGCCATTTTTACCTGGCCCCCATGGGCATTATGTACCTGAGATGGCCTGATGATCATTCTAAAACTTGGACTTCCAAACGATGATCCAAGTACGTGGAGACTTGTTGCCTATTCAGAGATCCTCAAAGAACCATATGCAAATGTTATGGCGAATAAACTGCAGTGAAGGCAACTGACAAATTTGTGGCAATTTTAAAGTTCTTATGATGCTGCTGGGTCAACAAACTTGTTTGACTAAATGTTCATGATTTCTTTGCTTGTGGGGTAGCAGGACATGAATTGATCACTAAAACAAGGAAGACTGTCCACATTGAGTACGTTTGGAAGTCAAATGTAAGAATGTTGAGTTCCAAAGCCTTTCTAAAGATTTGCTGCCACCTCTCCACATTAAGCTTGGCTTAATGAAACAATTTGTAAAGGCTTTAAATAAGAAAAGAGACGATTTCAAGTACATATATGAGAAATTCCCAATACTATCTCAAGCAAAATTAAAATAAGGTATATTTAATGGTCCTGACATAAGAAAATTAGTGTCGGATGCAGTATTTAAAAACACTATGGCTGAAAAGGAGAAAGCATGGATATCTTTCTGTAAAGTTGCTTCAAAATTTTGAGGTAACAAGGATCTCAATTACCAAAACATTGTGGCTAAAAGGCTAGAAGCATACAAGGAACTTGTTTGTAACAAGAGTATGAAAATTCATTTCCTGTTTTCTCACCAAGATTATTTACCTGAAAATCTGGGATATTTGCACGAAGAAAAACGTTAATGATTTAACAGGGATGTGCTGGAGTTTGAAAGGAGGTATCAGGGACACTGGAGCATCAGCTTACTTGCAGATTAATGTTGGAAGTTAAAGAGTGAAATATCTGAAGACAAACATAAAAGAAAAAGGAACAGGAGTTCTTTCTCAAGTAAGAAACAATGGGTGTGAAATGTATGTTTCCAATACTGAAGAAAATAAAACCAAATAAAGCAAAAACACTACTAGAATATATTAACAACCATACACATGAATTTCAGCAAGTTGTGTATATGTTTTTCTTTAAAATAAATAATAACTTGTAATTATACATGTAAAGTGATTTCACAAGAAAACCTTATGTGATAGTAGTAAACTGATTGAAAATTCGGATTCAGCACATGGACATTATATAAAATCATGTTTTTTACTTCAGGCAACAAACTAAAAGTTTAAAAAAATTTATACCGCAGGCTAGTTTAATTTAAAAGAAAAATAGCATAGTAATAATAGCGCTATAAGTAAGGCAGAAAATTAACAAGTAAAGAACCAATATAAACAGGCTATAAAACCTAATTTCTGGTCACTTAATTATTTGGCAGTGAGATGCACATGTTTATGATAAAAAAATAATGATATGATCTAATAAATTTTCTTGATGTATTCTATCTCATGGTTGACAATACAACTGAAAAGAGAAACTCTGCCTACAATTATATCTACAGGAAAATCTTATGTTAATTTACACCTTAAATTCTAATGAGACATCCATTCTGTAAATCACAATAAAGAAGTATTTACAATATTCATTAGAAAAATCAAAACAAAATAATTTTTCAGATGCTTGCATTATCAAAGATAGCAAACCTGGAAAAATAAACATAAAATTTTGTAAAAATTAATAATTTATTCAACAGCAAAAGTACATTCAATATATAGTAAAGGGAGATTTATTAAATAAAAAGAAAAATATTTGTAAAATATCTGTAAAAAAATTAAAAGCAAATATGTGTAAAAATTATACAAAACTTAAAGAACATTAAACCTATGAGGAATTACTGGTCGATGAGTTTCAAGCCCTTTGTAAGCTTCTGCGATATCTTGAAGTTGTTCTAAACTCTCAAAGAAGGATGCCATTTCAAATCCATCTACTTTGGTATAATGATGAATGTGTGCCTGAAAAAAAAAGGGTAGGGGAAGGAACATGTTACATTTTTCTTTCATTTTTTTAAGAGGTTAACTTTTTTCATAAGCAGTAAGAGAAAGTTACATAATTCTGTAGAAAACTGGTCTAAAAAGTATGACGGAAAAAACGTGGGAGGGTTCCCTGGTACTAAATGTTGGTTTATTATGAATTTATTTTTAAAGGCAGCAGTTAGAAACTTATGATTCACTTGAATCAGTTTAATCTACATTAAATTTTTTGTAAGAACAAACAAATTATGAAGTTTCTTAGTACAAGAGTATAGACTGGTGACTATAATCAATTCAGACAGTGAAGTTTGTTTGGTAAAGGATTCGAAAGAAAGAGCCCCTGAAACATTTTAGAGATGAGATAGAGAGGTGTGCTTATAAATAGGCTAAAGTTGATTATCTTAGTCTGCTTTTTTTATAATGGCAAGTTACTTTTCTCCATTCTTTAAAATTCCTTTTTTATAATTAAGTCTGCTTTTTTAAGATAGAATGGACGGGATTCATCAACCAAATAAAAGCACTGAGTAGCAATCCAATTATACATTTCATATTTTTCATCAATGTTCACATTGTAATTACCAAAGCATTTCAAGAATTATTTGTTCTCATCTTCAGGTTTACTCAATGACACTCAGGAATAAATATGACATGTTAAAAACATTACTTGATATGCATACATTAATAAGACCTGCATGTAATTTAATATATCTTCTCAAGCTTGAATGCCAGACCATGTTACATTTGTGCCAGTGCCTATTTGCATTGGAACACCAACACCAATAACCCTTGCGAGAACTTGGAAGAGGGGAAACAATATGAACAATGGAAGGTGAGGTCAGTAACATAATCGAGAACCTTAATTTAAATTTATTCAATATATTGTTTATACATGCTCATCATCAACTGGTTACTTTCAATCACAGAATTCACTGTTTTATTTAGTTTTTATCTTTAATGATTCTGAAACAAGATATGGAAATTTTCTAGTAACCCTTATCTAGTATTTTTATGTTAGCAAAATCTATGTTGTGTTTGCAATTGAACATGTGCTTGATTAGTGAGTTGGACCTTGAGAAGTTAAGTTATGCTAAATTAAATGCACATGTTATTGGTAAGCATCTTATGTCTGTAACTTACACTTATCTTAAGAACTGTTTTTATCATAATGCAATGTATTTTTAGTGAATGACTCGTAGCAAAAATCAGAATATGTAAACAAATAATTCCCGAAATGTCATTTTGGTAAAAACAGTGTAGATGGAAAATGTGATATATCACTGGATTGGGGGGGCTTAGGTGGTGTTAAGGTTAGTGTATAGGTCTGTTATATCCACATTCCCAGTTCAAATCTGATGAAAGTCATGAATTTTTAAGGGTGAAAAAATTTTTTGTATGCCTCGATGGGGAAGTAGAGCCGGCTGTCTCAGGTTGTAGATAGTATATTTGAAAAATCCTTAAGCCTCAAAGAGGCCTCGGAGAAAAATTCAAATTGCCCGTTTTTCGTCATCAGAGTGATACCTCCTTTCTCTGTCAAATGGTGAAAGGAGTGTGTGAGCAGAGCCGGCCTGGTGGCCTGTGCCTTGCCATGGAAAATAAGGCTGAATTGAATTGAATTGGATTGCTTCTCAGTGTTTTCATTTGGATGATGTAGGGGAGAAAAAGAAAAAAAAGAGGTGGGGACAGTATATTCATAAAAATGTGCATTCAATGAGAAGTAAGTCATTGATGATAACTATTTCTCAGCTTTATGTTTCTGGTCAATCATAAATATTTCAGTCAGCTTGTAAATTGCTATATTTTCTGACACACATATTTTTAAATAGGTTAATTAATACAATTTTGTAAAGGAACTATTGGTATAAATTCATACCCTTCTACGAAAGAGCTTATTGAACTGGAAGGATGTTTCTTCAAAAAGAGTGGCTAATGATGAAGAATTGAAGAGACCTAATGCCGATAATTTGTGCCATGGAGGTGCTATAGAACACATTCCCACTTTCACAGCATCTTGGTTCCATGATGCAAATCTTACTTTTTTCTTAAACCTGAAATCATAACATTTTTTGGCAAGGACGGATATTATCTGTGAAATTTGAAGGAACATGAATCAAGGTTTCCATGATGATGATGATGATGATGATAATAATAATAATAATAATAATAATAATAAAGAGAAAGAAAGAAAAGTTCACCAACTTTTCGACATTTCGACGTATGTCACACAAAGATGCATCTCCTCGAACAATCATTGCAGCACCTAATACCATTCCGCTAAGTGGATCTCCTTTAATAAGTTGGTTGGTCCGAGCCCATGTTCCAGATAAAATGTCATCTATCCTGTTCAAAATTTCTTATAGTTATACAAGAAATTTGACTCGTGAGAAAATATGATTCTCTTAAAATGAATGAAATACAGTTTTGTTTATTGAAATGGTAATTACAACTGATTTTGCTTACTCACAATTTGTAGCCACATATGTATTCTATTACATTGATTAATTACATAAAATAAATATAAATTGTAATTATTTTCTGACCACAGATAAAATCACAAGTGTTCTGAAAATTTCTGACAAATTTAAGTTATGCAGCAATGAGGGAATTTATTGTGAATTTTACAATGCATGAATGGTATTCAATGAGACTGTTCCATGTACAAAATTACATCCAACAGAGATTCAGAATTTGCCAAACAATAATTATAATAATGAGTTGATACAATTTATAATGTAATATATCATAAGTTCAACCTTGGCCATCTGCTGTTTGTTACTGTTTGAAATATAGTTTAACAGGTTGCTGCTTCCATCTGAGTTATGTATGCTTATAATTGGCCAGTAGTGAGTAAAGAAGAAAAATCAATAATTGTTTTGAGATACACTGACTTGATTAGTGCAAACCAGATAATGTTGCTGTGCCTGCAAAACTGGTTACATGCACTTTTTATGAAAATGAGTTACGTTCTCTTTAAGGAGAAAGAAATTACTTAGAATTGTACCTTCATTGTAATAAATATAACAGTGTATTAACTCACACGATAGAAAGAAAAATAATTATTGGAGAGCATTTATAAAATGGTCATTTTTACTGGTGTGCCTCATTTCGTGTGATTGTTTTTACAGGCATGATGACATCTTATTGTTAAATAGTGTTGATGTTAATTTCATGAATGGAAGAGTCACTTAAATTACCTAGTAGTGCTTCCTGGGAGTGGAGGCTTCATGGTAATACTACTCAAAGGACTGACACTGCTAGTTAGAAAATGCATACCAGGAAATGGTACCAAATTAGTAGCTATTTCATTCATGTCAACATTTAATGAACCTGGAAAGCGAGCACCACTGTAACATAAAATATATTAGAAACTAGCCTAGTTTCATAACACAAAATATTGTCAAAACTTGAAACAAGTACTACCTTGTCATATGAAGAAGCATATTAACAATAATATTATTCACGTCACGAAAATATCTGCTCGCTTTCTCTTTTGTCACACCTAATTTTGCACGACCACATATCTCTGTAAGAGCCTTAAGAATTTTAAAACATATAATAAGAACTGTCAATATGATCATCTAGTTGAGTATTACAAACCTGGTTATTCACAGGAAAAACACACGAAGCATTTCGAATCAGTTCATTAGTGGCCAAAGCAACATTGTAAGGTGCTGTAATTACATCTTCATTGCCCGCAGGATAGACACAAGTCACTAGCCTGTAAATGTATTTTTATTGAAAAAATTAGTTGTAAGTCGCACACAGATAGAAGGGGTTTGATAAATTCTTAGAATGTAAAAATCACCTATTTAAATAATTAAAATTGAACACAAAAATGTAATTATGAAATAAAGATGCATGGTTTATATGATTTCTTAGAAAAATCCTATTAATCCTATAACAATACAATCATGACTAACAACAAATGAACTGAAGTTTGTTAACTCTAAAATTAATATTAAACAAAAAGACAATACCACTATTCATGAAATATTTTCACACATTCACAACATTTTCTTAAAAGAAGATACAGCCAATGCCAATCATTTTAATATTTTCCCCCCCAAAATCTGAATGAAACTGCAGTAACATTTTAAATGGGTTAATAGATAATACTGGCTGAGGACTGTAAATCTCTGTCATCTGCCAATTATTTTATTAGGTAACTCGCTTGACAATCATTTGTACCAAGATGTCTTGTCGCAGTGAGCCTTACAATTGTCATGCCATATTAATATTAGCTAACTCACCAAGGAGAAGGAGTTAAGAGCAAAAGGAAAAGAGCGGAGAAGTAATATGAAAACAGAAAGAAAAATAGAATGATTCTGACTATTCTCAACACTGTGTTCTGTATTCACTTAACAAATTATGTACTCTTCATCATCTTGTTTGTTGCTAATGAAGTAAGGGAACTGTCCTAACAGTGAGTCAGTTAATATTAGCTTAGCGCTGCCAATCGATATCATTTATCATTTGTTTTACTGTGCAACCCAAATAATTTGCATTACCCACTTTCCTGTTGCAACCATTCCTGCAATTGTTACGACATTAATATTAACTGGGACACAGAAGAGGAGAGAAGATAAAGAAGAATGATATGAAAGAGCATAAGGCAATGAAATAAGATGAGGGCAAATGTATATGTATATATATACTCGTGACATGGACGTCATGGCTGTTCTTTATCCAGAAAGTAAGTTTCTCTAGATCATCAACAAAAAGAAAACACAATTTCAGGAAGAACTTTATTGCACTCCTGTATATAAATAACATTTTCAATACAATAAACAATAGCTCTTTTGCAGATGACATCGCCATCATAGTAAAAGGAAACAACTGAAAGGGTGTACTGGGAAAAGCTGAATCTAAACTTACTCTAGTTTTGGAAGTGATAAATCTTCTGAAACAAATCATTTCAAATCTGTAGGGGTGGGCATTATGGCTGTCTGCAATGGTGAGAGTTGTCAACTGAATATTTAAGAATATAAACACACTACAATTTAAAATGGAAAGAATATAAAACTAGTATAAAAGTAGTACTAAAAATTAGAGAAGTGAGACAAAAATCAACGTAAATGTAAGAACCCAGATATTCAATTTTGCCGAATAAATACTGATATAGACCTCATCATATCTTTTTTTCTGGATTGTAATTGATTGTGATGTAAATTATTCTTGATATTACTACTGCTACTATTGTTTCTTTCTTTCAAAGATTCCAATAATTGCATTTGCAATTTACAATTACTAATGTCATCACAAGCTTGCACACAAGAATCCTCCATGAATTAATAATAATTAGTTTATGTTTGCAATGCACAATTTTTTGTTTTTTTATCTTCGGGTTACGCAAATGGAGTCAAATGTTCATTGTATGGACAAACCTGAAAAAATTAATACAACAGTTTTCTAAAGAAAGTCATTATGATACACACCTATCAATGTGAGGGTATTGGTCCTCTAATAAAGACAATACTCGAGAACCAAGACCAGACCCTGTACCACCACCCAATGAATAGAGAAGTAAAAATCCATGAAGCCCGTCACAACATTCAACAGCTTTTCGAATTCTTTCAGAAATATCTTCATAATGATGTGACCCATGTGATAAAAAGCCTTCTGCCCTAAAACAAAAATTTTGGTTCCATTCCTTTCGAACTTCTAAATATTGTTTTGGTCATATTGGAAGAAGTATGAGTAAGTTACCAGTTATTTCCAGATCCTGGATAATTAGTCAACAAACAATCATTATTGAAAAGTCCTCGAAGAGAACCTTTTCGAAACCGTGCAACCACACTATCTTCCATATCAATGCAAAGGGCCTGCGGAGATTCTTCTAAATCAGTACAATGTTAAAAGTAGCTAGTTCCATACAAATATAACTTATAAGATATTGTATTCATAATTCAATTAGTATGAGTTATGGTAGGGATCTCAAAATTTAAGAGAATGCACAAATTACACTTCTCCCTGTAGTAAGTCACACAAGTTTTTTTTTTACTACTGTTTTGAAGTTTATTAAAAAATAAAAGATAAATTTTACAACAAAATTTACTTCCATACCCGTGCTTTAATATTGGCACTTTCCAAGTCACCAATTGTTGACAAACTTTTGAATGAGATGTTTTCTGGACAACAAAAAAAACTACTAAATGACTCAAACATGCCAGGAAATTTTGGAATGTTTTGAGAATTGGAGTGACGATTGTAATGAAATAATTGATGCCATATTCTTGAACTGCACATTTCCAGAAGCAATTACCAATTTGATTTCCACATTGGCCAACTGAAAGCAAAAGTTTAACGACAATTGCATAAATAGAATTGTTATTTTGAAATTAAATTTCCATACCTAAGAAATCCATTGGGCCAACACCATACCTTGAATTGTTATAAATTCACTCATAGATGCACTGTTCTTGCTGATTTTGACAAGTGTCAGGGCAGGATCTGTTTTAACACCCAATGACAGTAGCTCAATTAATGAAGACAATTTTGGGATTCCATCTATTTTCGTTCAACATATAGATCTTATTTTCTATGTGCGGACCGCAATGTTCTAGATCTGCAATATAACCTAACACATTTGTAAAATGATACAATACTCTTAATTAATGCTTTCATACATACATTTCAATTTTTTTTATCGTTAATAAGAGTACCCTTATCAAATGTAATTTTCAATCCAAGGTGATCTGAGGTGTATATTTCATTTTGTGGGTTAGCACTTTGGCGGTTTTTTTGGACCTGTTTCATTACCAACATTCGAAGCGGTATTTCACGATTACCTGTTCCAAAACTTACGTGAGAACTACAGTCTAATGTCAACTTTACATGCAGTTTTCATAAATTTTAGTGTCCATATATGTTCAATATGTATACAATGTTCATCACATTAATGTATATAACTTCACGCAAACATGTAGATTACACGATTACTTACATTTGAGCGCATGTGTTGTTTGGCTAGACTGGTACTCCCTTTGTCCGTGCCTTTCGTCAGCGAGGTCTGTGCCGTCTGTGCCTGAAAGCGCGCGCAACTGACTGACACGGAAGATTCGTAGCATTCCATGTCGTGACATTTTGGTAGATTATTGAACAGTTTTATGTTGAAGCTTTTATCCGAGTGGCTAAGTTTTTCTGGACTACTGATAACGTAATAAAACGAGCGTGTTCATCTCGTTTCTTCCATTTCTTGCAGCTGAGAATGACGTGATGTTCACTAAACGGAACTAACCAAGTTTAATTTTTTGTTCGTGCCTTTATGGGGTCATCAATCAGTCATCAAAAATGTCAGAAATAAGTAACTTAACAAGTATGTGGTTAATTTTTATGTTGGTTGTTAATATAGTGGATTGAATATTATTGTATCATTGGGTACCTGGGAGGACCTTATGACTATTACTACGTTCTTTACAAAATTGTTAGTGATGTAGATGATTAATATGGTAGAATTGGATTTAGTACTGAATATTTTCGTGTTTCAAACCGAGGAGTCACTTTCTGAAGAAACCGGAAAAGTCGAAATGTCATTTCTAGAGAAGTGAAGACTGGGAAAGCTTTAGAAGAATCATTAGAAGCAGGGGAAATTTCTGAGACATAGAAAACTGGATATTTTTTAATAAATAAAATAGTACTGTGCTATTGTTTGGTGTAACTTATATTAGTTAAGCAAATATTGTAAATTTTTTTCTCACAGTGAAATCAGAGCTGATAAACATGAAATTTGTTTGATGAAATGACTTTTATAATTTTAATTACACCATTTTTTTTAGTCCTCAGTGTTCTTTATTTGTAGGATACATCAAATGCAAGTTAAAAGTAAATGCTAAAGAATCTTAATATTTTGTAGGTTTTAGTTTGCATTCACAAGTCTGTGAACAAAAATTGAATGAGCCATTGAATCAAATGGGAAGTTTTATGGTTTCTGGCATTTCAAAAATAAAAGCTGAAGAAATTAAGCATTTGTTGGCATCTGTAAAATGCAAACACGAGAAGTATAATCTTTTGCAGCAATATGATTCAAAATCTGATTTACCAGTGAAGGTTATTAAAAAGGAATTACTGGAAAAGTATGCTTTTAACATGAATTGTCATGACTACAATCCTCAAGCTAACATTTTGTTTGGATTAAACGAAATTGATGTTGACGGAGGAGCATCAACTGAGAGACTTAAGTTTCCAAGAGAGGATCATAGACATACTTCAGAGTTATCAAAGTCTGTGAGGACAGGTATGGATATAACACATTTCTTAGAGATTTTTGATATTGAGGTGAAGTTCTTTTTGCACTTCTTGACCAAAAAAAATTTGATGCAAACACCACTTGAAGTAGAGGCATGACATTGTGTTTATATCCCAGAATATCCTAAAATACAACAGACTCTTGGCTGTCCAGGAGACTTGGCATTCTAGTCAGTTGCCAACGTGTCCTGAATGTCCCCTTCTCTCACCCTACCCAGGGGTGGTTACCTGATTGGTTGATTGTCTGCCCAACCAACAGGTGGAAAGGGACGGGAATCGTATTCTGTACAAAGCTGTACACAGTCCACTTCCATGCATTTCTCCCTGAGGAAAGTCACAGAATGATGGCTGAACTGATGCAACTGTGCCTAGGATGCGGAGTCTTTTGGCAGTCACTTATCTGTCGATTCTGGCCATGGAAGCCTTTGCTTTCATTACTGTGTGGGTTTGCCATATTTATTCATTATGGTATATAGTAATATAATTATAATAGTATTCTTAAAAATATATTTTTATCATGAAATTAGACATCACTTTCAGAAAAAACTTCAATGGATGTCAAATGTTTCTTCTGTACAATTTTGTTAAATTTATTTCTTGAAATGGACCATAATTTGTAATGTAGGCCTTACATACTGACAAAATCTTGAAGTAACTATAATTTAAGTTTCATTTGTGTGTTCATTTCTGCTTTGTTATTTATGTTAATTGAGACCTTGCAAAGCCAAAGAAGCAAAGTACCAACATTTTTGAAACTAAAGTTTTGACATAAATATTATATAAAACAGTGCCAATCTCTGATAAAAGAGCGATGTTCCAAACACCTTCCAAGAACTTGAACATTACATAGCGATGGCTCTGGTTGTATGTCAAGATTGATTTCTTGGGAAGCAAAAACAACAAACAATATGTTTGTTTTTTAAATTTATTTATTTATTGTCGCATCAACTACATGGTCATTAGTGACAGGTGTAAGGTTACAATTGTTTACATTGTAATACAAGGATACACAGTCTGTTGTATATACAGTTTAGATTCCAAAATCATTGAGGATAACACAAAATTATACACAGAAATATACCATGAAAAACAAAATGCGACACAAAATACATAAATGCAATACAGAAGGTGCAGTGAAAAAGGGTTTTCATTCTTTGTTATGTTATTGATTTCTTTTTGTTTCATTGTATTTCCCGTAATAGACTTTTCCTGGGTTGGAATTCCTTGGGATTTGGTGCATTTAATACTTTTAATACACACACTCTTATTTAGACTCTTAGCATACTTATTTGGTAAATAGACTTGTTCACTCAGCAGATAATGTATTGAATCGCCAAGATATAATACATATTATATTGAACAGTTTACAAACTTCAATATGTACATATATTTGAATATTGTTAAGTGCATTGAAGCGCTAAATATATAAAAGCAGAGTACATACATGGCACCCACAATTGCACATACATTTGATTGCCCTTGTCAGTGCACACAATTCATTCATTTAAGATAATGAAAGTTTGCATGTTTGCAGAATTCCATAATATTTTGGTATATAGGGGAGCCAAGGATTGAATCAAATTGCCTTTTGCAGATGTTTTTGTCTTTGTTGTGAGAATTTATGGGCATTCCACAATTAGGTGTTGGCATGGTGTTTGGGATGCTGCAGATAGAGCAGATGGGAGGACATTCTTAGTTGTTATATGAAGGTGGCTTAGTTTACAGTGGCCTGTTCTATTTTGATATGATGACTAGTCTCCCTCCTACTTAATTGGTTGTTGAGTTTAATATTGTTGGCACTTAGCTTCCTTGGCTTTGCAAGGTCTCAATTGAACGTATGAACAGGATTAAGTATTAACTATTATTCATTGTATAATAGATAAAATTCTTTTAAATATCAATATAAATCTTATTTCACCAAATACAGGCTTTCAGGATGAGCTGAATTTTCACCCAAAGCTTTTACTCAAGAGATTTCAAGTGTTAAAAGCAATGGTGTCTCTTCACAATGAACAAGTTTCAACCTTGTCCTGTTTGGAAGAATGCAAATTCTCTGCAATGAAAGTTCAGGAATTATTGTTACTGAAGCAACAGACTGCAATAAAAGCTGCTGAAACTTATCACAAAGGACTTTTATCGCTTTTTATAGATGCTCAGTAAGTTAGAATATATTAGTTGCATATTCTTTATTAATTATTGTCTCTATATTACTAATAATTACCCCATGTGTTCTTATGTTTGGGCATCAACATTGAAAATTTGTCTTCTGCTCCAATGCTAAGTCCCACTTGTCAAACATTTTAGTTGTTATCTGAACTCCAACGTAATGAGCAGTTCAACCGAGTGTGAAAGACTGAGGAATAAACAGTTGGTGGATGACTGTTGTGTTCATTGTATAATTTCATATTGTTAGACTTTTATTAGACTAATTAGTTAAGGTTATGTTAAGGGATGAATCTAAGTGGATGCGTTTTGTTATGGTAGTTCAGAGATTACATTACTGGAGAGACATTCTAGTTTTATTCCCAGCTCCTTCAAAATTTTTGTTGAGTTCAAAAGGATTGTCCCAACTTGGAACATCGGAGATTCCTGAAACTGGAAAAGTTTTTATTTTGTTTTTCTCTTTCCTTCACCAATTTTTCCTGAAATTTTTTGTTCAATTAGGAATAAAGGGTTTTAATGAATAGGGTTGGAGTTTTACTTTCAGTAAACCTTCCACATTATTGTATATTTCAAATGGTAAATTATTTTCAAAAATGTTTTGTTGCTAGAAGTGAAATGCATTCCAAAACGCTGATGGCTTAATAAATTTCTCAATCAACAGCTTCCCTACTCTGAGCGTAATGGTTAATTGTCTTTTATCAAGAGAACTTTAAATCAGTGATGTGAAAAAGAAAGAGAATAAGAGTCAAAATTGCTGTAGAAAACTCAAAACTTTAGATTGAAAAAGAGCAAAATTTGTAGCTGTTGCTAGTAAAATTGCCGCAGATCTTGAATGTGTGAATAAGTATACGTTTCTATTATCTACTGTAACCATTATTTCAGGGTATTAAAACAAAAGTCTATGTTATTCTCACTGATTATTCATTTTAAAGTAAACGAGAGTTTATTGTAGAGTGAATTATTTTAATTTTACCTTACACACAAAAAGTGACAGGTAACAGCCTTGAAAATAATAATTTTTGGACTGGAAAATTGTAAATTTGAAATTTTACTGTCCACTTGTCAATACTTTCAGTAAAACAATGCATGAATGCACTTATGGAAGATTTCTCTACCTTATAGGTAAAAATCGTGACAATGTTTTACTTTGAATTGTATTTGATTGTGACAACAGGCTTTTTGAAAAGAATAAAAAGTTTTTAATTGAATCACTTTTCAGGTTATTAAAATATTCTGTTGTTAAGGATTATTTCTCAGAAGATAAAGCAGTTGTTGACGCGTCAATCAAGTTACGGGAATGTATTGCTTCAGAATTTGAGAATTTGAGATGGAAAGAAATTGATCTTCAGAAGAAAATTGAAGACTTCAAACAACTGAAAGGACCCAAGTTTGATCAGTTGTTGAGGGAGTATAAACTTGTTTGTGAATCTATAAGTAACAAGGAGTGGACGCTGCAAAATTTTCTGTGACTCCGGAATTAATGGAATGTGTCTTGGAGTATTAACGTTTTTAATGATTATTCTTTTTTGAAGAACTGTCTATAATACATAAATAATGAACATAAAATACATAAAGTGCATGAATCTGTCAAATTGTTTTTTTGAATACAATAAAATCCGTGTTATTAAGTCTCCTGTGTTCTTAAATGTCCCTGAAGCATTTATAACCCTGACAGTTATTTCTTTCTAAGTTTTTTCTCACAACTGAGGTTTTATTATAAATTCAGGCAAAAAAGGGAGCTTTATTTATATCTTCAATATATGTACTGGATTTGTTCTTGAATGCATTCGACTAACCCATTAACAACAAACCTTTTTTAATAAATTTATTTTATAAATTACATTTGGAAGAATAAATATCAACAAAATTTGGTTTAATATGTAAATCCTTTATTTTATTTAGAAAAAAGTGTGTGACAATGTGGTAATGCTGGTCTTTCATTAGAGCTAATGACACAGAAGTTTTAATATATGAAAAGTACTTTGTATGACAAATTAGGAAACCTTGAACACAAAAACCATTCCATGTTGAATATTCTGTTCTACCAACGCTAACAACTTTCCCCAGCACATCTTTTGATTTGACACTGGTTGAATTGTGAGTTGATGGTAATTTTTTGGTATTTACTCGGTCACTTAACCCATTTAGTCTTAATGTTGCTCTAATGCAACATTTACTACTTTTTTTTTTAAGATAAAATGGTTCCATGTAAATTTTTTCTGTAATACCCCACTAAGAAGACATGCTATTTGATCCGTTTTTTTCTCTTTTCCTTCGCATCATAACCTAAACTTGTCTTATAATTTGATTTAAACAACAATCCTTGATGTAAATTAGCTGTCACAGTGTCATTTAATTGGGAGCTTGAATGTCACTGACATTGCTCTGGTGATGTTTAAGCTCCTGATTGGATGATACCACAACAGCTAATGACCTATCAAAGGACATTATGAATAAATGGAAGTATAGTTGAATATTGAAACTTGGAAATAATGTAATGGATTGTTTGAATTTTATACTATTAAGTAAATGTTTCCAAAAATGTGACAAAGTTCTGTTGTAGCACCTCAAGTTTGAAAATAATTATACTCTCTACATGAGTATAATTATTATACTCATGTAGATTGTATATAATTATTATTACATACAATATACGCAGAATGGAACAAAGTTTCTGGTACCAGTTAGTTTCCTTATCTCTTTAGTCTGGGCTATATCTTTTCAGTTTTGCTCCCACCCACTTCTCAACTATCATCTATTGGCACCTAAACTCATCTTCTTTTCCATTTTCTCAATTTTCTTCCGGATCCCTAATAGTAGAATTGAAATACGACTTTGAAGAATATTATAGGAGGGTAAAACATGGTTTTATATGTATATTTTCATTGGAGTCAAATTCAAGAAAATGGCATTTGAGTTTTTTGAGCTAGTTGTCAAAGGAAACATTTGAGTTTTAGAGAAACTTCATAAGAAATCATTTATTTATTTATTTTTTTTACGTCAGAAAACAGTTAAAAACTGCGTATGATGTGCTATGGGGAAAAGTGAATTGTGTGCACATTTTCAAAATTCTGTGATCCCTACACAAAGTCATATACTACTTAAATGTTGAAAGCGAAAAAAAACAACAACAACAAAAACTCCCATGTAATAAAATCTATTTTCGAGGATAAAAAGGCAATAAATTTTGGCTCTTGTCCATGTTGTCCTTCAGAACAATACTTCCTGGTGCAACAACATGGAACGATAATTTGAATAATTGTATTTCCCACTGAATTCTAGAAGACGTGCACAGAAAATGAAGTTACATTTATGTCCAGAAGCAAAACAAGGGGCCATCTCAGCATTTGCTCAATGGATCAGGGAAACTGGACGAAAAACCTGATCGAGATGGGGGTCATTACACCTGCAATACAATACTTGTTACAGGTTTTTTTATTTATACAGTTCAAATGGTAAATAATGCATTATGTATCATTGTTAAAATTAATATTACTTTTCTTGTGATGCTCAGTAGAGTCTCTAATTGTATAGAAACAATTATGCTGCAGAAACGATTTCACTTGGGATTTAAACTTTTCTATCAAATTTAATCGTTTAATGTCATCTGGCAAAGTGTTGTAAAATAATGTACATGTATTGTATGTGAATTTTTTGTAATGAGCTGTTGATACTGTCACCTGATGAATATGATTTCTAAGTGTTGAGTGTTATAGTAATAGACACCGCATTTTCTGAAAATATATTCCCACCCCAAGCAAGTAATTTTACAAAACCACTGATTCGTAAATCAACAGACAAGGTAATGATAAAATTCCTAGCTAATGAAGCAGAGGCTTCATATGAATCACGGGTGGGATTGGTTATTCAGACAATTGCTTTTTGTAATGTAAAAGTCTGGGAGCTATAAGATGTATTTCCCCAGAATACAGGCCATATCTAAGGTGGAATGAACATCTGCGAAATATATACAACGAGCAGTATGAAGGCTGACTGAATTTGCAAGAATTCTGAACGCGTAGCATAATGAACTTAATTTTGTGTTCAATTCATTTAAATGGACGTTCCATTTACGGTTTGACTAAATTGAGAGACCTAAAAATGTTGTTGCCTTAACATCAGTCAACGGTACACCGTTCATTTTCAATGGAGCACAGAATTATTTGAAATGGAAAACTGCATTAAAACAGTTTTCTTTTCGTTTACTATTAATTTGTTATTTCGGAACCAATTTGAAACATCTGATATTGTAGTATTTACGGTTTCTTTGTTGCAATGGATGTTCATATCATCTGCAAAGAGAACCGTTCTTCCGTTTAGAATCGTCGAGGACATATCGTTTACGTAAAGTAGGAACAAAATAGGGCCTAAAATCGATCCTTGAGGAACTCCACGTGCAACGGGCAAAGAGTCGGAAAGGTGCGTACGTAATGTTCCATCATTCCAGTAAGGTATTTCTACTCTCTTAGATCGTTGTTTAAGGTAAGAACATAACCAATCTAGAGCAATACCACGGATTCCATATGAAGGTAATTTGGAAAGTAAAATGTCATGATCAATGACGTCAAAAGCTTTTGAGAGATCTAAAAATAATCCAATAGGTGCCTCGTTTTGATCCAATGATGAGGTGACATCTTTAAGAAAAGAAAATATAGCTGTTTCCGTTGATTTTGATTTTCTAAATCCATGTTGGCAATCTGAAAGCGCGTCGGGTGTACTGAGAAAGGTTTCCATTCGAACGTAAAAAAAGTCTCTCTAATATTCTTGAAAAAACCGATAGAAGAGAAATGGGCCGATAATTTTGAATTTCATTTTTGTTGCCTTTTTTGAATAGCGGCTTAATTTTAGGTGTTTTGAAAATATCTGGAAACGTTCCACTGCATAAAGATGCATTAAATATGTGAGTTAACGGGTGTATAATGGCATACGCGCAGGTCTTTAACAATGAATCCGGGAATTCATCTAAACCGGACGAATATTTATTTTTTAGTTTACCGATTATTTTGAGAATTTCATAGGAAGAAGTTTCGGAAACGAACATCGTGTCTAAAATTTTGGGTGAACTGTCTGTTTTTGAATTTTGTGGCTGAAGGCCCTTAGTGAGATCGGCAGCAATTCTCGAAAAGTATTGGTTAAAGAGACTAGCCACTGTTGCCGGATCGTTCACATTTATATCGTTATATTTTAAAACAATATTCTCTACAAGGTTTGTAGTTGATTTAGTCGAATTTTTTATTATGTTCCACATTGCTTTTGTTTTGTTATTTGAGTTCGAAATATCCTGATCGTTTTTCATGATTTTAGCCTGCCGTATAACTTTTCGTAACAATGATTTGTATTTTTTAAAGTAGATAAGGAAATTTTGAGATACGTTATGACGTTTAGAAGTGAAAGAAAGAATTCGCCTGTTTTTACAAGATGTCCTAATCCCTTGTGTTATCCAAGAATTGCTTTTCCGTGAAATATTTATTTTTCTTTTTTGAAGAGGAAAGCGCGTTAAATGTAATGAAAGAATTGAAAAAAAAAAAAAAGAATTATATTTGTCGTTTGTATCAACAGTATTATAAACCGCTTCCCATGACTCCTGCATCAAGTAATCAATGAATAATTTTATTTTACTTTTTGTAAACAATCTAGTCATAAGTGAATTATTTATTGTGTCAGTGATCGCATTTTATAATCGTAAGAATTTGTGCATTGTGGTCACTGTATCCTAAATCTTTTGTTTCAACTTCATACGAGTAGTGTTTGTTAATTATAATTTGATCAATGGATTCATCGAATTTTGTGTGATCCGTGTAGGTACGTTAATTGTAATGTCTAAATTGAAGGAATTAATTAAATTGAGAAACTTTTCTTTCTCACAAGATTCGACCAGAAAATCAATGTTAAAATCTCCGCATACAACAATGATTTTCAAAAGATGATTTCTGACTTTGTTAAGTGTTATCTCCAGGTTTTCTAAGTATTAAAACATATACCTATGCCCTCTTTGTTGAGGTCTGTAGATGCGAAGTATTATCACTTTTAAGATGTACAAATAGAAATTTGAAATTATTTTCAATGGAATACACATTTAATTCCGCCATGAGATATAATCAATATTATTTCTAACGTAAAATACAAGAACCCCATATGTAGGACTATGCGATTCTCTCTCTCTCTCTCTCTCTCTAGAAAATGCTAAGTTCATTAGGAACTAAATGTTCTGTAAAAGCAAAGAACATCCATTTGATTTAGATCGCTCTGTAGAGCTGCCTGATAAACTTCAGTTTTATTTGAAAGGGATTGACATTATGGTGAAGAATGCTTATTTTTTTGCAAGTACCTACATCGAATGTTTTTCTGCTGCATCTGACTGTAGTTATACATTATCTGCTTAATTGAGTGCGTGGTCGAAGGTTGTAAACTCGGCAGTGACAGGTTGCGAGGAAAATGGGGCATCAGGTGTAGATGAATTGGTAGTGGGAATGGGAGAAACGGGAGTAGGTTCAGAGGAAGAGACAACAGGGTTCGAATGTGGGGGGTGTAGAACGTAAGGAAGGGGAAAGGGATGGATTTTTGGCAGGAGACTGCGTAGGACTGGAGTTGATGATGTATTGTGCAAGCTTGTTACCGACTGCATGTTTTCCAGCAAGGTTCATGTGAAGACCATGCCGGAAGTGTTTTGCTGAGAGGAAATTACCCCCAAAAAAAGTGTGACATTTGTTTCTCATAGCTGTGTTTAATTGTTGGTTTGCGTGTTTAATCTCGCTGCATAGTGTTGGTCTGTTGTACCAGAAGGGCAGAGTCGAGACTACAATGTTAGTATTTTGGGCGGCACATTGTAATTTGTGTACATGGTGATCAGGTGTAAAGTTACCGCCCAAGTTAATGTCATTCTGCCCTCCTATGGTAATGACTGTGTCCTGATTGGTCAGTGTTTTCGTGGGTGTCCAACCCTGGCAGTCACATCTGCAAACTCCCGTTAGTTTAAAAATAGATGAGACTGAGAAATTGGAGGGCAACTCACTGAGAATGAAGGACAAATGGCGGCCATGATCGTCAGCTAAAATATACTCTGCTTTTTAGGCTAGGATGCGTAGCTTTACGTGTTTTGCTTTGACACGCTTCCTAGCCTGGGTTGCGTTGGTTTGTGCATGAATTTGTCGATGGTAGAGAAGGGTGGGGAGGATCAGGAAGGCGAGGAAAATCTGTTTCATAATCTAAAACACTAAATTTGTTTTGAGTTGTGACTGGATGTGGTGCCTGTGTCTTTTGTACAGTCACGGGTGTACGGTTGGTATTATTCGCTGTGTTGCCGACTTGAACCCAACCGTCTGTGTGGAGAACGACCTCATTTAAAGCCCTTCTACTCATAAATTCAGTAAAGAATAAACAATGTAAATAGACATGAGAGCTGTATAAAAATTACATTTGTATGTTTTTATCATGTATCAAAATGGCGTTTATCTCATATTATTAAGAAATGTAGCATTATCCGTACAGAAAGTTCACGAAAAAATTTAGAGCCGGTTTTGAGGAGATACTGCCCTTTGAAACATTGTTAATTCTCATTCATTAGTTGTGCAAAAACTAATGTTTTCAAAAGATATCATGACCTTTATTAAAGACTTGATTGTGAACAAATTAATGTGAAAAAAAAAACATCCCATCTTCAATATTTTAGTTTTAGGAAGACAGCGAATACAAATTGAAAGTTTTGTGACTCAAAAATTCGGAGTTAACAGTGAAAATATTTATTATTTTTATTTATTTATTTGACGTCAAAAAAAAAACAGTTAAAAACTGCGTATGACGTGCTATGGGGAAAAGTGAATTGTGTGCACATTTTCAAAATTCTGTGATCCCTACATTAAGTCATATACTACTTAAATTTTGAATTTTGAAAGGGAGAAAAAAACTCCCATGTAATGAAATCTATTTTCAAGGATAAATAAGCAATAAATTTTGAATTTATTAATTTAATAGGACCTATGCCATATTAAGTGCCATCTTATGAAGAAGGAAAGAGAAAAATAGGTAAATGATCCAAAGAAGGCGGATGGGTAAGAATACGTTCAGTAAGGAGAAGACGTCAAGAGACGGAAAGTGGAGGACAGTAGTGTCGGTGACCACTGCAAAGATCCTTGCAGCCTTCAGCAGAAAACTTAATATTTAGAAAAATAGACATTGAAAATGATTTTCATTACGATAACTTAACTGATCTGTGTAGAAAGAAAGTAAAAAGAAATTAAAATGTCTCAAGAGTATTCAATACAAAAAAAAAGTTCACTATGGTGAATCTCGGTGTTTAAGACTATATTTTAGACTGAGAAAATATCTTATCTGAAGTATTAATGCGTGTCTAATACGTGAATAACACTATTACATGTAGGTAAATCTACTATTAAGACTGTAAATAATAATAATAATAATAATAATAATAATAATAATAATAATAATAATAATAATAGAAAGTTGTATGGGTTAGCATATGAAAACAAAATATCAGATGTATGCACGATATTTAATTTTCTAAATAATTATAAATTCACTAATTAAGAACACTAACATTAAATAAACAAAATAGTGTAATATAATTAGAATGTATGCACGTACTTAGTATTTTTGGGTCGATTGTCCGACTTTGCTGGCAAGCTTACGGTACCTCCTGCCTGGGCCTAGTTTAATTACAACCCTTGGGGACTAAGAGAGACCTGCGGCTAACATGACTCATTTCCTTCAGCGTAACTAGTAAACACCGCCTTCCTGAGCTTCTCTTAGTTTCTGTAGCTGTGAGACAGAGACGGCTTTAAAGAAAAGCTACAACTCCCATTTTTCCTGGACCGGGAGTTGTAATATTCCATGATTCCCCCCAAGAATAAGGCACAAGTCAAAGAATAAATAGAAAATGCATAACATTAACATGAACTGTAAAAACAGATGAAGGCGATGTCGCGTAGCGATAGTTTTTGAGAAGTAAACGGAAACGCGACAAATTACAATTGGGACAAGATAGGGCAGTAGCGTTCATGTAGCGAAGTCGTTTGAAGTTATTTGAAGGAAATCGCATCACGCGTCTCGAAAGATATGAACATTTTTGTATAGTATAAATTCCAGCTTGTAAACAGACATGATAGCCATTGTTGTGCTTTAAGGTTCAGTAAATCAAAAGGTGTTTGTGGCGAAAATTAAGAGAACGCGTGAAGCAATACAAACAAAACTTTAAGAACCAACAGAATAAATCATTTAGAAAATTATGGTAACAGTCGCAACGTTGGGAAACTCGAGGCTACGCCAGAACAGAAAATGTGAATTAAATTAAATGATGTAATATTTGTAGGAGAAGCAACAGCGATCGTGTGATGTTAAAAGAAAAAGAGCTGACGATCCGGACACAACAATGACGTAGAGGAGCGCGGTCGAAGTAGCTTGAATACGGATGCATGTTGAACGCTCGCAAAAAAATTTTATTTTAATAGAAAATTGCGTTCAGTTTGTGAATAGAGTGAAATATATCGTGTTTAGTAACTGTCGAGTTAATGGAAAGATAAAACGTGGAAGAGATATTTATATATTTCACAAAACAGTGTTCGGAACACTGTCGCCATATTGTCGGTCGCAGTTAAAGAAACTAGTATAGTAATTAGTGAGTAGTTTTAATCAGGATATTCTTCATTTAAAGTAAATTTGTCGTTAACAAACGTGTGGAAATGGATGGATGCTGTGGGAGATGAATTAATGGATGCTACGTGTATACTATGGAGGTGACATGGAACAATGGCGTTAGCGGATGGCGATTTCATGAAAGGAAAGTGCAATAACTTTGCGTAATTTAATAGTTCAGATAAATGGAAGAAAGAACAGACTAGATTTAATGTAAGACCAAGTTTTGCGGAAATAATAATAGGCTATATTCAGACAGAATAGGGATGCATTCAAGTGTGAATGATTTGTTTTGTTTTTTTTTGTCGATTGTGTAAATAGTAAGTGTGAATGTGATTTTATGTATTTCAGGTATTGTGTTTTGTTGTTTATTGTATTGCATTTGTGTATGTTTTGTTGTTATGTCTCCAGCGGAGTGTGGAGAGAGGGAAACCAGAAAAGAATAAATAATGCCGGACGTATTTGGTCTGACAGTAAGCCATATGATATGATTTCGTGATTTTGTATTAAACAGTGACCTACGCCCAAGTGTCCAAGTATCTCGTTAGGCTCTGTACAGGCCAACCACAGCCTCACGCTCAATGTTTTATAACATTGAAGGAGAGCTAATCGGGCACAGTTTTAGATAAAGGAGGCAAAAGTTAGCAGGGCATAAATTTGTATAGATTTTAATAGAGTAGAGAGATTCAAGGTATAGTCGTTTTATTTCATATTGTCGCCGCAACGTGGTGCGGTTACATACAGATTTGGGATAAGTAGGCAAGACGTTCCATTACATAATTGGCGCCGCAACGTGGGTCGAGAGACGAATACTGGGACACTAGCAATAGTACGCAAGTGGGCTAGGTGAAAAGTCAAAACTAATTGTAAGTAAAACATAGTACAATTCAAATGGAGACGCGTAGTGGCAAAATGTTAAGTACACGGGATGCGTCGGATTCAGAAACAATTTCTGCTCGCGATGAGGATGAAGAGGGCCAACATCTAGAGGAATTAGAATTAGAAGGGAGGGGAATATTGCGACAGATACGCAAGGTGCAAATATGAGCCAGGAAGCTGCAGGTGAAATTGTTCCGGAGGTGCAAGGTGCATCGGAACCCACTCTGTCGATGTTATTACGGTTAATGCAGGAAATGAGAAGTGATAGTGCGAGGGTAGAAAACAACTTGAAGAAATGAGAAGTGATAGTGCGAGGTTGGAAACAACTTGCAAAACAGATAGAGAATAAATTTGAGGAAGTTGTAGAGCAGAATAGAAGTATCAATGCCGCGCTAAAACACATTGCAGAATGAGGTGCAAGTCGAGTGTCGAAAATTCAAGACGAAGTGAGCGCATTTAAAGTAGAGACAATTGCCCGGTTCACTGGTTAGAACAAAACGCGAAAACGGTGCAAGAGACGTCAGAAACTCGTTTCGCAGTTCAAGAGGTGTTCAACCAGCAGCTCAGTACAGGTGTAGGCGAAATTCAATCGACCGTGGGCACTTTACAACAATCGGTACGGCTGCAAGAAACGCGATTGTCAGAAATCGACAGGAATGTGCAAGACTTCAGGGAAGTAGCGCGACAGCAAGACGTGCGTATAGGTCGTGTCGAGGAATCGATCAGTAAAAACGGCTGCAAGAAACGCGATTGTCAGAAATCGACAGGATGAACAAAATTGCGACCTCGAACAGCAGGTGTATGCAGCGCGACGATTGAATGGCAATGGTCACGCGATAGGCATGCAACGTTGCCGAATTATCTACGTTTTCACGGGAGAGCAGAGAACAACCATATTCGTTCTTGACGGCACTCGAGAACTACTTTAAAGTAAATAACATTCCGGAAGGAATGAAATTGAGGTTTGTCGAGGAAGCCCTTAGCTCAAAGGCGCAGCATTGGTGGCAGGCATTAACACCAACACCGCAAATTTATGGGGAATGGCGCGAGAAATTTTTAGAAAGGTATTGGAACCAACACCACCGATTCGAGTTAAAATACCGGTTGATGTCGGAACGATATCGGAAGGGAGACGCCGAAACCATGAGCGACTTTGTCACTCGTAAAGTCAGCGTTTAAAGTATGTAGCGAAGATTTCAACCCAGCCGAAGTTATTCGAATTCTGATTCGACAAATGCCGAGTGGAATACGAAACTTACTGGAATAATATGCCGGAAACCATAGAGGCATTGATAGAGAGTGTCGGTTCGAGCAGGCGAACGACGACAATGAACGGACGGGCGTACGGGAAGGCCCGAATCCGGAACGGAATGGCAACCACCGATACAACGGAGGGCGATATCGGCAAGATAATGTGTGCGCAGTAGAGGTGCGCAAAGAGAAGCCTCGAGGAAGGGAAACTAAACACGTTTGGGGCGAAAAGGTGGGTCGAACCAAACGAGACGAAAAGAAATATCGTAACGATTGAGGCCATAGCGAGTATTGTCGTTGAGGTGACGAATTGCTGAGAGAAGAAACAACGGAAGGCGCAGGGCCGAGCAAATGCTTGATTTTGCAAGGCAGGTGCTACGGGAGAGAAGTTCGGGCGCTAGTAGATACGGGCAGCAGTATTAGTGCAGTGTCGGAGGAATTTTGTAAGAAGGTGCAAAAGGAAGGGCACATGTTGATTGAATTACTGACGCGAAGTCGCGTGATCATGGCGAATAGGAAGGCAGCCAACACTACAGGGAAACAAATCTGGTTGGAGATAGATTTGGGAGAAGTAACGATCGAGGTAGCAGCAATCGTTGTCCGGGGGCTGATCCGTGACGTCATCGTGGGGATGGACGCACTGATGCTTTGCCGTCGTGACGTAGGAGCAAGGAAGATAATGCTCAAGTCACGAGGTTCTATTGAAAGTAGGTCAGTGGTCGCTGAACTTGATGGGGCGGAGGCGGAAGGAGACGAACTGCAAGCTGTATGGAAGAAATTCTCCAAAATGTAGAAAGGGCTGGAAGAGGTCACTGATCAGAAGGCTGTCCGGTAAGAGTTCGTCAACTGTTAAGAGAATTTATTAGTGTTTTTGGGGAGTCGTCAGAGCCGGTGAAGGGCTATAAGTCTGCTGCAGTTGAAAGATACGACGCCGTTCTCACGAAACAATATCCCGTACCACAAGTGTACCATGGAGCAGGTGCGCCAACTTATTAAGAAATGGCAGAAGGGCGTTGTCCGAAGAGCAATAACCCCGTATATAAGTCCGTTGGTCGTAGTGGTGAAGAAAAATGGAAGCATTCGTCTGTGTCTAGACGCGAGAAGACTCAACATGGTCACGATTCCACGGTATGAAACGCCACCAACTGTAAATGAAATGGTGATGAAGTTAGGAGGAGCCAAAATCTTCAGCGCGTTAGATTTTTCATCCGCGTACTGGCAGATCGAGGTAGAAGCAGGAAGCCAACAATACCAATCTTCAGCGCGTTAGATTTTTCATCCGCGTACTGCGTTCGGATTGAAAAATTCTGAGCAGCGCTAATCCGATATTTGAACGATGTAATCCCGGTTGAGTTGAAGAGCACTATGGTGATGTACGTTGACGATATTATTTTGTTTTCGAAGGATTTGGAATCGCACCGAGAAATTTGAGGAAATTATTAGAGATTTTCGAGAAGTTCAACTTGAAATTGAATTTAGAGAAATGCGAGTTTTGTCGTCAGCAAGTGCAATCATGGGCAAGAAATATCAAGTGCGGGGATGAAGATGCAGGAAAATAAAAGGGAGATAATTCGGAAATTACCACCACCCAAAAATGTGCGAGGATTGCGGCGAATATTTGGAATATGTAACTATTACGCGCGATTCGTAAAGAATTACTCGCAAAAGGTAGTACCACTGTTGCACTTGTTAAGGAAAGGAAGCAAATGGCAGTGGACGCAACAATGCCAGGAAGCATTCGAGGAGTTGCTGAGCGTTCGAACGCACGTATATAGTACAATATCCGGATTTTCGACGTAGAATGTACGTACAGACGGACAGCAGTGGATTCGCCTCTAGGGCTGTGCTGTTCAACTGGGCGAATGTGGCGAAAACAGATAGTGGCTTTGGACAGTCGCGCACTAAAAGGAAGCGAAATGAATTACGGCGCGACAGAGTTGAAGCTCTTGCTATTGTGTGGCGACCCAGAAGTTCAGAACGTTGCTAGTGGGGCGCCCATTTACCATAATTGACGGACCATAAGGCACTAATTTTTTTGATGAGAAGCCACAGGCATAATGACAAACTGTTACGGTAATTTGTGGCTGCAACAGTTTCAATTCGAGATCGAATATTGCGAAGGCCGAAAGAACTCTGTTGCCAGATTTCTTGTCAAGAATCAAGGTGAAAGAGAAAGGAGCCCTGGATAGTGTGATGGCAGTCATTCGTGAGAGAAATTAGCCGCGATGGACGACAAGAGCAATTATCAATATGCAACAGCGAAACGTGTTCGTGCAGGAAACATGCAAGTTGATTGATGGCCAGCCGTACGATAGAAGGCGAATCCGCAAGGAGAAAGACAAGGACGCAAGAATTGGAAGATTTATGAAGGAATCTTGTTAAGAAAAATTGGTGGCCTGAAGAGAAGTTCCGAATATGGATACCTGAAGAAAGTCGCAAGGAATTGGCCACGTCCACACATGAACATTATGGGCATTTTGGAGGTGGAAAATCGCACAAATCTTATCAGATTACTGTTACTGGCCGAATATGGGAAGAGAGGTGCGACAAATAGCGAGTTCCGTGACGTCTGTCAAAAGACGAAACAGCCGAACAGACGCTGCGAAGGTGAATGGCAGCCTATTTTACCGCAGAGGCCACGGGAATTGATGCGTGGATTTATATGGGCTGTGCAAGACCAAGTTTGAAACCAGCACCAATGGTAATAATAGATGTTTTTCTAAGTTTGTGCAGATATTTCCGATAAGAAGCCCAGTGCCGCCAACTGTATACGGCAAGTGAAGGATTTATAGAAATGTGTGGGAAGCCGACTAAGATATTGAGCGACAGAGGTACACAGTTCACCAGCGGAAGATGGAAAGAAGAGATGGAAACGTTAGGATTTCCGTCCATCTCACGGCAGTGCGACATTCACAGAGCAACCGCGAACGAGTGATGAGGGAATTGTCACGTTTGTTTCGGTATATGTCGCGGAAAATCACCGAGCGTGGTTCGAAGCCGTCCGGTGCTGAACGAAGTATTAAATGCAGTACCACACTCAAGCATCAATGTAACACCATGGAGGTGCACTTCGGTGCCAAGAAGAAGAGGCCATTCGATGACGTGAAATACCACCGAAATCGGCGGTTTAGAACAAGTGACTACCGGATCAGAAGATAGTGTATGACCAGTTGCGGAAGTCGGCAAAGCAAAGCGTAGCAAGGCTCAGAAACATTTCTGTCGGGGACAATTTTGTAGGGGACCAGGTTTTAGTCCGCTCGCCTCACTCGTCCTCATCCGATCAGAAATTGTTTAAGAAATTCTTTCCGATATACGACGGTCCGTATACTATCACGAAGGTACTCAATAACAATAATGTTGTAATAGCAGATCGAGGACAGGAAATAGGTGTCCAAAACCTATTTAATGTTAAATTATACAAGAAGCCGAGTCTGTAAGGTTATGTGGTGAGAAAGGAGTTTGTAATGTAGTAATATAGTAGAATAGTATTATAAGCAAGAAAGCAAGATTGTTTAGGTAAGATTTAGTTAAGTAAATGCGAGGGTACACTACACAAGACCGTGAAGAAGTAGCAGGTGTAGGAGTGACAGGTGCCGCGATAGACGACGGTAGAGCGTACTGACTTAATGCAGTGCCACTGCAAACATTAGCAGGTGTGTCCGTCGCAAACAGCAGGAAACGGTAGTGTTGTACTTCAGAGACGCATTGTTAGTGCAAGATCAAGTTCACCAACACAGGCAACGATGGCCTTTGAACTGTAACAGGTGCCGAGAGGAAGAGGATACGTGGTAAAGAAAGGGGACGAACAATGTGTAATGCTGGATGTTGACTCATCGTGACGGTGTCCTGTCTGAGCGACATCTTAGGCGGGGAGATGTACATTCCATGATTCCCCGAAGAATAAGGCACAAGTCAAAGAATAATAGAAAATGCATAACATTAACATGAACTGTAAAAACAGATGAAGGCGATGTCGCGTAGCGATAGTTTTGAGAAGTAAACGGAAACGCGACAAATTCACAATTGGGACAAGATAGGGCAGTAGCGTTCATGTAGCGAAGTCGTTTGCAAGTTATTTGAAGGAAATCGCATCACGCGTTCGAAAGATATGAACATTTTTGTATAGTATAAATTCCAGCTTAGTAAACAGACATGATAGCCATTGTTGTGCTTTAGTCTAGTAAATCAAAAGGTGTTTGTGGCGAAAATTAAGAGAACGCGTGAAGCAATACAAACAAAACTTAAGAACCAAAGAATAAATCATTTAGAAAATTATGGTAACAGTCGCAACGTTGGGAACTTGAGGGCTACGCGAACAGAAAATGGAATTAAATTAAATGATGTAATATTTGTAGGAGAGCTAACAGCGATCGTGTGATGTTAAAAGAAAAAGAGCTGACGATCCGGACACAACAATGACGTAGAGGAGCGCGGTCGAAGTAGCTTGAATACGGATGCATGTTGAAACGCTCCAAAAAAAATTTTATTTTAATAGAAAATTGCGTTCAGTTTGTGAATAGAGGAAATATATCGTTTAGTAACTGTCGAGTTAATGGAAAGATAAAACGTGGAAGAGATATTTATATATTTCACAAAAACAGTGTTCGGAACACTGTCGCCATATTGTCGGTCGCAGTTAACAGAAACTAGTATAGTAATTAGTGAGTAGTTTTAATCAGGATATTCTTCATTTAAAGTAAATTTGTCGTTAACAAACGTGTGGAAATGGATGGATGCTGTGGGAGATGAATTAATGGATGCTACGTGTATACTACGGAGGTGACATGGAACAATGGTGTTACGCGGATGGCGATTTCACGAAAGGAAAGCAATAACTTTGCGTAATTTAATAGTTCAGATAAATGGGAAGAAAAGAACAGACTAGATTTTAATGTACAAGACCAAGTTTTGGTGGAAATAATAATAGGCTATATTCAGACAGAATAGGGGATGCGCATTCAAGTGTGAATGATTTGTTTTGTTTTTTTTTGTCGATTGTGTAAATAGTAAGTGTGAATGTGATTTTATGTATTTCAGGTATTGTGTTTTGTTGTTTATTGTATTGCATTTGTGTATGTTTGTTGTTATGTCTCCAGCGGAGTGTGGAGAGAGTGAAAACCAGAAAGAATAAATAATGCTGGACGTATTTGGTCTTCGACAGTAAGCCATATGATATGATTTCGTGATTTTGTATTAAACAGTGACCTACGCCAAGTGTCCAAGTATCTCGTTAGGCTCTGTACAGGCCAACCACAGCCTCACGCTCAATAGTTTATAACATTGAAGGAGTAGCTAAGTAACGGGCACAGTTTTAGATAAAGGAGGCAAAAGTTAGCAGGGCATAAATTTGTATAGATTTTATATAGAGTAGAGAGATTCAAGGTATAGTCGTTTTATTTCATATTGTCGCCGCAACGTGGTGCGGTTACATACAGATTTGGGATAAGTAGGCAAGACGTTCCATTACAGAGTGGAACCCAGGATCACACCACGAAAAGGCACTGGGCTGCACATGAGCTATCTAATTGACCCGCGCAAGATAATACAAATGCAGAAAAGTATAAAACTAGGTAACACGAGGTCGGCCCGGTGGCCGAGATCGTTAAGGCAGTAGTGTCGTAGTGATCTCGGACCGAAGGGTCGCGGGTTCGTGTCCCGCCTCGGGCATGGTTGTATTTGTGTTCGTCCTTTCACACATCGTTTCATCCTCATAGTTACCATACCGTTAAGAGCAATAGTGGTCACTAATGACCTAAGATGTTGATGCGACCTTAAATAACCAATTAAAAAAAAGATAACACGAGGTATCCATGAGGTTACACTTCTTGTTGACTGTCGGTGTATTTGAGTCACTGGAAGAGCAAAGGTCAACCTGAGGTGGAGGAAATCCGTGCGTTATGTGATGCCCTAGAACTCTTCTCGCAACCCTTTCCTCTGCGACATTTCGCATATCGCAGGGAAGTGCGGGTCGACAGCGCCGTTTCGCTGTCGTAAACCGAACATTCTCCACTTCCACTTAACGAGTGGCCGTATTTCTCGGGCTTTCTTACGGGCTTTCTTACGGGATACGGGAACCGGCATGACCGCCAGTGCGTTTAAAAACCTGCACTCTCGCTTCTTGCGAGGTATCTCGCACGCAGATCAACGCGATTAAGTTTATTTTTGGCTTGGATTTGATTTGATTTTCTTACGACCGCGATGCTGGTGCGTTAGAACACCGCGTACGTTTCGAGATAATTTATGCTCTTTCCGTGATTAGTTCAAAGAAAGAAAGAAAAAATTTTTAGAGTTCCCGTTCGCAAAGAAATTGTACGCATTTTATTGATTATTTTACGTTCAAAGAAAACTTTGTGTACAGACAGATAAAGCAAAAGAATTATTATTATTATTATTATTATTATTATTATTATTATTATTATTATTATATCCTGTAAAGGGTATCCCCATAACATCCTGTAAAGGGCAAAGGTCTCCTGATTTAGCAGTGTTACAGTAGGTTGATATTCAATTTCACTAAAGTTCACTCAATTTCACTAAAATCGATTAATAGCACTGTGGATCATCATCTTCTTTTTGCTGTTCATATCCCAGTTGCCTCCATGTTGTTCTCTCTTGGGCCAGTCTCGTCCAGGTGGGACCAGCTGCTTTGCATAGCTCGTCTGTCCATCTTCTTCTCTGTATCCCTTGGTTTCTCCACCCATACCGAGGGACCAAGGTTGTTGTAGTGTATGCTCATTGTTGCTGGTCTTGCCTTATAATATGGCCTCCCCAATGCCAATTGCTTCTTTTGGCTTGCCGTACTGCATCTTTAAATTCTGCAAAAGAATACGGATCAGTAATTGAGGCTACCTAGTTCTTTCTTGTATGTACGAATAATTATGTTTAACTTCGAATTAATTCATTTATTAATTGTTCAAATAATAATTCGAATTTTTTTGATTCCGCATTAAAAAAATAAAAATTGTGAAAAAACAATGGTTTGAAGTTAGACTGGATATCCTCCCGGATCAAATTATAATTATGCAGATGCCAACACAAAACATGAGCAACTTTGGTTACGACAAAATTACAATTGACATTTAGATTGACCTTTAGGTTAACACACAGCAATTAGATCTCCCTTTCACAAGTATCTTGCAATAACTCCATTTTATATAAAAGTTAATTTACTAATAGCAGACGCAGATATTTTAACCTTTTTGTATCTTTCATCCACAAATTTTAAAGGATTTGCCCGCTTCGTGTAATATTCAAGATCAATATTTATTTAGTAAGTATCAATTCTCGTAAATAATGGTTATATGAGTCTCACTCTTGGGTTGCTCATCCTGTACTGCTATATCGACAAGATATATCGCAACCGAACAGAGAAAATAAAAGCCACCATTTTACAGTCGGCGTCCGTTAAGACCTCTCGAAACAAATAATTTTGTAGACAAAGTGGTATAGAGGTCATTTAGATCACATATACCACGCGGAAGAGGACTAATTTTTAAAAACTTTTCTCATAAGAAGGAACTATTACTGCTGATTAAACAAATAACGAACTGGGTTAGTTCAACGGCGTCCGTTATTTGCTTTATATCGATCTAAGGACTTTCTTAACTTTAATATACGATTCCAATTGTACTGTTATCTGAATAAAAGAAGAATGTGGTTGACAGTTCCTGGTAACATGGCGACGTCACTTCTGTAGCCTAGGCAACAGCGAATCAGAAGTATCGCCTTTTGCCCGATGTCACGTTTGAACTGCGAAATGAATCGCGTATCCGGAGTGCTGCAGTTTATCGGCTGAGCGTCGACGTGTGTTGAGCTTACAGTGTCCAAGTGTGTTGTGAGAGCGGGAATTCAGGGAAGCGTGTTCTGTTAGATTTGTTGTTATTGTTGTATTTTTTTCTCCTTGTTATTGTTGCTTGTTATTGGTGTTTTGTTATCGTTTTGTTAGTGTTGTCATTAATTTGACATGTCAGAAGTGTGGCAAACTATCGTTCAACAGTGCAGTTTGGGAGTAATTGGCGAAGGATGAGAAAATGTAAGTTCCTTATTTATTTTCTTTCTTTTACGTGTTACGATTTTTCCCGATTTCTCTCAGCTGTTCGTCTTATTGTTCAAAGCACGTGGTAGAGCGCGCAGTACGCGGCAACGCCGCCCCCCTCCACACCGAACTGTCAACCACATTCTTCTTTTATTCGGAGATTACGAAAACGCCTTCATGACACATTTATTTTACGTCCGGCCCAAACTCACCGAGAAACAGTTATGTCCATTTCCAAGTGAAGTCGAGATATCTCGGAATTCAAACTTCTCTTCCTCAAGGGAGAAGGGAAGGAACCACGCGCTCGGGGTACGCACAAAGAAGGCGCGAACCGCACGCGAGCACAAAACCCGGATTGGCACCACGCGGAAGAGGACACACGAGACAAAAGAAGCCTCCGCTACACGCGCGATCCTCGCGGAAAGCCTGAGAGTCGAGCCGAGAAAGATCTCAAATACCATTCGCTGCTGCCTTTCTGGCTCCGCGCGGCAGCGCTCGCGAAGCGATGAGAGAATTTGAAGGGCACAAAGAGCAGCCGCCCACACAGCTGCGTCCGCTCGCCACCCCCACGCTCGGGTGCGCCACCGTCGCCGTCAGTTCAAGCTCCACTGTTTTTATTTTCTCTTATACTAAGGCAATATAAATTATTGATTGGGAGAGAAGGAAATTAATTTTTTTGTTACACAAGCTAAAAAGGATTTCCAGATCTATGACATTAGCTTGAATGAAAAAGAAAGAACTACAACTGCTTACGAAGGCGAGCTAGAGCGTGCCACACCCACTTTTTACTGCCAGCTTTTTTTGCATCTTCCACCCACGTCAGACACATATTCATTGAGTGCTTTGATAGCAAGTAAGAGAGAAGCCTTAGATATTCAATCAGAGATTCGTTATAATCGGATAGTACACAAAAAAGTGTAGGAGGTTAAAGCAAAATTAATTTGAAGCTACCAATCTTATAATACTAAGAGTACTATGAGAAAAGGGAAAAAATAGAAACACTGTGAAGTACAGTATGTGTTTATTAAAATGTAATAAACTGCTACATTTGAAGAGATATTTAAAGCACAATTTCTCAACATTTTCATCAGACAGTGATCAATCTTGGTATTCAAGCTCTGAATCAATATTAATATTCACGTCTCTACTTAGAATTGTAATATTGGGTAAATGGTGTGTTATAGCGTAGAAGTCAGTAACTACGAGTATGTATGTATTTGACATTTTGGGTCGGTAGTCCGACTTCGCCGGTCAGCCACCGATCTCCCCCAAGCCTGGGTCTACTTTAATTCCCATGCTTGGAGGTATGAGCGACATGAGGCGAACACGTGGTTTTCCCTTCACCGTAACTAGCACGATGCGACAGCTTCAGCTTTTCGTTGCCACACAGCTACTGGGACGATTTTAAAGTAAAGCGACATCTATATTTTTGCCTCAACCGGGAATCGAACCCAAAGTAACAGCACGAAAAGCTAGTACGCTGCCCAAGAGCCATCCAAGAGGCACAGACACTACAAGTATTAACTACCCCAGAATGGCGGCCGAATCGTTGCCTGTGCCTAGAACGAGGAGTCTTATGTACAGCGAAGTAGTTAACTGCTGTGTTTGTGGCGGTTCTACAGTCAGACGACGTGCGCAATGAAGGGTCGGGTATCTTCACCGATCGTCCGCACGACGCGAGCTCACACCCGCTCTCACGCCTAACCTGCCAATCACGCCCTTCGGTTTACAAGTCTGTCTGAACTTGATGCGACAGCCCGCCAGCAGGGGTCCCGGCCTCGTGGCCATTGGTTAAGAAGATACGCGTGGTTTTGTTTTGTTTGTTTTTTTCGTGTTTTCGGGCGCGTCAACTGTTTTGGTCATTAGTCCCGTTATCGTAGTGCATGTTTCTCTTCGAGAGATGGCGGTGTTCTTCCACCGCTGGATGGCGAGATCCGGCGCCGACCTACCGTCGGCTAGTGGGGTTTCCCCGTAACCAGGACTCTCCCACCAGCGGGGCACCGCCCCAGCCGGGACAAGCTCTAAGCTCCCGACCGGTCTCCAGGAATATGTGGAAGTGTAGTGCATGTTAGTGTAAGTCTGAGTCTAAGGGGGAAGGAAAGGAAGAGGAAGGAAAGATCGCGCGCGGTCCATGGCCCGTTTGGTAGGGTGATGCTCCTGCATTTGCCTGGTGTTGATCGGAGAAACCACGGAAAACTACCGAACGCTAGTGTCGAAAAAAACACGAAAAGCTAGTGTTGAAAATCCTGCCGCCGTCAGGACTCGAACCTAGTACCTCCTAGAATGGCTTGATTGGATTGATTGGTGATTCCGTCAATTGTTAAAGTTCGTAGTCCCGTAAGGGCGGAGCATGATTTTATCGCAGGCAGTGGGGGTGATTGCGAGATTCGACGCCAACCTACGTGAGCTTGCGAGCACTTTCCCTCACCAGGTATCTCTCTTTAGCGTGGCACCGCTCCAGCGGGGACACGCTTTGAGCTCCCGACTGGTCTCCCTATAAATGTGGAGGTTATTGCATGTGAGAAAGTTAGAAGTGAGGATAGGAAAAGGTAGGAGAAGGAAATGTGCATGGACGGCCCCCGGGACCTTCGTACCAAGGCAGAAGCGGAACGCGTAACTGAAGATAAACCCCTGCTGCTCTGCATTGTCCCATGAACGTCATAGCCGTCACTAGGCAAGTCAGCAAAGCTGCTAGGGTGTGAGTGGCATGCCTCGTAACAGTTGGCGAGTGGAGATCTCAGCAAGTGCCAATGGTACTGACATAGTATATGACAGAATACATTTCATTGTATACTGACTGTCAGCTATCGTTTCCTTTGGATCGGTTCACGCCTGGCGGTCACTCTGTCGGTGATACGGTGTTTGTGGTGTGTTGCGGACATTCACATCCTATGTTGTATTGCTGACTTTTCTCTATCCACTGCTCCCAACATCTGCCGATAGTGATGTCCACATGACCAGTCTGTTGCGCAAAACGGCGACAGAAACATCCACCCTCTTGCGAACCCATGAAGTCACCTCACTCGAGCATACCTATCTCAACAACTTTCTACATTGCCAGCAAAATATATTGCACGAGCATGTGATGCTCTAGAAACGCGATCGTGTAACACTACAGAGGTCAATTGAAGCTAATGATAATACCTCATAAGCTAAAACTAACTGACAAGGACACCAAAATGAGAAAAAAATCACAGTCGTTGAGGTGTGCACTCGCGTCGTTCTTTGCTTTTCGCAATTTATCACATCAAATTAAGTATCGACAACCTCAGTATCCAGTGTAAACTATACAACAACAACCATCGCATCATTCTGGAAGGAAAGCGCTACCGATCTTTCTGCGATTGCGGTACTGTAACATCGTTTGTATGATGATGACAAGATTAGACCGAACAAACTCAGTTCTTGTTCAACATAACATTGTTTTAAAAGTGAAATAATATGAGTGTCAAAATGACTCCTTCCGATGTTCAAGGAACGTCATGTTTCTTGAATCTCAAAGTTTATGTGTTTTCTTTAAAAAAATCTTCATTTTCTGTTTTTCTGCCGTTTTTGTTTTTCTTAATATGATATATTGCAATTAATATCCACAGCAATATGATTTTTAAATTGCTTTATCATGTGTTGCAATGTCTATTAATTTATTGTACGTGATAAAATATTAAAAATAATATTGCGCGGATATTAATTGCAAGATATCATCATGAGAAAAACAAAAAATGAAGAAAACACATTTCTTGGAAAGAAAATCCTTAAAATTTGAGATTAAAAAAACATCTGAAGTCGATGCCGGCTTCACCCCTGCAGCCATTCCAGTGTCAAACTAAGAAAGCTAAACAAACAACATCATTATAAGAATTTTTTTAAACAACACCATTACTCATACGTAATATTTGTAGTTGATTCACACAATATTCACTAAAAAAATCGTAATGAACTATATATGGGATGGAAAACTATGTCCAGTGTTATTCAATTAAAACAAATGTAGCACAAAAATTAATGTACTTTCAGTCTTAAAGATGTGTGTATTTTACTGGTGCTAATTAATTACAAGTTACTTGTATTATTCTTTATCATAATATCATTAAGACCTAAGTTATTGTAAAAAAATTTAATTTTTAATTAAATAAATTATCTCATCCTTGTATTTTTACTCGCTGCCTATTACGTAAGAGTCATATTTGCTCAGCTATAGATTTGCTAAGAGTCATATCACTTACTTTCAAGCCCTTTAAACGGGAAACTTACGAAAGGAGTTGTTGGATACGAATTCTCCGTTAAAATTCTTACCAAGAGGTGGAAACCAAACAAAAAAGACCATACCTCACAGCCCAAAAAAGACCACCCCTCACTTTGTCCAATAACTTGAATCGGTCACTGTTGAAAAGAGTTCGCTCCATTTGGGCTCGTGGCAGTTTTTACCATCTTACCTGGCAAGACTTTCATTTACTCCGACTGCATTTTATTTTTGATTTTTTCAGCACTCTTTTCTGACACATTACCTATACTCACGATTTCCCCTCACCACTTTAAATGCGTTAACCACCCCTGTGGTTTTCACCGTTCCTTTCCGTTGGTTATTCTTTCTTTGTACTCCCTATGGGTCTCCCCTTCGCGTGTTACTACGTTATATCAGATGGTGAAAATATGATTCATATCATTGTTTCATGCGATGGTTCAGTAGTAATAATTCCAAAGTTATTGTGCACTGACTTCCAGAATATTCAATTTTTAAATTTCAAAACTCTGGAAATCTTTTTTTATGTCGGAATTATGTAGAAGAGGGAATTATATGAGCATTTGGGAGTAGCAAGAAGTTTAGAAAACTCGTTATGTGTCACAATGATACGTAATGTACGTAAGTATGTATGAGACCAGTAAAACAGTTCACTACGAGCGTCCACTTTTGCCATAACTAATGATATTGTGTATGCTATCCAATTCAAAATTTCATCATTCCCGTTCCGTAAATTTCTGAAAAGCTGTAAATAACTAAAAGAAACATACTAGAGTTAATATGAGTTAATTTTGAAAAATGTTTATCTTTTGAATTGCAGAATTTACAAACACTGCATACTGTTTACCCGAAACACTTAGATGGTGCAGGAGTTGATATTGAGCAAGCATACAACTTACTATTTATACTTTGAAGCGGAGAAAGAAGGGAATAAATCGCATAAATTTATATTTGTGTTACCGTTTTTTCCAGTGGGTTAAGCGGTGAGTTGTTGGTGGCATTTAAAATGATATAATGAATATTGTTGGCAAAGACATCGCCTATAATTATTATTTCATTTATCCAGTTTTCAGCAAAAAATGGCAATCAAAATAACATTTTAGGTGAAAAGGTGGGAACAATTAATATTAATTGTTAACTCGGGTAGGTATGTGGTGATAATGAAATGCACAGTGACAATGTGCATGGATGGATTGCAGAACTCTTTAGCGAGTTGAGCTAGGCGGATTACCCTAAAAGCGACTGTGGAATATTTGATGCGAAAAGAAAATTTAAGTCATTATTTAGCCATTAATTTGGGACATAGTGGGTAAAACTGTGAATTAATGTTTAAAAATATCAATGAAATATAGGAATATTAGTGTGACTGTATTTGTATTATTTCTTTAAATTATAACTATTTACAAAACATGTTTTGAACAATGGACTGGCGCCTGTGATCAATAAAAGAAGACTGTTGAAAATTACATTTATGTAGGAGATTCATAAATGTACGTAAATTATTTTCAGTGTTTGTATGCATTATTATTGAACTAGTAAACTTCGACATCCAAATCGAAATGAGGTGTATTCGCCACTCCGTCGTTTCCACCACAGCATTTCTTTCTTTTCTCGCTGACCCCTTTCCGACCAACCCAGAGCCCGCGTGTACTGCTGCTATATCGGAAGGTGCGTAAAGACCCAACTCGCTCTCCTCAGCCACCGCGCACCCCTGCGGCACCTCCGGAAACTACCGTCCCCAGTATTTTAAACCCTCCCTCAACTTATTTTCCAAACTTCTGGGTTTCTTTATACTTCATAACCCCGAAAAGCTTTTGTTGAAGGTAGCCGAGAAAAAGAAAAGAAGTTACTCCTGGAAAGAAAGCCAAGTGAAATTTGTAAGATATATAAATTGTAGCGTCGTAAATATGTCGGTTACGGCGTCAGGGTTCCTCATCGAGGAGGAGGGGGAGGAGTAGAGGAAAGGAGAAGGGAAGGGTGACTACAAGGGGAATGGCGATGCGAGGGTTGCAGGACAAAGAGGGGAGAAAAGATACCGCCCCTGCATCAACACTGGGGGACCGGGGGTGCTTTAGAAACAGTTTCCTGAAACGTTTGCTGAGAGGATCTCTCATGTGGTGCTCGTAATACCTTTATACGGTTACTGTTAGGGTTCGTCATATTTTAACTTTTTCACTTTGTTTCATTTCCTGTTGTTTTTATTCCTCCCTCTTCTTGTGATATTTTTCATGTTTGTACTAACTTTCTTTGATTTTTTTAGCATAATTTTTTATTTGCTAGAATATATTCCTATTTATTTTCCTACTATTTTCTACTTTAATAACAGGCTTCCTTTTTAACAATATGGTAGAGTCAATTCTCCTTTACTTTGCTCCTTTGAGATTATTTCTCTACTTTGTAACTTCAAGAGATCCGTAATATCTTACAGTATATTTTAATTGTATTATCATCCTGTTGTTTCATGTTGCAGTGTTAATTTAGATAAGAAAAAACATTGACAAAATTCTACAGTCTCGCTAAATCTCTATGTTTTCAGTCGTGCTTGTCAACCACACCTCACGTTCAACAGATGGAAGGTTCTCAATCCCATTTCGTAAGGGGCTGAGGCATGCAGCTTTCGTGAAAACGTTTTCGTACCAAATGTGGGACGTATTCATTGAATTTATTATTTAATTTTTGAGACTAAACGGTTTCCTGAATTTTCCGGTCACAAGAATTCATTGATGTACTGCGAGCCACAGTCGTGTGCGGTACAAGCCGTAAGGCCAGCACCCGACCTGAGACGTCTTGGGGGGGTGGCGAACACAATTCACCAGATGGTCGACTAGCTCAGTATAGACGTCCCAGTGTGGACACAATAAATAAAAAAATTAGGGGGGGGCAGGGTCGTGAAGATCGTTTATGGATTGGATGCAAAAATTACAAACAACTCGGGTGAGAATCACTTTTCACTAAATTCAGAATATATTCTAAAAATATTGGCTGCTTTGACAAATACATACAATGGCACATAAAAAATCAAATACAGAATACTCTTGACTGAAAAAAACACTAATAACACAATACACAATTTCTACTTTCATCTACCACTTGTTTAACAAACACACTTTCAGAAATTCGAAAGAATCGTTAAATATTACTTTACAAAATTTGAAAGAAACACACATTGAAAATCAAAATTAATACTTTTCCTAAACATTACTTTTACAACAAAAGGAAACTCTTTCTCTCTAAAATCCAGAGAATTACTATTATTATAATTATACTCTTACACAAACTCTTAATCACTATATTACAATATTTGATCTTGAAATCCTTTTGAAAGAAAAGATTGATTCTGTTCTCACGTATTAGAAGTCGGAAACAAATGTACTTTTACTTTTCTTATCTTTTAAGCGTGTAAATCTGTTACCCTCCTTTTCTTTCTACGTGATAGATACAGAATGAGCTTTCTTATTAAACTGAATCACTCCTATCCTTACAAAACATTTTATTTGGAACGACCTTACTGTGTTCTCGGCCGCGTAGAGCAGTCCACTTTGCTTCTTCTACACCTTTCCACCGAGCTGCTTCGGCCTGAAGCGTCGTGGCCTCGGTTGAGAACGCTGTTGCTCCTCAGAAATCGCCTTCTTCTTCTCGTTCAAGTTTTATATGCTTGAATACTCTCATATGAATTTTTCTTTATTTTCGATTACAGTTAATGACCAACTGATATTCAGAGTGAAAATGAATCCAGAGATCACCCCTTTTATATGAGCACCAACTTCAGAGAGTATTTAAATATACAAAAGCATGTGAGAGAAAAAAAAAAAACTGGAAAGAGAAATGAATGCAAGCTATTAATTACTGCCATCTATTCAAAACTCCACTCCCTAATTCTTCCATTATAAATTCATAACGTTTCTTATTACCTTTCTTCTAAGATTATGTTTAAATCAATTTATAATAGAATAATTACCTCTTCTGGTCTTCTAGAAGAGTTTTCCTCAAAAAAGTTGCAAATCTGAAATCCGCTGCAATGTCACTTCCTGGGGTACCGTTTTCCATACGTCCGCCCAGTTCAGCTGCTACCTTCAGAAAGAACTTTTTCTTTCATCCGACCTCCGGTCTCGCCCTTGGTATAAGGTGGCGGTCTCTCTTGTTCTAAATTCTAATTATCATTCCAAATATCCATCCGCGTTGGCGCGCGTTCAAAATATTCTTTTCCCTCGTTTTCTTAAGGCGTATGTGACACGTTTTCGGAATCTAAGAAAACGGACGGTCACATAACCCCTTCTTTCGGAAAAAAAGATTTTATGGGATTTGATTTCATATGCCGTAAAATCTTTTCACTAAAATTTATGCTCTTCTTTTTCTTGATTCTAGAACGTCGAGCAATCTTGTTTCTGCTCTTACCTTCGAATTAAGCGATATCTGCGATGTATTTGATGTTGGATATTTGATGTCAAAGGTTTACTAGGAGAGAAAGAGGAAATGGACGACAAGGCCGTAGCTTCCTGGGTTCGAAGGGCCGCGGGTTCCGCCTCGGACATAGATGTGTGTTCGTGATGTCCTTACGTATTCTCCCTACAGAAAACCCCAAACATAAAAAATTACAGTGGTCGTTATATGACCTAGTAGTTAAAAAGAGAGATTAAAACAGGCAAAAACAACAACTTCCAATTGTCAAAGAAAATTTCATATATTTAAATTCAGACTTCAATAATTGCCTAATAAAACCTAAGGACTTTATTTCCCCTGGGTAAAATAGTATTATAAAACGGAAATTTATTAATCAAAATGAAATTTCTACATATGGTCAGCTAATTGATTATTATTTATAACTTAATATTCTAAATCCCCTCTCAGAGATTTCTACAATATTGCAATGATATTCATTGAGCCAATACATATTTTATTCACACTTTCTCTATTCGTTGGTAAAATAAACATATTTATTAAACTGAGTACCACTGGATTTAATAATGTTCTTTCATTACAATATTTCCATAGTTTTTTAAGCTGAGGAACAGTGACGGAAAATAATTGGCCTAATATTGAGTTAAGACTTCATTAAATATTTAAGTATATTTTACATTCTCGAATGCGCAGCACACTACAGAAACAATGATATCAAGTAAAAATGGTATTTAGGGGTTTTGAAGGAAAATTCGGCTTTTGGAACAATAACCAAAAAATATTTCCAAAAAGACTCTGCGAACATGTATTTATTTTTAGACCTGTTGCAGGAAAAGGACCTGTGTATGCATGATACCGCAAAAATTCAAAACATTACTGACTTCCCTAAATCAATGTATTCTTTTTTCAAAATTGATATTATACTAGCAAGTTCATTGGGGATTCTGAATCCAATGATATTCCAATATTTCTGGAGGGTATGTTACATTATGTCTATATTGCATTATTGAAAACTTTCTGAAAAAGAACCTTTCTTTTTACTTTACACTCTTCATTCGAATACACTATACCGTTATTAAGTACTGTAGTGTAATGTCACCTTTTATTAATATCTCTGGGATTTTTCAACATTACAATTACTAATCTGTTTCAAATTTCTCATGAACTCTTTACACTTCTTCTCGGTATAACTAATTCTACAAATGAAGTTATAAAAAATTGTATGAATGTTTTCCAAGTTTAGAAAATTGCTTTGCAGTGAAAGCATACAAATTTTCCATGAACGCATAATCTAAATTTTCTCATATATTGACTGCACTTTCTTCTTAAGGAGTAGAGAAAGTTATGTAATGCTACGCGAAAAAACGGCGAATTGTCTGCAGAAAAACGCATATTACACGGCCCTCGTGACGAAAAAATGGATAAATCCACTTGCTAAATTTAGAAAAAAAATCCTCCAAATCGTGGTGTAGCCAGAATCCATGTTTTGTGGGTGGTTGATAGCGAAAAATCGACTGACGGTAAAATGTCTGTCCGTCCGTCCCTGAACAACGCTAGCGGCTAAACCGTTCAGCCGATTTTCTCCAAAATTGATACTCTCAATCGATCTGGCTGATGTCGCGGTCCTTGGAATTTGAAACCGATATTTTCATTTTGGAGGGTACTTAACATGAAGCCCCTAGGACATTTTTCAAATTTTCACAAATAGATTTCGATATTTTCTTACAAATGTAATAAAATGTAAATGTAATACCTGTTGATAGTGGGAAGTGCATTTAAGCAGAATATTGCTGGTCTCATGTTCAAGGAAAATAGATTTTTCTGTAAGTATTCCTACACAAGTAAAATATTGAAATTCTGAGATTTTTCCTTCATGAAACTTCTTTTCTTAAAGATAAGATTTTAAATAAGATCATGTGAAATTTTTCGAAACTTTAGTATTTTCAGCATAAGTTTCCAGAAAATACGGGTGAAAAGTACGCGCTGTTTTAGCATCACTAGTATCTTTAAAACCGTCCTACTTCTAGACATTAGTTCTTCTCGAATAATTGCAAGTCCCTTTCTAGTTTTATTATGACAATGTGGTACTGAAATATGCACATGAAGAAAAGTAAAAATATTAAAATTTCTTTCTCTATAGAGAAAAGTTCGCATTCTATTAAATTATAATTATATTATATTAATATATTTTATTATTTCCTATGTTACATTTTATATTATGTTATATATCACAATATATTTAAACTTAAAAGATTGACCTCTGAAAACGAAAAATATATACTGGAAACGATTATGTTCTATTTAGCATAGGTTTTATTATATTTAACTACTTTTCTAAGTGGTAACTGAACACAAATCGTTTTAGCCGAATGGTTAACGTCATAGGTACGCTGTCGGTTAACGTTGTGAGTCTGAATCCAGAATGATTTTTTTCTTCTGTTACGGTGTGATTTCAGTAGTAATATGTCCATTATTTTGTAATTAATATTAATTTTTGAAAAGACTTAGGGGCCCTAAAGGCCAGTTTTGTCGTCCATCAGTAATGAGATGACTAAAACCTCCGTTCTGCACCATCTGACCGAGGCGCTGGTGTCCTATTTTCGAGGAACTCTATATATTTTTGAAAATTAAAAAGTTAATTTTTCAAAACTACAAAATTGAAAATAGATCTTACTTATTGGAAAACTCTTTCCCAATTCACGTAATAGATAATATTGCAGAGCCGTTACAAATAATGTGAAAAAGTATGTGTTGTTCTAGTACAACTACTTAAGTTGTTTTACATTATAAGCATTATAATTTCTTTGCTACAACCAATCAACTATTTGCTGATAATTAAAATATTGTTAGCATTATATCATTCAAGCTTAGGTTACAAGTTTTCATGAATAACGAAATGCAAATTTGTCCGAAAATTCTCTTAGTTGTGTTAATTGGTTTTAAAATCCATAGTTACTGTTTAATACTACGCGGTTCTGCATTTCAGACTGGTGTTTCACGACGAGTTACAGTTCATCTTATCGCGTAATGGAGATCACCTGAAGATATGGGAGTGGGGCAAGATAGCAGCTGCAGGATAGAAGCTACTTCATGGTTCTACACAAAGATATCTGAATCGAAATATTTCTAACTAGAATCAACTACAGAATAGTATCGTTGATGATTCCACATTCTCATCAAGAATGTGAGCTGCTGTAACCTACAAATGTATATCATAAGAACAATACATGTCAAGATGGTTCATTCTACAACACCCCTCATCGGTGCTGTAAGGTACTCTATATAGCTCCGTGGGATTTAAACGCGTAGTAGGTAGAGGAATGGACGCCAGATCAAATCCTGCCGAATATGTATTTTTTTACCTGATGCCTGAACACATTAATCACTATCATCACGAGAGAGACATTCCAAAACCTTGCAAGGAGGAACAAACTTGTTTTGTAAACGATAATGATTGTATTAAGATTGTGTGCTGGTATCTTGTATTCCAAGCAATGTGACGAAACGAAATGGAAGAGATAGCTCAAATATTAACAGTGTCTCAATTGCAATATCATCATATTTTATGCGTAATCGTTAGAAACAATATGAAAAGTCTGTACCAAGCTGTATAATCACTAGTAATTTACATATTTAACAGTTCAGAGATAATCAGAATCCTGACAAGTCTGTGGGTTTATTAGTACTTTGTAATAGCGTAATTTCTTTCGTTCTTTTATTAATTTAGAAAGGAATATGTTCTTTTTACACGTTTAACAAAGTTCCTTAGAGACTATTACGAACTCATTAAAATTACCATTTTGTATTTGTGCCTTTGTGATAAATGCTAACAGAATTCATCCTTAATTGTTTGTAACAATTGATAATTTTATTTCTTTATCTTCAAATTTTTAATGTAAGTTCTCGGTAGGTGGAGCCACATTTCAAATGTATTAACTCAAACATAATAAAGTACGATTTGACGTGGTCATGAAAGAAATCAATATTTTGTTTTATTATTATCTCCATTTTTAAATAAACAATGTTTTGATACGGCTTATCTTTCGTGCGGGGTAGACTGAGACCAAGTGGTGACCATTCAATCAGTCCCAATTTTCACAAAGAAAATAAGGAATTTTAATTATTTAGTTATATCCAATGATTATTCGCCATGCTTGTGTAGCTGATCCAATGCACGAATCACCTGTCATTTAGTCTCAATATAGGAAAAAACAAGGAGGTGCGAATTTCGGATCTCAAAATGTCTGGGATAATGTTCTTTTAAATCTAAATATTAAATTTATTATAAAATTCATAAATATGATAACGGAGTTAGATAACAATATATTATCATGTATTGTTAAAACATCAGTTGCCCTAATATTGCATTTTCCAGAAATTGTACTGCTTGAGAACGAATGTTTAGAGAATATGATTTTTATTACGTCTTAAATGTTACTTCTCAGAGAAAATGGAGAAATTATAGAACAAATATTTCTGTATTCGTAGACACACATTAAGGCTTGCAGATTACTGAAAGACCAATAATCCTCTCTGTAGCTGAAATCGTTTGACACCGGGTTTTAAATCGGAGGTATTGAGGATCGAGTTCTGCGCGATGCCTTTTTTTTCTTCTGTTCCGCGTTCTGTTTTACCTAAGTCTGAGAATTAAAAGATAAGAATGTTTAGCGGAAAATACGTGTATTTATTTATTGCTTATAAGATCTTTTAAGGAACTTTTATACTATATAAATGTGTAATTAGTTTGATCCCGCTTTATTACAAATATTTATACAAATGTGTATTTATTTTTATTTAGTTAGTAAGAATTTAATCTAACCTCGTTTGAATTAAGATAGTGAACGTTTTGACATACATTTTGTATTCACTTCAAAAAAGTTTGTCACAACTTCTGTCACTTTTTATGGAAATGAAATATGAGGAAATGTTTATCCCGTTCGTTAGCAAGTGATATCCATATTGTGACCTGATAACCGTATTAATTCGAGTACTAAAGATGTGTAATTCCTCGGACAGGAATCAAAAACCCGCATCGTTCGATTTTACGACCAGTTGCCGTGGACCACTGAGCTTCCGGAAAAAAATGCGTTTTGCAGTTGGTTCTGCCTGTGTATTCCCCCCGCATTTGATATTTGTCACCGTCATCATTTACGTAAGTCAGTACATGAGGAAGGTTTGACCTTTAAGTAATTGATATCAAAGTTGTGACTTTACAAAACGTCGCCCAGATAGTTACAAATTACTTCGTTTTTTTCTTGATTACATAAATACATTCATATTTTGCAATATGAATCATTTATGTAAAAATAAACTCACCTTGAAATGACAATCAGTAATGCAGAAAATTCTCAGTACTGTTTTTGGATCTCACCTTGGAACTGCTGTAACATCTTTTAGATGGATTTTGAACTATGATAATTCGTTATCTCAGCACAAAACAAAACTTGTACTTCTCGTTTTTACTTTCTCGTATACGCCCGAATATACGTAGTATATTCGTATGTGACGTATATACGTAGTATATTCGTGCGTATACGTAGTATAGAGAAAGTTATGTAATACAGCGGAAAATCGATTTCGCGATTAAACGGTAATACACGTTTTGGAGTCGAAAAAGTGGTTTTATCCAAACCGTCCGTTCATCCGTCTGTGATCACTACTAGCGCCTAAACCACACGTACGATCCTTTTCCAAATTGAAGAAAACCTTTGTTTTTCTGGCTGTTGAAGTTTTTTGAAATTTTGAAAATCTTTGAAATTTGGGGTACTTTTATACGAAGCCTTTCGATATTTTCAAAATTTTTTTAAAAACGGCTCCTAATTTTCTGGGTAAGAATAGAGTAAAATACACTTAGAAGGATGATATAGTTCCAATTTTCATGGTTAACTCGAATTTTCGAAAATTTTAAAGTTTGAAACATTTTGGGGCGTCTTCCTACAACTACAAATTAAAACAGATTAGTCTTTCAATGAAATTTGTTGTCCATAATTCGTTCTTGCATAACAATCATGTAGGCTTTCTGAAATGATGGCATTTTCGTGCAAAAGTAAAGCAATATTTACAATTTTAAAGAATGGTTTGAAATGTAAACCGCAATGAAACAGTTTTTCTTTTTCTTACTATTAAAACGTTTCAAACCGATTTTCGGAAATCGTACTTTACTGTTTCTTCGTTGCAAGCAACATTCTTGTCTTCAGCTAGCAAACTCAACAAGTATCACTCGTCAACACATCCTAATATGTAAACATTGTATATGACTGCGGGAGTGACGTCATGTAGTTCAGGTGCTTGTTTGAAGAACTGAAGACTCGAGTTCACGTCCTGGCCTGTTCATGCAACTTTTTATTTTTGACTATGTGATTTTAATTAATACTTTCCTTTCAATAATTTAAGGTATGCATTTGATGGTTGTCGTTTGAGAGTTTAAAAACGAATGAAGTGTTAATAGTGTAACATTGTTATATATTAAGAAAAACATTACCAATAACACGAGAAAAATAAGAAAGCTTATTTTTATATAAATGTGAGTAGATGAACAAAAGATAATAACTGCGTAATGATAGGTGATTTTCTGAAGTCAATAAATGTTTCTTAGATTCTAGTAATTACTTGCAGCAAATGAATTCTGAATGTCGGGCCGTGTCGAAACTTGTTCACAGCCCAATGTTATCATCTAATAACTTCACCTTGGGCAGAGGCGATAAGGTTGAGCGTCAGGCTAGAACCGAAGCGCCTGCACGCAAAAATTACATAGTACTGAACTGAAACATTCTTAAGTAGAATTAACTATTTTATAGTGCCGCGTAGATTTCTTGCTTTCTTATTGTCTCTTAGAGGTAATTTATTTAATATTTTAAATTGCAGAAGTGCGGGAAAAGCAATGAGTTTGAAGACAAAATTCAAGATTCTTAATTGAGTAAGTTCACAGAAATGCTTACGTACGTTTGTGTTGGTAGCGCACCGCTTAGGTGCGGGCTTCACAATAGAGGAATCGCGCGTTCAAATCCCGCATGATATCAGCGGTTTTTTACTTGACGAGCAATGAAAATAAATTCCTAGTAATGATGTCGAAAATGTTCTAAACATTCCTTTCTTTGCAAGAAGATACTAATAAAACTGCGAAAGAAGATGTACTCGATTATTGGTCGTTTACTAGATCATTCACTACTCCATATTTTCAGGCCAGTTTCTACTTTACATTGGTACGTTCGTTCTCTTCCCAATCCCTAATACGAGTATTACGTCCTTTGTAATTAACTTTATTTATTTGTGTCTCACTGTTTTTTGTCAAGTTTTCTAGCTGAAATTTTTCTTTGCTTTTAAAAATTAAGAAATGCTTACACTTCGCTGCTACCAAAATATGAAGAACTAGAGGTGCTACAGAATGGGACAGACTTTCTCGTAGCAAATGTTTATAATTTCCTTTGTGTGGACCGGTTTTAAGGTTCTTGCCAACTCACATAAGGTTCTTGCCGTTCCCTCTTTGCCAGCCGATATTCATCGCCGCACAAAATACATTTCTTTTTTGACATTTTCAACTTTTCGGTTCAAAAATAGCTCTTTCACACGAATCTATTGATTATTTGAAAACTTCCTAAAGTCATTTCCAGCACTTCTGTACTCACAAGTTAAATAATCTATACAAATCTATTCCAAATGCTCATATTAACAGCGTGAGAGGTATTTCAAAAATTACTGTGTAATTTTTTAAAAAACAATAGAATAGAGCAATATCTCGTTTATGTCATCGGATAGGCTGATTTGGCATTACCCAACCAAAAATTTAAAGAAAATTTGGAGCCGTTTTGAGAAAATCTTGTTTATAAATTTAAAATTGCAAATATTACCGCCATATTGTGCGAAATCAACAAAACTTTAAAAAATTGCATGACCTTATTAAAAGATCTAATTATAAGCAAACATTTCATTTGAAGCAAAAATGATCTTTACCCTACGACCTCACTCCTTACGACTATACACTTACCCTTACGACTATAATCTATCTTTAATTTTGTAGCGTAAGACGCAAAATATTCAAATTTTAGCGATTTTTCAAAATTCGAGTTAACCGTGGACAATTGACATATTCTACCTTTTATAAGCGTATTTTACTATAGAGTAAATAGTCTCATAAGAAATTTACAGAAAAAATTTCGAGCCGCTTTGAAAACATTTAAATGTCCGAAGGCTACAATAGTCCCCCCAAAAATTAATGAATGTTTTTCAAAATCGCATAGCTCAGTCTGAAGGAAACGACAGGGGTTTCTTCAATTTGGAAAAAATTGGCATGGTTTAGGCGCTAGAGTTGTATCAGACGGACAGACAGACATTTTGCTTCCAATTAGTTTCACTTGATCCAGAATTGGAATTATGGCTACACCGCGTGTTAGAGTGACTTTTTCTTAATTTAGTTACAATTTTTTGATTCAGTTTTTCGTCACCAGAGCGCGGCAATGATTTTTTCGCAGAAAATTCGCAGTTATACAGTATTATATAACATCTTCTATACTACGTATATTACTCTGTATATACGTAAGTATACGAGAATGTAATATAGTGTTTGTTAAATATGCGTCACGCAGATAAATTTAAGGAATAAGTTTAAAGTTGGAAAAATAATTCTTACTTTAAAACCATGTATTTATATAATAAATATCTGATTATTAGTTGAAGTAAATATGTTTATCATGCCCATTTGCTAACATTCTGAAAGGCTACATTGTTGTGAATGATATTGATTAATAAACAAGTCCATTATTAAACATGCCTCTCCGTCACGTGCCCTCTCTTCATCCTAGAAAATATTCATTTCCTTCTCTCATAATGAACTAGTGGTAAAACTAGTAATGAAGATGAAGATGAAGATCTTTATTTCCATAATATTATTTCATCAGAAACAGTTCCTTACCCTTAACTTGACGTTGAAATACTTGTTACATTATTTTAGAGACACCCAATAAGTCATAAGACTGGTAAACAAAATGTTGAAAGGTTTGATTAGTGCATAATCCAAATAACTACAAAAATGCTGGTGGATATCGTTTAAGACTTCGAGAACGGCTGCATTACCTTTAATTCATACATAAGCGATTTCCCCGCTTTTTGGAGTCAGCAACACGAAAAATAGGTAGAAAATAAAATTTTTGTATCTGTAACATTTAATCCAGAAATTAATAAAAACATAAAATGGAGACTAAAATAAATAATCTAAAAGTCAAGACATATGGTTGTAGGGAAATCTCGATATGATCTAGAACAGAAATAGGTATATTTCAGTAGGAAAGGAATTTAACATATCGAGTGATTATTAGAGCAGGGGATCTAATAATATTGACTTTATTAAAAATAAGCCAGGGAAGGCAATTATTAGTAGATCATAATATTTTATAAACAAAAATTTTGAAAGAAAACTAAGAGATAATATATACAAGACAATGGAGAGCTGTGTTACGCATGAATCGGAACAGAATTAAAATGATGCAATAAACTCTCGGTTAAATGCTGTGAAAATGAATTTTTGGAGACGATGTTGTCGATAGAATACTAAACGAAGAGATTAGACAGATAATAATGATTGAGAGACAAGTGATCGAAAATAGAATCCAAACAACTCCAATGGTATGCTGCAGAATGCATGCTGACAGAATATCAAAATTATCTTTAAGTGAATCCCTTTCAAAGAAGAAAACTAGGCTGCCAAGGAAATCTTGTAAGTACGTCATCGATTTGACAATGAAGGCAGAAGAATAGAGGAAGATGCCTGACGGAATAAAAAAACATTGCGTGTAGATTGCGAAAAACGGTCATTGAACTGTAAAATACTCGCTTAAGAATTAATAATAATTACTCAAACCTGAAGTGGAAGATACTGATGAAGAAGCCTTGTTATTATGTGCTGGCACATGCAAGCGGGGCAAGATTCGTTAAGATCTTGCCGGAATACCAAACCAAAACCAGTTACGTTCTTATTTAAAAGATTAAATGAAAACAAGAAAATTTGATTATTTTCTTAGAGGAGTCCTTTGATAACAAATATCGATATTACCTATTTGGTATTTATGATATTCCTAAACTTTGTCCATTTATCGGCATGATCGTTTTTCAATGGGAAACAACTATTCTTCCGAATTGACAGGTCGGAAAGTAAATATTGTATTTAGGTAAAAAAAGATGATTGAATTATGTTTTCGAAAATTGACGGACTATGAAAAGAGAAACTAGCACAAATAGTAATTCACATTTCTTTGTATGTTGCACCAATGAATAATGTCAATTCCATAATTAAAATCTATTTTCGATCCACCAATAATATATGTGTCTCTTTAACTGGAAATCTTTCGCTTTAGCGGCGATAACATAATTCACCGGAAAGTGTTCGGCAGTTTATCGACGAATGACAGAAAATGTAATTACAATAGCCAGTAGGACTTGATGGTATTCGAAAGGCAGATTTTTTTAAAACTCCAGACATTTGTTCATCATTTCTTCATGGTATGCAACATGGTATTGTCAAGTTACTGTTGAAATATCTAGTATCACTTTCGAATCCTAAGACTTAAGTAAAAGGAACGCAATGGTGACCCTGAAGATTTGTCATTAAACCCAGCGCAGATTTCTCCTTCTTCCCGACTCAGCATTAAAGTGGTCGCTTAGTAAAAGTGACCAAATGCCCAAGTGAATTATAAATTTGAGGCTATTTCGTTATTATTTAGATTTTCTTTGTAAAATCGTCTCTGCGTGAGATATACTATATACGAACACAAACTATCAATCAATGGGCAGTACATTTGTAAAACGTTACATTGTAATATAGTAGCAAATGCGTTTCAACAATAATAATATTGTAGTTATAGTTTTAAAATTCAACCTTAATTCATATTATAGTACTTAATTAAATTACTTTATAAATATTGATAACTTAAAATGAAATTTTTCCAAATAAAAAAATTAATTGCTTATTTTGTTTACATATTTATTAACACCATTAAAAATTATGAATATGCAGTGCAATATTACTGAAGATGCGTTAGTGAACACATATCCAATAAATTGGCAATTTTAGTAAGGAAATGTAAAAATGTATGAAAATAGAGAGAATTTATTTTGCAACAATATTTACAGAAGAGGATCTTATTCATTTTCTAACGATTATCGACACAGATTTCTGAAGTTTACAAAATTTGAAACATTATTAACAATTACAATTTTGAAATAATTTATGACAGGAGAATCTCTAGTGATTCTTAATGGATTAGCAAAAACAGTGTTTGCATAAGTCTGCTTATCTAGAAGAAGTGGGTGTAATATCTGATGACGTAAAAACTCAGTGCATTGCTCGTCTCTCGAAATAAAAATATCGTAATGTAAAATATACTTGCTATAATAATATAAATATATTAATTTCATTGCGTTGATTGAAATCATAAACAAATTACATGTAAGTAATATATTGACGAGTGTGTGTATGTGTGTATGTGTGTGTGTGTGAGTGTGTTCCTCCAATGTTCACGCACAGACGAAAGCTGGTGTTTCTACCTTTGCAAACATTAAGATATTAAAAAGTTATATAAGAGTCATATGTCGTTTTTGATTCTCACGCAAAAATCCTCAAAGACTAGGTATCACATATGATTTTTAATATTTGCGGTAAAGAACTCCATGTAAAATGCAATCACCCTAATGTTAGATTGAAGAGGTACTAATTGTGAGCCCCAAAACAAAAGATCAATAATCATTCATTTAGCATAGCCACCTTAACAATCATAATGTCTGGGTAGAAACTTTCATTGTGACTAAATGAACTTTAAATACTTTGTTTATTTAGTATTTTATATATCAAAACTATTTTATTACAATATTATGTCCGCGACCATATAGTATTTTAAATTGGGTCATCTGGAGAAATTGATGATGAAGTATTCTACAACTGAAAGTCATGATCTCGGAGACGTGTTTGTGAAACTGACTCTAAACGTATTTCTTGCGTTAATTTTTCTAATAAAATAACTAGGTTAGATAATGCATGCAATGCAAATTATCGGCATTTTATATTAAATATTACAATAATAAACGACGAAATGTAGACATGGAGCTTCTAATAGTCGTTGTCCAGTGTTATTTGCAAAAACCGTTTTATAACAGTTTTAAAATATGTTTACTGGTAAATTCGTATGCCTTATTTATGTGTAATTAAATGTATATACAAAATTTATGTAAAACTGTTGGCTGATTTAATATTTATATTCAAATATTTACGATAATATAACTCGCCATCACCGCCATTTTGTAATGTTCATGATGAAATAGTCCTGCCTCCTGAAATGAAGCTAAAGCGATTGGTCACCTGATTCCCGCAGGGCGGGGCAGGGGTCGGAAAACTCTGGTAGTTCGGCCCAGGACATCGCCCATTTTTTGTGCAAAGGAAAGGCGACGGCTCACGAGAGATCTCGTCCTGCAGGTATATCCTCCCAGCGCGACAGCCCTGTGCCGACAAGCTCTGGCCCCCGGTTGATTCCTGACATGCACAGCAATGTAGAGCGTGTATGTATGTGGAGTGTATACGTGAGTGACAGGTCAAGGGTGGAAGGAAAGAACGCGCGCGGTTCGTTTTAATAAGGTACTAATCGAGCATTCGACCGGTATTGATCGGCAAAATAACGAAAAAAACAACAACTACAGCAGCCGGCCCCTAGAATTTTCCTCCAGACAGATATGTAGTGTGCCGAAAATCCAATGGTAATCCATTTTGTACACAACAAAATTGATTATCCTTGATGAGCAAGAGCTCCTAAAAGTTTTTTTTTTTTTTGAGAAATACCACAAACCTAGATAAGTTAAAGGGATCAAGTCATCAGCGATCTCGTGTGGACAAATCATTCACAAGATTAATGCAAGCAATAGTATCTGATTGAATTCAAAGTAATTTAGTAATCATGATTAATTCCCGCCATCTTGTGCTCTTCTCCTAAAATGTGACACACCTTATGACATGGGATGACAAGTGCTGCTTTTTCTCTCCCAGCCTGAATGTCACCCGTATGACTATTCCAGCGAGCGCTGCTATGAGAGTATTACTTTGTGGCCAGAAGCGCGTTTGAGCCAACAAACGCCGCTTCCAGTCCCTTTCTACCATGGATTCATTGAACGACAACCCGTCCCTCTGTACATGTGATTTTTTCTGATACATTTGTGTATTTCCAAATAGTTTCAATATCATTGGTATGCGACAGGAGACGGCAGACAGGAGACGGCAGACAGGAGACGGCAGACAGGAGACGGCAGACAGGAGACGGCAGACAGGAGATGGCAGACAGGAAACGGCAGACAGGAGACGGCAGACAGGGGACGGCAGACAGGGGACGGCAGACAGGGGACGGCAGACAGGGGACGGCAGACAGGGGACGGCAGACAGGGGACGGCAGACAGGAGACGGCAGACAGGAGACGGCAGACAGGAGACGGCAGACAGGGGACGGCAGACAGGGGACGGCAGACAGGGGACGGCAGACAGGGGACGGCAGACAGGGGACGGCAGACAGGGGACGGCAGACAGGGGACGGCAGACAGGGGGCGGCAGACAGGGACGGCAGACAGGACGGCAGATGGGTGACGGCAGACAGGACGGCAGACAGGACGGCAGGGGACGGCAGACAGGGGACGGCAGACAGGGGACGGCAGACAGGGGACGGCAGACAGGGGACGGCAGACAGGGGACGGCAGACAGGGGACGGCAGACAGGGGACGACAGACAGGGGACGGCAGACAGGGGACGGCAGACAGGGGACGGATGGAGAGAAGTGCGAAAGAGGTCGAAAGAGATCGGAACAGCGCAGGCCGGTGCGCTGGCGAGGACGGTGTTGATACGGCGCGACGAAAGCAGTGGGAGGGTGGCAGAGAGAAAGAGAAAGAGAAAGAGAAGGAGAAAGAGAAAGAGAAAAAGAGAAAAAGAGAAAAGAGAAAGAGAAAAAGAGAAAGAGAGAAAGAGAGAAAGAGAGAAAGAGAGAAAGAGAGAAAGAGAGAAAGAGAGAAAGAGAGAAAGAGAAAGAGAAAGAGAAAGAGAAAGAGAAAGAGAGAAAGAGAAAGAGAGAAAGAGAAAGAGAGAAAGAGAAAGAGAGAAAGAGAAAGAGAGAAAGAGAAAGAGAGAAAGAGAAAGAGAGAGGCAGAAACCCGTAATATAGGCAACGTTAATCGGGTTAGCAACGCGTGATTCGGGGAGAGCGCGCGTGTGAATGCGCAGTTACCTTCTCCGCTGGCGGGCGTGCCGCGGCGCTCCCGGGGGCGTCGCGTGGGTCAGGCAGCGCTGGGCGTCGGGTGATTTCAGCATGGGCGCGAAGGCCTGGGCGGATGACCGCCGAGATGGTGCGGCGGCTGGCGTCTGTACAAGTGGAGAGGCGGCCTGTCAGAACCACTTCGCACCAGCTGCCGCGGTTCTGCTGCAGGTTCATGAATGATGTTACAATAAAGATGAGTTTTATGGTTGGGTGTTCAGGCATAACAATACGGAAGATGTTATACCGCACCGCTATACCGCACAGTTGAACACTAAAAAAATGATCGGGGATGTACGTAAACCATAGATATGACATCGGAGGGGGGAAAATAAAGGTAGAATCTGAGCTTGATTTTTTATATTCCTTTAAGCTTAAATTATTCGATCATTCGAAAGTGTAATCTTGAACTTTCTTTTCGAATATGAAGAAAAAATGACGTAGAACGTAGAAATCAGAGAATACGTAAAATGACAATATATGCTTTTTAAATCAAAAGATTTCTGCAATTGCTATTTATGTATAACACTTTTTCTGTTATTTAATCAGAACATTAAATACAAGACACTCCCAGTAAAAAGAACCTTACAAAATGCACAACTTTGATAAACTTCACAGAAAACGTTTAATGCTATTACTAAAATACTGAACATCTTTTTGAAAAAAAACGCACTGTTGTGATTAAATTTATAGATTGCCGCAAGGTCAGAATTGATCGTAGGGAAATCTTTTTCAATTACTTCTCCACGTCAATTAGCTAACAGACAGAATATCAAATACCGATAATTATATACGAATATACTATGTCATACCATTAGCAATTTTTAGGAACTAAAATGACATTCCCAATACTTTTTATTGTTTCAACAAAATGATGTACCAAATGACCTACAAAAAAGCAGAAGAAAATTATTTAAAACAATTCAAAAATTATTTTGAAAACAGAAAATTATTTATTCCTACATTTCACAACAGAACTAAAAAACACAAGCAAAAATTTTCAATTTTTCGAAATATTATTACTTTCTGAAATTTAACTTATAAGTATTAAATATTCACTTCAACTAGTTGGAACTGTAATGGTTTATAAAATATTTAATAATTATGTTTCAAAATTATCCAAAATTATTAGCATTGAATTATTATTGCACACACTACTACTGCAATATTATAACAGACAGACACTCAAAAGAAAATCAATTCAATTTATTTTGAATTAGAATTTGTACGAGGGGATTACAAGATTTCATTTCATCAAAACGTGTGTGGTAAATAAAAATAAGCTGTCGTTGCAACACTAATACCCTGAAACGATGGGTTCCCGCACATTAGCATATAAATGTAGTTACAGCAATGATGGGATTACACAATCACCAGTTGTGTTTGCATAGCGCCCAGTTCAGAGGCAATTTAAAGTCCAATCCTGATTCTTACATAGATGCACACATTAAATTAATCATATTGCAAATGATTTGTACCATCTAAGGAAATACATTAATACAGAGGACTTAATAAAGTAATTAGGTGGATTTGCCAATTTTATTTCTTCTCTCTTCTCTTCTACGTGTTCTTTTTCTATACAACACTCAAATTCGAGAAATAAAATTCTAAAAAATTAAAAAGATTTTTCAGATTTATCCACATCAAAACCGCAATTTTCATTAACATATTTTTCAGGATTCTTAGGAATAGAATTATTTAAAATTTTCTTTAAGAAGTGCATCAGTCATTACACACTGTAAATTAGAAAACAATATTTAAATTCTGTAATTTTTAACAATTGTAATTCTTACAAAACAAATTAGATTATCGTGTACTTCACTGCACGTCATAATAGACAAAAGTTATTTCACTACTGCTGCTTATCAAAAGCCTTCTCACCATTATGGTCCTTACTGTACTGTTTACAGCATATGAATAATTTTCTCATTGACCCATGCCACATATTGTAAATAGCTGGTCACGATATCGAGGTGGTTACATAGTTTTCTCATATTTCATGAAACGGAACATGACTACCATCATATAAAAGACCTCTTTTCTACACTACCCATGAACGCGAACGAAAATACGGATAGCACGTTCGAGTTTCCTATTGTTCAGCCTCCTAATGACGCAATCTGTATTCTGAAACTGTCTCCAGGGTCCGACAATTAATCACCAAAGCACCGTGCAACATCTGCTTCCGATTGGCTTGTTTCCAGCTCTCTCACACACAGCTTGTTTTTCGTCTAATCTAAATCACGGCAGGCACTGTTATTCCAACAACATTAATCTGTGGTCAGGTTAGAATTATTGCCCTTCCCATGACACCGAGCTGCGAGGAACCCTCGTGTAGGCTGCCAAATATTTCCAGACATGCCCTTCTCGATCTTAACTGAATTTATACTGTATGCCAGGAACAATACCCTTCCTTTCAGGTATGTTAGTGCAAATAAATGAGGTTATACGTATCCATTCATTTTTAAAGTTTAGAAATATGTACGATCATTTAAAAGAAACATCTTAATGCATTTTAGAGAGTATGTTTTTTCCATGACGTGGAATTTAGATCAAGTTTCAAAGCGGTATGAAACGAAAGATAAGACGGAGAGTGAGCCTCTCAAACTGTAAATTTGTAAGAATGCAAGAAATGTATTAAACGACCGCAAGTGTCACTGATATTATTTAGATAAAGTCGTTCAAAACATTTTTGAGCTCCCGACTTGTCTCTTGACCTGTGTGTTTGGGAGTTGTGTAAAGGGAGAGGATAGGACAAGGGAGAGGTTAGGAAGGTCGTGGGCGGTGCTTTGCCCAATTGTTAGGGGACTGCTCCGCCATTCGTGTTGTAGTTTGGTTTGGTTTGGTTCTTTCGTGTTTCCGGGCACGTGCTTTGGTCATTAGTCCCGTTTGTGTAGTGCATGTTTTTTCTCGGGAGATGGCGGTGATCTTCCCCCGTTGGATGGCGAATTCCGCCGCCGACCTACCGTCGGCTAGTGGGGTTTCCCCCTAACCAGGACTCTAACCAGCGAAGCACCGCCCCAGCCGGGACAAGCTCTAAGCTCCTGACCGGTCTCCAGGAATGTGTGGTAGTGTAGTGCATGTTAGTGTAAGTGTGTGTAAGGGGAGAGGATAGGACAAGGAAGAGGAAGGACAGATCACGCGCGGTCCGTGGCCCGTTTGGTAGGGTACTGCTCCGGCATTCGCCTGGTGTTGATCGGAGAAACTACCGAAAACTACCGATCAGAGCAGCCGGCCGCTAGAATTCTCCTCCAGGCAGCGACTGAATTCGACCTAGCTAAAAAGCTAGTGTCGAAAATCCTGCCGCCGTCAGGACTCGAACGTAGGACCTCCCGGTCAGAGGCGCTGCAGTGGATTCAGTTGATGCATTCGTTTTGTACTGGTCGGAGAATGCATTACGAAACTTCATATGAAAGACATAATATTTAGTGGGAATTGTGATGTGATGTTGACATTATTATGTGAAGAAATAAAGGACGTCATCTCCGTCAACTTAGTATATTTTTTGAGATAGCCGGCTTTCGACAGCTTTGACGTCATCATCAGTCTACAATGTAAAAAAAAGAAAATATTATATCATATTATATTTTCAATTATTACCATCACAAACAATGCAAATTCCGTGTATAAAAATCTCTAAATAACATTATATTCTAGATAATAGCTTAAATCATCCAATTAGTTTATTTCAGCTTGAGTTTCTGTCCTTCATCCATTCATACTGAGAGAGCACTTACGTTACAAATGCTTGGCGTTATGTAATATGGGGGGGGGCACAGAGAGCCATGCCCCTTTACGAAAGATAGTAATTATAGTTCATTAATTATAGACTTCATTATCTTACTGTCCATAAACTAAAATTTTAATATATTCAAACATAATTATACTTCCTTACTTTACTCATTAAAACACGACGAAAGCAAGCTCGAAGGCGAATGCAACGCTTCCGGACAATAAAAACGCGAATGAACAAAGGTGACGGAGCAAAGTAGGCCAGACAGCCGTGAACTCGACAGGTCGTGAGGGGGCGTGCGATGTATATGGGCACTCTTAGGCGTATGCGTATTTTATATCCCGGAATCTCTTTTGACCCTCACGTCGATGCCAGTGACACGGGAGGGGCTTATGAGGAAGGGAAAGTTGGACCTACCCAAAGGGATGGTCACGCTTTCGCTGGAGGATCATTTACACAAAACATATTTTGAGTATGCATACACAGTGGGTTGGAACTTGTTGCCTAATGTTTTGAGAATATCATCTTAAACTAGATAATACTCAACAGATTTTGAGTATGCATACACAGTGGGTTGGAACTTGTTGCCTAATGTTTTGAGAATATCATCTTAAACTAGATAATACTCAACATATTTTGAGTACACATACACAGTGGGTTGGAAATTGTTGCCTAATGTTTTGAGAATATCATCTTAAATTAGATAATACTTAACATATTTTGAGTAGGCATACACAGTGGGTTGGAAATTGTTGCCTAATGTTTTGAGAATATCATCTTAAACTAGATAATACTCAACATATTTTGAGTATGCATACACAGTGGGTTGGAACTTGTTGCCTAATGTTTTGAGAATATCATCTTAAACTAGATAATACTTAACATATTTGGAGAGCATACACAGTGGGTTGGAAATTGTTGCCTAATGTTTTGAGAATATCATCTTAAACTAGATAATACTCAACATATTTTGAGTATGCATACACAGTGGGTTGGAAATTGTTGCCTAATGTTTTGAGAATATCATCTTAAACTAGATAATACTCAACATATTTTGAGTATGCATTCACAGTGGGTTGGAAATTGTTGCCTAATGTTTTGAGAATATCATCTTATCTGTGGATGACCGTCACGGTGTAAGCATCGTCCCTTGGCGCTCCGAGCTAGGCAGCAGGTAGTTTCTTTTGCAGGTAGCCACCGTTATAACTTTCGCAGTCAACGATCGCCTGACGCTGTAGAAGCCCTAAAAGATAAGTATATTTTGCTGTACTTTACCATTCAGTGAAATTATATTGCATCTTTCTTCTTGAGTTTCATTTGTATTCTTACTTATCTTACTCTTACTTGATCTGAGATCCGCTCTACTATTCTTTTAGTTTTCTACTCCTGACCACTCTCCGAAACTCTCTCCTAGTGTCTTTTCTGATCTGACTTTCTGCTTAATTACTTTCTTAAGATGACGAAGAGCAACAAGAACGCATCTAGTGCCAATATTGATCTTGAAACCAAATTACGGAGCAAGTGAATGAGGCACTGGATAAGGCAGTAACTCGCCTACTTTCTTACGCTCTTGGCATCTGTACTAACTGAACTGGTAGCTAAGCAATTGGAAGACTCAATGAATTTCAATGCTAATCTTGTGGCAGGTTTAGAGAAAAAACTGGCTGAACGTGACCGTGAGATTTCAAATCTCAAATCTCAGTTAGAAGAAAAGACAGACCAGCTCGAGATGTACTCACGCCGAAACTGCTTGCGGATATTCGGTGTGAAAGAAAATGATACGAAGACACCGACAAGCTGGTCATCGAAGAAGTCGCCAAAAGATAAGTGTTAACTTAACCTGCAAGATATTGACAGGAGCCATCGGATAGGTCGTCAGACCGGAAAAACAGGCCAATTATTGTTAAATTTATTAGTTATAGGAAACGGAGTGAAATGTTTCGCTCGAAACGGCTGCTGAAGCATTCTGGTATCACGATTCGTGAGGATCTCACGAAATCGCGCCTTGTTCTGCTACAAGCTGCCATCGACCGCTTTGGCCTCAAGAACGTGTGGACAGAAGACGGCACCATCGTCATCAAACGTGGTAATAGTCGTGCCCGGGTGCAAACCAGGGACCAGCTGGAGGCAGTTCAAGCTTAGCGTAGGAGCGCCCCACCCATCCACCTCCACTCCACACCTCTTTCACAACCACTTCGGATATTTCCGAGAATTCTCCTTCCTTTCGTCTTCTGCGAACCCCTTCAAACCCTCAGTTAATGCTACCTACTCGTTCCCTCACATCCTGTAAATCCTTTACCTGTGGGTGACCGGCACCTTTCTCCGACGGTACAAGCGTCTGATGCTAGAAATAAGCCTAATCCTCGCTCTTTCTGTCTGCACGTTGCACACTTAAATGCTCAGTTCTGCCTGCATTTCGATGAAGTAACGGAAATAATATCTAAACACCGTTTTCATGCGCTCTCTTAAGCGAAACCTGGTTGAAAAATTCTCTCAATTCCGCGCTAGTAGCAATTCCAGGGTACCGCTTGATAAGAGCTGATAGAAAAGCCAGTGTCGCCGCACATGGTGGAGGTGTCGGTATATACATTCGCGACGATCTTAGACATAAACTTGTACTCTCTTCAACAAATACGGATTGTCAACGAAGTGAATATCTTTTTATCGAAGTCGGACTTTTAGGAAAAAAGGTCTCTTGGCTGTCATATATTTACCTCCTAAGTCAGGCAGCATAGATATGTTGGACGAAACCTTTGCATCATGTGATCCATTCTTACGAACATATTATTGTAATGGGTGACTTTAATCATAACTTATTAAAAGCCTCTCCTTCTGCAGAGCAGTTTACGCGCTTTTTCGACAGCATGTGCCTCGAAATTTTACCTCTAGCACCTACACACCACTCAAAGAGCACGGAAACTTGGATCGTTCACATAATAGTGTCTAATAAACAAAGTTGAAATCACGGTCAATTTCAGTTCCTGGATTTCAAAACACGATCTAATTTATCTCGTTTACAATCTGAAATGTCCTAAATACACACCGCACTTAATCAAATACCGCGATTTTTCAAAATTCAATAAACAAGCATTTAATGTAGATGGATTGACACTTCCATGGCACCTTGTCCACGAAGAAATCGCTGGAAGCTAAAGTGGCGATTTTCAGTAACTTAATAATACAACTCTATGACCGGCACGCGCCTTTAAAAATATCACGCGTAACTCGTCCTCCTGCACCATGGTTAACTGATGAAATTCGGAATTTAATGAAAGAACGAGATGCAGTGCATGCTATTTTCCGGAAAACTAAATGCGAACTACTTAAAAAACAGTACAAAATGCTCAGAAATTTAGTTACGCAGAAATGCCGCAACGCTAAAATAAAATATTACCACACCAACTTTGGCAAAGGCCGCGACTCGAAAACGATTTGGAAAAATTTGAAAAATCTAGGAATAGGTAAAGCTCCTCCCCAAATTGAAATGAATATTCCTAGAATTCTAAATCATAATTTTGTAAGTAACGTTCCTTCATTTGACTGTAACTTAAAGAGTCAATCTCGCGCTTCTCCAAAATCAGAAACAAAATTCAACGACGAATTTTTCTTCATCCAATGGAACATGAGGATATAATAAAATAGTTCAAAGTCTCAAATCTAATGCTTCAGGTACCGATGATATAAATGCCAAACTGCTAAAAATAGCCTAGATGTGACTCTATCCAATCATTACCGAAATAGTAAATTTCTCTCTAATGAGCGGACAATATCCTTTATCTTGGAAAAGTGCGCTCGTGCATCCTATTCCCAAGACAGCATCAACCAGAAACCCTATGAATACCGCCAATTAGCATCCTCCCGACTATTTCAAAGTACTCGAAAAAGTCGTCCGTAAGCAAACTGAACTGTATCTCCAAACCAATCACTTTTAAACGATCAGCAATCAGGTTTCCGTTCGGCAGGAATACTGGTACTGCGCTACTGAATGTTATTGAAGATGCGAGAACACCTATAGATCACAGTAATATAACTATGTTAATTCTTCTGATTTCAGCAAAGCGTTCGACTCAGTAGATCACGACATCTTACTTGCAAAACTAAAAATCATGGGATTTGCACAGCCTACGCGTACATGGTTTCTAACTATTTAACTTCCAGGAACCAAAGAGTGGTGTCCGGTAGTCGTGCTCAGGCCTTAAAACTTAACCATGAGTTGCCTAAGGCACTGTATTAGGACCACTAGTATTCTTAATGTATGTAAACGATGTGGGAAATGCACTTAAATATTGCAGTCATCAAATGTACGCGGATGATCTTCAGAATATCTATGGCACCCGTCTGAACTCTTCTCACTCGCGCATAAAATTAACGAAGATTTGATAAACTTAAACAAATGGAGCAGCGTTATTAGGCCTACAATTAACCAAATAAATCACAGTGCATGATTATCAGTTCAAAAGCACTGTGAATAAAATATCATCTTCTACCCTGCCTAAAATTTATATAAATGACACCGTTCTACCTTGGTGTTCCAAGTCAAGAACCTAGGAGTGTTTATTGACAACACCCTCAGCTGGAACTCGCAAGTAGATTCAACATGCCGTAAAAGTTTTTGCCGCAATGCATTCGCTGAAACGCCTCCGAACGCTTTTACCAATTAGTACACGTGAGACACTCATTAAATCACTTATTATGCCACATTTTGACTATTGCGACTTTCTTCTGACAAACATGACATCTAAATTACAACGTAAACTTCAAGTAGCACAGAACGCATGCGTACGGTTTATTTTTGATCTAAGAAAATACGACCATGTATCGCACTTTGACTCACTCGTATGCTTACTCCAGACAAAAGACAGTTACTTCACTCTCTACTTCTTCTCTATAAAATTTTACACGGTTCTCATGTAACACGTCTAATAAGTAATTTCAATCCTCTGAAATTAAACTGAGCTCGTAGTTCAGCTCTGCTCTGTGTACCACGTCGCACGACTTCTTTCAGTAAATCTTTCACCATTACAGCCATCCGAGCCTGGAATAAACTACCAGCGAGTCTAAAACATTCGAATACTTTCCGTAAATTCAAAAACGAATTAAATACTTGGGTAAGGTATAACGACATTGCGAGCCACAGTCGTGTGCGGTACAAGCCGTAAGGCCAGCACCCGACCTGAGACGTCTAGGGGGGGTGGCGAACACAATTCACCAGATGGTCGACTAGCTCAGTATAGACGTCCCAGTGTGGACACAATAAATAAAAAAATAAGGGGGCAGGGTCGTGAAGATCGTTATGGATTGGATGCAAAATTACAAACAACTCGGTGAGAATCACTTTTCACTAAATTCAGAATATATTCTAAAAATATTGGCTGCTTTGACAAATACATACAATGGCACACAGAAAAAATCAAATACAAAATACTCTTGACTAAAAAAAACACACACTAATAACACAATACACAATTTCCTCTTTCATCTACAACCCAATTGTTTAACAAACACACTTTCAGAAATTGAAAGAATCGTAAAATATTACTTTACAAAATTTGAAAGAAACACACATTGAAAATCAAAAATTAATACTTTTCCCTTAACATTACTTTTACAACAAAAGGAAACTCTTTTCTCTCTAAAATCCAGAGAATTACTATTATTATAATTATACTCTTACACAAACTCTTAATCACTATATTACAATATTTGATCTTCAAATCCGTTTTGAAAGAAAAGATTGATTCTGTTCTCACGTATTAGAAGTGGGAAACAAATGTACTTTTACTTTTCTTATCTTTAGCGTGGAAAATCTATTCCCCTCCTTTTTTCTTTCTACGTGATAGATAAGAATGAGCTTTCTTATTAAACTGAATCACTCCTACCCCTAAAAAACATTTTATTTGGAACGCCCTTACTGTGTTCTCGGCCGCGTAGAGCGTCCACTTTGCTTCCTTCTACACCTTTCCACCGAGCTGCTTCGGCCTTGAAGCGTCGTGGCCTCGGGTTGAGAACGCCGTTGCTCCTCAGAAATCGCCTTCTTCTTCTCGTTCGTTTTATATGCTTGAATACTCCCCATATGAATTTTACTTTATTTTCGATTACAGTTAATGACCAACTGGATATTCAGAGTGAAATGAATCGAGATCCCCCCTTTTTATATGAGCACCAACTTCAAAAAGTATTTAATATACGAAAACACGTGAGAGAAAAAAAAAAACGGGAAAAGAAAATGAATGCAAGCATTAATTACTGCCATCTATTCAAAATTTCTTCCTAATTCTTCCATTATAAATTCATAACATTTCTTATTATCTTTCTTCTAAGATTATGTTTAAATCAATTTATAACAGAATAATTACCTCTTCGGCCCTAGAAGAGTTTTCCTCAAAAGTTGCAAATCTGAAATCCGTGCAATGTCACTTCCTGGGGTACCGTTTTCCATACGTCCGCCCAGTTCAGCTGCTACCTTCAGAAGAACTTTTCTTCATCCACCCCCGGTCTCGCCTCTTTGTATAAGGTGGCGGTCTCTCTTGTTCTAAATTCTAATTATCATTCCAAAATCCATCCGCGTTGGCCGGTTCAAAATATTCTTTTCCCTCGCTTTCTAGGGCGGTTTTGACACGTTTTCGGAATCTAAGAAAACGGGCGGTCACATAACCCCTTCTTTCGGAAAAAAGATTTTATGGGATTTGATTTCATATCATAAAATCTTTTCACTAAAATTATGTCTTCTTTTTCTTGATTCTAGAATGTCGAGCAATCTTGTTTTTTTCCCTTTTGTACTTTTACCCCCTTTTCTTCTTCCTCATCTTCCTTCTTTCTTCTCCTTCTTTCTCCCTCTTGTTTTCTATTTTCTTTTTTTCTTTTACATGATTCTTGTCGGTTACTTTATCTGTTTGTTTGTTTCATCATTTTGCCACTTATTTCATTCTTTAAATGGTCGCAACTGTGAAATTTTACTTTCCGATTGTATTACCACTTTCATCTAGTGTGCTTTCGCAGCAACGGAAGAAATATTGCAGTGTGCATGGCGAAATTAGGAATAAATCTGGCGTAATAATTGACGCAACCTAACAAACTTTTAAGTTGTTTCGTGTTTTTGGCGGTGAAATTTTTATCTATCTCTCGCATCTTTTCCATATTCATTTTGACCCCGTTAACTGTCACATCATAACCAGGAACTTAACTTGTTTAGTCAGAAATTACTTTTCTCCAAATTCAGTTGTAAATTTTTTTCAATCAGACGTTTCAACAAAATATCTAGCTTAGTCATGTGTTCTTCAAATGTCTTAGAATACCAAGCACGTCATCAATATAGATAAAAACATCGCTGACATCTCTCTGCCAATGATATTGTCTAGACATTGTACAAGAGCAGATGCACTGTTCTTGAGTCCAAATGGCATTCTTTTGAAGACATACGAAATTCCCGGTGAATAAATCCTGTATATTGTCTACTTCAGGTGCTATCCCCATTTGCCAATACGATGCAGTGAAGTCGGTTGAACTCAACCACTTGATGCCGGATAATTGATTATTTAAAATCCTTACACGCAACGGTCTGTCTCTGTACGGTAAGGTAACTTGATTCAATCGCCTTGCATCTAAACACAACCTTATCTTCCCATTACTTTTTTCTACGAGCACTATCGGATTTAGATAAGGGGTTTTTGGGACTTCATGATGATATCATCTTTGACCATGGTAGCAATGAGCATCCACTCTTCCTTATGTTTTTCTGGAATGACATATTGGTAACCCGTGAATGGTTTTTTATCTGTTAATTCTATTTCGAATTGAAAATCTTTTACTGGATTCTTGTTTTGCAAACCCCTTTTGATTCGTAATACTTCAGTTAACTGTTTTTCTGATATGCATTGAGATTATCGTTGCACAGTTCATCATCAAATGAGATTAATTGATTGATAATATCGCCACCTCTTCTTCACTAGATTGTTCTATTTGGTTTGGCGGGATGGCGTGTCGAAAAAAACCCTTTTCTAATTTTCCGACTCATGTCCGCGAGATGTACTTGGTCCTGTATTTCGGGGTTTGGGAAAACTCCTCTATCAATAAATTTTTCTATTTCTATCCCTAGACGAGGTCCTGTCTTGTCTAGTATTTTTGTTTTTCTTGGTAATGTTTCGGTTTGTAAGTTTCTCCTGTTTCTGGTTTGCTTACATTATGTTGTTGCTGCCTGCTATCTTGACCATTTCCCGGACCATTAGCATTGCCCTTCTTTCTGTAACCTTTCATTATACACGAAAGTGGCATCATACAACCTAGCTGCGTTATTAATTTTCATGGACATTGGTAAGAGATTTTAAGCAAATTTTCGTCGGGGAAGGGAAAAATGACGTATTAATAAACAGACAATTCTTCATCCGGTATCGTCGGAGTACATAATTTGAAACAAGCTAATTTCTCCGTTGCTATTCCTGCATGGACATCGTACCTTCTTCCACGTACCATACATTACATTAACTTTAAAATTGATTTGGGTTTCGTTATTCCAATATCTCGAAAAAAATTTTTTCTTTGAGTTCGGCCATAGTTTTGGAAACTCTCCTAAACTATCTGCCCAGATTCGTGCATTACCCTGCAACATCTGATAAACGATTCGAGTTTTCTATGTCCGGAACACAATTTAAAGAAAAGAATATCTACCTCTTTCATAAATAACATGGATTTTCATCTCCCATGCACTGAAATTAGAGTACACGTAATGAAACATACGGGGCTGAACATTTCCTCCACCCGATGGTAAATTTTCTAATTGTTTTTTCAATTCTACTACTTAACCCTTATATGCATTAATTTGATGTTGTAGAACCCATCCTGTTCAGAAAGACCTTTATTCCACTATCTAATTTATTAGCTTGAACCTGAACTTGTTCAGTAACAAATTTTCGGGAACTTTTCTACTCCTTGTTCTACCTCAATCTGCCTGTCGGATAGGCGGTTATAAGATCCGATTGTGTTTCGATCCTTTTTTCAAATTCTTCGTTACTTGATCCACTTTTTCTAATTCAAGTCCCAGCTCCGTGAATTTTTCTAAGTTCTCATGTTCCTGTGCTAATTCTTGTTTAACCTCGCCTTAAATTCGACCTTCCATCTCCGCTAATTCAGTAAACTGTGCTTTTAAATTTTCTTCTAACTTTCTATTATTTTCTTCTAATTTCGTGTCGAATTCCGTGAATTTTTTTTCCAATCATTTATTGCCGAGTTATTTTCCTCTAATTTGGTTTCAAAGTATTTATTGCCGAGTTATTCTCCTCTAATTTGGTTTCCAAAGTAGCCTTGTTCTCCTCAGTTTAGTTTCAAACCTTGTTCTCCTCTAGTTTAGTTTCCAAAATAACCCCTAATTTTTATGGTTTCCTCTGTTTTTCCTCCTGCATGACTAACCTCCCTCTAATTGTTGCATAAATTGACCATTAACCGTTTCATCATTGAATTAGCCCTCTCGAGGTTTCGTTCTTCTCATCCTGATCTCGTGTTGGTGTTGGCTGTGATTCTGTCGGCGACGTCTCACAGTTTCTCCTGTCGCTCCTAGTTCTACTCCTGTCGTTTCCTCCCCGATCATCACCTGGTGCTTGTCCAGTTTTCTATCGCTATCTGATTCTCAGAAGTTCCTCCACGAGGTAAATTCCAGCCACTTATACTTATCTGCCATTTGAATCTATTAACGCCTAGAATCAATCCCAAATTTTTTCCCAGACACCATATACCTCTCACAAAATATTTCACACAGAAATACCAGACACAATTTGAAACTGATAAAACTCTCATATAATAAATATCCTTTCAAAAAACCACTCCTGAAATAAACACTTTACTCAACACACTTGTACTCTGCAACCTTGTCAGAAATTTTAGGAACTGATTCAATTGTACTAGTAATTTTAGTTACACCAAATTTTGGGCTCATTTATACCCAAATCGAGTTTGTCTAAATGCATCCAATAATCGAGCCCGCTTATGGGCCAATTGGACCACAGTCGGGGCGGTACAAGCCGTAGGCCAGCACCGACCTGAGACGTTTTAGGGGTGGCAACACAATTCACCAGATGGTCGACTAGTCAGTATAGACGTCCCCGTGTGGACACAAAAAATAAAAAAATAAGGCAGGGTCAGAAGATCGTTTATGGATTGGGTGCAAAATTACAAACAACTCGGTGAGAATCACTTTTTACTAAATTCAGAATATATTAAAATATTGGCTGCTTTGACAAATACATACAATGGCACACAGAAAAAAATCAAATACAAAATACTCTTGACTAAAAAAACACACACTAATAACACAATACACAATTTCCTACTTTCATCTACAACCCAATTGTTTTTAACAAACACACTTTCAGAAATTCGAAAGAATCGTTAAAATATTACTTTACAAAATTTGAAAGAAAACACATTGAAAATCAAAATTAATACTTTTCCCTTAACATTACTTTTACAACAAAGAAACTCTTTTCTCTCTAAAATCCAGAGAATTACTATTTTTATAATTATACTCTTAACAAACTCTTAATCACTATATTACAATATTTGATCTTCAAATCCGTTTGAAAGAAAAGATTGATTCTGTTCTCACGTATTAGAAGTCGGAAACAAATGTACTTTTACTTTTCTTATCTTTTAAGCGTGGTAAATCTTTACCCTCCCTTTTCTTTCTACGTGATAGATACAGAATGACTTTCTTATTAAACTGAATCACTCCTATCCTACAAAACATTTTATTTGGAACGACCTTACTGTGTTCTCGGCCGCAGAGCAGTCCACTTTGCTTCCTTCTACCTTTCCACCGAGCTGCTTGGCTAGCGTCGTGGCCTCGGGTTGAGAACGCCGTTGCTCCTCAGAAATCGCCTTCTTCTTCTCGTTCAAGTTTTATGGGGAATACCCCATATGAATTTTTCTTTATTTTCGATTACAGTTAATGACCAACTGGATATTCAGAGGAAAATGAATCCCGAATCACCCTTTTATGAGCACCAACTTCAAGAGAGTATTTAAATATACGAAAACACGTGGGAGAGAAAAAAAAAACTGGAAAGAAAATGAATGCAAGCTATTTAAATTTCCATCTATTCAAAATTTCTCTCCTAATTCTTCCATTATAAATTCATAACATTTCTTATTATCTTTCTTCTAAGATTATGTTTAATCAATTATAACAGAATAATTACCTCTTCGGTCTTCTAGAAGAGTTTTCCTCAAAAGTTGCAAATCTGAAATCCGCTGCAATGTCACTTCCTGGGTACCGTTTTCCATACGTCCGCCCAGTTCAGCTGTACCTTGAAAGAAATTTCTTTCATCCACCTCCAGTCCGCCCCCAGTAATGGGGCTCTCTTGTTCTAAATTTAATTATCATTCCCAAAAATCCATCCGTTGGTAGTTCAAATATTCTTTCCCTCGCTTTCAGGGCGGTTTGTGACACGTTTCGGAATCTAAGAAAAAGGGGGGTCCAACATAAGAATGGGAAATGTCCTTCATCCTCCAGACTTCCCCCTACTCCGGGCACCGCCCCTAAGCGCACCCTCACTCTTTAAATTCAAAATTCCACCCATTTTCCTCACTACTCTATTCTCATTTTCCTCCTCTCACTCCATCAATTATTAACAACCCATATTTCTGGCATCCTAATAAAACTGTTTCAAAAATATTTAAAAGTTAACGCTCAAATAAATGCTAAAATACTGTCATCATTGTATATCACAATATATAAAGGGCTTATAATAATTACAATTGATTTTATATCCTATTGTACTTTTACTTTGTTTCTTAATACTGTTAATATTTATTATAAATTACATGGTTATTAACTTGAGCCATTGTTTCTCTGCTGTTACAAATGTTTTTATATTTATAAAGTTCTAATGTATAAACATAACATTTCGTACCGCCTGGGTAAACTTTACTTTTCCACCTACTTCTTCCTCCTTTTCTTCACTATCTCTTCCTTCCTTTTCTCACAGTCTTCCCTTTTGTCAAACCTTTCCCAAACCTCATCTCTTCACCTTCCTACTATCTATACCATATTTTTCTATCTTAATGTTGGCCATGGCCATCCTGATTGAGGTTTTCAGGTTTACTCAATTGCAAGGCATCCCGGATGGCTTGCTTTGCCTCCCAGTCATAAATGTACAGTTTGTCCCTTTTGTCTCTCTCTTTCTTCTTTCTGTTCGTTTTTCTACTTCATTTTCATTTATGATTCCCTTCTCTCATTTTCTCTTCTCTTCCATTTCTATCATATTGTGTTCGGCCCTAGCGCCATCCGATTTAGGTTTTCGGGTTACTCAATCGAAGGCGTATGCGGATGGTCCCTAGTTTCAAATCCAGACGAAATGTACAGATTTCCTCCCCTTATATGTTATTACTCGAAATGTAATCTCAGTGGTTAGGGGAAGAGCAGGCCCTATGGCTGAGCCTCGCCATTAATAAAGAATAATTATTATTATTATTATTATTATTAATTTCTTAAATAGATAATACTCAACATATTTTGAGTATGCATACACAGTGGTTGAACTTGTTGCCTATGTTTTGAGAATATCATCTAAACTAGATAATACCAACATATTTGAGTATGCATCACAGTGGGGTTGAAATTGTTTCCAATGTTTTGAGAATATCATCTTATACTAGATAATACTCACATATTTTAGTATGTTCACAGTGGTTGAAATTGTTGTAATGTTTGAAATATCATCTTAAACTAGATAATACTCAACATATTTATATCATACTCAGTGGTTGGAAATTGTTGCCTAATGTTTTAAGAAAATATCATCTTAAACTAGATAATACTCAACATATTTTGAGATGCATACACAGTGGGTTGGAAATTGTTGCCTAATGTTTTGAGAATATCATCTAAACGAGATAAAATATTTCAGATACCCAATATTGTGAAATATTCTTTAAAACACTATTGAGTTTTCGGTTTGGATTTACAGTTGGGATCCATCCACTTAGGCTTTCCACTGGTGCTTAATACAGAATAAGAAGAAACTGAACTGATTAAAGTGGGTATATTTGTGGTCGAGAGACAGCTGAAGACATCATCATTCTGTTAACTGTGTAATTTCTTTATGGACACTCCAGCTAGGTTTAAAATGCGGTATCCTATCCTATCTTCTAAGACTAGTTTATCTCCAAAATAGCTACGAAACTTGATGTAATATAGTGATGATTTTCTGTGGAAATGTAAAATTCCAAAAAGTACGTTATTGATTATAATATAATGTCTAATTATTATATAAAATTAATGTGATATCACTTCAGCTTTTTCATCATGTAATAACGCGTTTTGGAGAGCTCCCCCAATCAATATGGTCTCAATTATGAAAGGGAACAAGTGAATATAAATATTTTCCAGGCTGTTAAAATAATGCATTTATATCAAATATATAGAAATTGCATTATTATATTTCGACCAATACTAACCAATATCAAATCAGTGCTCTACTTCAATAAACTTTATTAGAAAGGTATTCACTGTGAGGACCTGGCACTTGTAGTGTTTAAAAAAATTGTTTCCACTCAGTGATAGCTCTATATCGATTTCTTTTGTAAAAAAAATTCAAACATATTATATGATTCTTAAATGAACTTAATTGTAGCTGAATGGCAGTAAATGTGATGGAAAATGTTGGCTCTGCAAACAACCTTAATCCATGCATTTGTAATTGCTGTTTGGATCCATTGTACTTCCTGAATTAGGATGTCACCAATTAAACACAATTTCTTTGAAATCACACGTTCACTAAATTACAAAAGAAATGCAATCGAGTGCAAAGCGAGAGAACTCTTGAGTCTATCTCGAACTTGCAGTAACAAAATCCGCAATCAAGTAATCAGTGATGTAGAGGCTGAAATAAAACATCTGCAATTTCATTCGAGCGTCATTTATGTTTTTATTAACAATTAAAATAAAATAAATAAAAATATCATTCTATGGTTCTTCTTTTATTTAAATTTGCTATTTTGTTATATCATCACTGGGTATTTCCGTTATAAATAAGAAAATTGTAAAGAATTTCAGATGGTCGCATAACCAAAACAACTTATTTTCAAAGTCAAAGTGAAAAAATTCTCTTCTTTAATTCACCTAAATAAATATAGACCATTTGATCGTCATTATCATCATCAAGGATAAGATGAAGATGAAAAGAAGAAGAAGAAGAAGAAGAAGAAGAAGAAAGTTTGTTTGGTTTGTTTTTCGTGTTTCCGGCAGGTCAACTGTTTGGTCATTAGTCCCGTTAGTGTAGTGCATGTTTTTTCTCGGAGATGGCGATCTTTCCCGCTGAATGGCAAGATCCGGCGCCGACCTACGTCGGCTAGTGGGTTTCCCAACCAGGACTCTTCCACCAGCGGGCAACCGCCCGCTGGACTAGCTCAAACTCCTGACCAGTCTCCGGAATATGGTAGTGTAGTGCATGTTAGTGTAAAGGTGTGCGTAAGGGAGAGGATAGGACAAGGAGAGGAAGGAAAGATCGCGCGCTGTCCGTGGCCCGTTCGGTAGGGTACTGCTCGACATTCGCCTGGTGTTCGGAGAAACCACGGAAACTACCGATCAGAGCAGCTGGCTGCTAGAAATCTCCTCCTGGCAGCGACTGAATTCGACCTAGCTGAAAAGCTAGATCGAAAATCCTGCCGCCGTCAGGACTCGAACCTAGGACCTCCTGGTCAGAGGCGCTGCAGTGACATCAGTTGATGCACTGAACTACCGCTCCCGGTAAGAAGAAAAAGAAATTAGAAATTTGAACTACACGTATCATTTCGAAAGGAGAAAACTACATTTACTGACCAAAGGCCTAATATCCATTTCAGAGTTTTGCATGAAATGAACTCTTCGAAACTGAATTACTACACACTAAATACACACCCTTTTTAAAATTATGAATCTTAATATTTTTCTTCATAACATTTAAAAATTAATTCAAAACTGAAGATTAGTTTGTTAATGTCATGACAATCTAAGGTAACTTTTGTATGTTTCTTTGCGTCGTTATTTTGTTCTACTGTCATAAGAATTTTATCATTGTCAAAAAGACATATTCGCAAAAAGACATATTTGCATTTTCGTCTCGCGTTGCTTAGATTCGATCGTGATCAGATTGTGTTCTCTCTTCTATTGCGAAGTCCCGACAGAGAGGTCGACGAAGAAAACAAATCGAATCCTGACATGAGGGTGACTGACTCATCGATGATACTCCCGCCGATTGGAAAGTGCTGGTCCATGAGGTTTGCGTTTCCGCTCTTCAACATCCGCTGCACGCTCGCAGTCATAATTAGATGAGGCGGGAGAGGGGAGAGTGAGTCTGAATAGCCCCGTGGAAATGCAGCCTCGAGAGCCGTCCAGGAATGCCCTGCCCCCTGCCTGGCATACGTTCCTACTTCTTTCAGAACGATCGACACCGCGTAGAAGTGAATGTTACGAGAACAACTTTTGAATTTATTAGAAGTAAGTAGGGAACGTACGATACATGAAATGCATCTCGTGACTATAATATTTTAATTATTATGCGAGTGAAAGGTGAAGGAGATCATTACTTTTGCTGGGTTTTTAATACAGCGATCTCATTTAGCATTTCAACTTGTTGTGCTGACCAGAGCAACGAACAGATTTCGTGATGCTTTTCTCCACGAAGTTCACGTTATTTCACAATCGCTGGGATTTTCTTCATTGAGAATATGTTGTGTAGCGTCACCTGGATTCGAGTAATTAACCTGTTCGTGCATTTATTTCCAAAATTCTTTGTATTCCTTGCCTCCTGGTTTGACTGGACATTTCGTTTCAATAACACGTATGGCTTTTTTATGATTTTCCGAATACATTCTTTCCTTTCTCACTTTCTACTCAGCTTCTCCTTAGCGGTAAACGTATTATTCCATTTTTTTTCATTATTTCTCCAGAGTAAAATCGGCTCACTATGTCACCGCGGTATCATTACCGTCGTATTAGCAGAATGGAGCCCTGCCTTATCCCCTACCTCCATTAACTCCTAAACGCCCTAGAAGCACTAACGGTTACCTTCACCACATTCTTCGCAAATTGAGTGCGAAGAGAAAGCCCTGGTGTTTTTGTGCTGGTGTTGATCTGGTTGCTCACAACAACCGAGTCCGCTGACTGCTATGGTAAAGATTAATTTCTATATTGTGACATACCAATATGTGGGACCTTGTATTGCGTCACATTTATTGTAAACAGGGGAATTGTAAGGATAGTCGTTTGTAAATATGGCGGCATAGCAACGGTAGACGAGTTGTCGTTAAAGTCAACAAACTTCATTGCTTTGAACCACGGGGCGCGGCCAGTTGACAAAGTAAACTGTTTGCGGATCGGCCGAGAAAGCAATGACAGTCTGGGGCGCGGCTTGGTGAATTTGTGAATAATTATGGATTGGCTAGTATGGAATTTTCTTCGACAAGAAACTGTAGAAAGACGGACCGAGGTTTGAAGCACTGAAAGAGGGGAATATGGAGTCATTACGACTTATGCCGTGGTGCTGTGCGGATCGTGTGTAGACAATTGATGTTGGGACTTTGGGAATTGTGAACATTTACTTTGGAGCTTATGATTGTCGGACATAGAATATAGATGGAAGGTGCGGAACTTGGAATTTGGGAAATATTTCGAGTGCGCAGCTAGAATTGTGAACTTAGGTGAATTTGTCAGCAACAGGACTGGGAGTATTTGATGCAGATACAGTTTGATGAACTTAACGTTTTAAGTATACGAGTAGAAAGAACTTGAATGTTAAAAAAATTAAGTAAGTCTTATCAACTTATGAGGCGGTGAGGATCAGTGACTTGTATACACTTGTGCTAGAACGGAAGAAAGAAGATGGTATTTGACCTGGATCCATCGACACCGAGAAAGATTGAAAATGGTTCTACGCCGCAACATCGGTCAATAGCATGCGAAGACGGTACATGCAATATAAGGGTTTGAGGCTGGTCATGACCAAAAGTTTCATATTGTTAACAAGGAACATTGAATAAGCTTACAAGTTTCTGTGAATAGAAAATACGATATTCATTTAGCCAATTCCAACAAATCAGTAGCTAGAAATGTATATTTGCTTTTCAGATTCCTCGGCCACTCTGTACAGATGGCAGATCAAATAATCGGCTATTAGTAGGCAATAGCGATTATTTCTTATAAGACCCATCGACCCAGTTAGCTGGATATTAATTTAATGAAAATAGCAGTTGAAGAGTAATTTTAATAATTGAATTAACATAATATTTTCCTGGCGCCCATATTCTTTTATAAATTTGGAACGGGTTACGTTGAATTAATATTAGAAGGGCAGAGGAAATATTAAATTTAAAAAATTAAATCAGTCAGTTTGTTTCAAATGGCGCGCCAACTGGGGCTGAATTTGTTATAAATCAGACAGTTTGTTTCAATATCATTTGTTTCCATCCCGCTCTTCTTCACCGTACGGAAACAAGATACCTGTATTTTCACCATCGCATTACTGCGGCCCCCTGCATCAACGCGACCCTATTACATTGCCGCAGACCCTAAAGCATCACCACGACCTAGCATATATGTCACCCCTCGCTTCACCGCGACTCCAACCTCAATTTATTCTTGGTTGAAACTAGTGATGCTGGAACAGCACAGTTTTTCCCATTGTTTCTAGATTTCCAATTTTCCAAAATTCAGAGAGTTGAACGAAAATGAGACCGATTGAAATATTCATTTGAAATATCCGTTTGAAACTCCTAAAGTCTTTCAAATCGATTAGAGAATATCAATTTTCAAGAAAATCGGCTGAACGGTTTAGACGCTAGCGTTGACTAGTAACGCATAGACGGATGGACGGACATACGTTTTTGTCAATCGATATATCGGTATCAAGGACCCACAAAACATGATTTCTGGCTACACCATGTTAAAAGAAATTTATATATTTCAATAAGATTCATCCTCTTTTCGGTACCATGGCCGTCAATAAGATATTTTTCTGCAGAACATTCGCCGTTTTTCGGCGCAGAATTCATAGCTTTCTTAGGTAAGGGCAAGAAAGTAAAATGTTCTGAACAGGAAGATAAGTAATTTCAGTAGAACATTTCTGAGATGCTGACAATGTTTAGTAGATTGTTAAGAAATTATAATTTGGTTCTTGAAACATACCAAGGTGCATTTACGCTAGTTCTCAGGACTTTATTCTGAAAGTTTTAGGTGTGCTTAATGGATAAATTACACTGTGCCACTCCAGAATGGTCAAACGTAAATTAAAAGGGACGAAGTAGGGCTTTTAAATATGTCTCCAAATGGCTCTGAATTATTAAATTAGTTGGTTTTTTCGGATAGATTAAATTACACTTACAAAATGGCGCAAGTCACATTTTAGTTGATCTCACTAAATTTCCAAAAATTGCAAAAGTTAAGTAGATACATACTGTTTTGGCGTCCATCTGCAACTACGATATTCAACATAAGATATCTTTTCTTAATAAATCTGTTGTTTGAAATTAGATCTTTAAATAACTGCTTTGAAAATATGAATTGTTTCTGCGTATTGTTTGTGTGAAATAAAGACAATTAAAACATATTTTCTTCAAAACACTTCCATTTAAATGCTTTACTCGAATTGAGCAAAATACATTTATAAAATACCTCTGGCACACTCTCGCTGAACTTTCTGCATGCCAAAAATGAAATAGTTTAAAATTTATAAAATGCATAGTCCTTTTCATTTATCAACATTGAAACAAGGGATGTGACTTAAATAAAATGAATTTAATAAAGATTTATGATATAATGCAACTATTCTTAATAGTACATCTTTAAATCATTAAAAAAATGTTTATAAAATATTATCTGTTTTTGCCTTATTTTAAATTATATGGTGGTAAAGTTTAAATATTTTAAACATATTTTATACCTTTTACTGAAACTAGAGATTTGTTTCTTAATTCAATGTCAATTTCTACAACTTCAATCATTTGATATACTTTTATTCGAAATGTAAATAGGAGTAGTGATTAAAAAGAAATGTTTTGAAATGTCTATGCGTACAAAGCAAATTGAAAATATTATTTTTGCGCTTTCAAGCGATTATGTTAGGGACTGTAATTTTGAAGTTCGAGTTGTGATCTTTTGTGAGGGTTTTTAAGTCGTTGTTTGATAATCCACATGACATAACATAAATTAAAATCTTAATTGGGAGTTGCTAACAGATTTCTAGAATTTGGCCAAGAATCATGCAAAATCTGAGTCTACACAGAATCTCATTTATTTGCATGATATCAATCTGCGTAGAAAAGTCTTCACAGACAAAGAATTAATGTAATGTCATTGAAATATAAATGTTACATTTGTAACATTTATATTTGCAATGACGATTACATTTGCAATGACGATTACATCTGCAATGACGATTACATCTGCAATGACGATTACATTTCCAATTATTGACTCCGCCTCCTCATCATTTACTGCAGAATCTCGAGTTCTGAAGCTAAGTGTGTATTAATGCATTTCCTTCATTTGTTGTCTGGACACACCTCCTCAGTTTGCCCGGCTCTCTCCCAGTCGCTATCTGAAGCTGCATGTGAGATCTAGTTGCGGCCTCCGCGTTATCCTGTCGTTCTCTGGGACGGCCTGCATAACTTCTTGGACCTCGTGCCGAAGGAGACCTTGAACTCTTCTTCGTATTTGTGTACTTATTATTAAAGATTATTATGCCATTAAGAACTCTGTTCCTCACTGCAAACGAGACATTTATAGCACCATAGTTACAGATTCGGTAAAGGGATTTAGACATGGCTAAGGTTTAGATCTGATACACGAAGAACTGGGAATGCTCCCAAGCCACAAACTCAACTGAAAATACCCATGCCTTCCGGGCTTAAATTATCTATCTAGGTGTCCTTAATGTGTTGATTCTTTCGTGTATCAGGGCGCAACAACAGCTACGTTCATTAGTCCCGTATGTGTAGTACGAGTCTCTCCCATCTTGCACATGAGATCCGACGCCGATCTACACGTCCGTTTGCGAGGGGGTCTCTCCTCCAGGAATCTGTCAGATTGATTGATTTTTTCGTGTTTCCGGGCGCGTCAACTGCTCTGGTCATTAGTCCCGTTCGTGTAGTGCATGTTTTTTTCTTTCTCGGAGATGTCGGTGAACTTTCCTACCGTCGGCTAATGGGGTTTCCCTAACCAGGACTCTCCGACAGCGGGCACCGCCCAGCTCCGGAACAAGCTCTACGCTCCTGATCGGTCTCCCGGAATATGTGGAAGTGTGTGCATGTTTGTGTAGTGTGTGTGTATATGGGAGAGGATTGGACAAGGAAGAGGAAGGACAGATCGCGCGCGGTCCGTGGCCCGTTTGATAGGGTACTGCTCCAGCATTCGCCTGATGTTGATCGGAGAACCCAAGGAAAACTACCGATCAGAGCAGCCGGCCGCTAGAACTCTCTCCAGACAGCGACTGAAGTCGACCTAACTGAAATGCTAGTGTCGAAAATCCTGCCGGTGGGAGTGGGAACCTAGGACCTCCCGGTCAGCGGCGCTGCAGTGACCTCAGTTGTTGCAGTGGGCTACCGCTCCAGGAATCTCTGTCAGCAATACACCGCCCCGGCAGGAATAAACTCCAAGCTTCGACATGTGTGAGTGTAGCGCGGAGGCTTGAAAAATAGGACTTAAAACCGCTAGTCGGCGCCGGATCTCACCATCCAGTGGAGGAAGATCATCGCAACCTCTCGCTAAAAACATGCGCTACACTTACGGTACCAATGACCATAGTAGTTGACGAACCCGGAATTACTAATCAAACAATCAATTGACCTCCCCTCACGATTCTCAATATACATTAATGTAATAATTTCATTATGTGCAGCACCAGTTGCCCTGAGCCAACTCAGCCGGTCTGCGTTCTTGGTGCGTCTGCCTCCCGCCGCAAGGTTACCGACTCGGCGCTGGAAGTAACAGCCGTTCCATTCGACCGACCTCCTGGGCTTCCTCCAGCGAGCGCCTGGCGCGAAGAAGCGCCAGGGTGCCGCGCCTTCGCCGCCGCGCTCCGCCCGTCCCCGCCCGTCCCTTCCGTCACGCCCGTCCGCCTGCGTGCCGTACCGTTCGGGACGGCGGCGTCCGTGCGCTGCGGCGTAGAATCATTTACGCGCGTCTGTACGCACCTAATTGCGTGGAGATTGTTACGCAGATGCGTAAATTGCTGTGGAGTTGGGATGCGACCTCAAGCTGATGGTTTCAAACGATGTTTCTATAAAAAATATGCCGTAGGCGACGGTGGTCGGCGCCGGATCTCACCATCCAGTTGGGAATGATTACCGCCACCTTCTAGGATAAAATGTACTACACTTACGGTACTAATGACCTTAGCTGTTGACGGGCCAGGGAATCATTTGTTATCCAACCAACTATCTATAAAAATATCGATGTCTTAAACATCGATGTATTGAGTTGTTTTCTGAACATCGTTGTTTTGTTCTCGATGTTTTTACGTTTTCTGTGTTTGTTCGTAGGGGAAAAATTTCCCCATAATCACAATGTTGTAAATGTTATAAGATGAAATAATAACTGATGGTACTGCTGTTCTTTTATGTATCGAGCCAAACGAACTGGATTTTTACCGCCTTCATCGAACAAACTATCCCTCGCTCGAGATGATCCTGATACCCTGAATTACTTAGTCGTTTGTTGTATCTTGTTGTATCGTTGTCTTTTGTTTCGAATAAGGAGGAGCGTTTTTAACTTGGTTTTCAGTTAAATTTTAATTCTAATTTAATATACACTGCTTCCCGACTAGATTAAATTTTGTTGCGCACGAACTTAATGCTATGGTTAATAAACCAACTTTTCAAAATATATTAATGTTTAAAGCTTCGATGCATTTAGTTCGATGAGTATCAACATCGTTGTTTTAATTTTGAATACTGATGTTTGGGAGCATGGATGTTTTTTTGTCAGTGTTGCATCTCCCATGGAGTGGTAATGTCCGTTAAGTATTACGTCCTTTACATTACGAGATACGTGGTAATTTCCATAAGTTTCTGATTTCACTAACTTCTACTTTGAAATTAAAAATATGCAACTTTTCAACTTAATCATCCTTACTCCCAAACCCCTTTTGCATATCTGATATTAACATTTGTAGGCCTTTCAAAAATACTTCAAAATATTGCAAAAAGGGCTTCTGCAATTGGTCAAGGAATTGCTATTTCACCTCGCACTCTCCGAATATTTTCATACATCGAAGGTCATTGCTCAGTTTTGATAAGTGGTACATTTCGCTGGATGCTCAATCTGGACTCTAAAGTAAATGGTCCAACTTCTTGAAGTCATAGTCCTTCACAACAATCTTCCCATCTGAGCAGGGAAACGCAGGTCCGTTGTCTGAAGAAGCTAAATGCCTGAGATTCCACGAGTGCATCTAACTCAAGAACCTCTCTTCACAAACTGAATGAGATGGCGGCAACAAACATAGCATTACTACAATTAAAGATAAGACTTCCGTGGTGGTAGCCGATACCTTGTAGTAATCCATGTTATAGGTATAGGGATAATCAAACCACATAGTAAAATAAATAGTATATTTTACTTTTTGCCCAGAGTACTTTCGGAAACAATATTTTCCATCCTCAGTGGGTCTCTAACAAGGAAAATTGAATGATTAACATACTTAGGGAAAAGTGGTGTAAAGAGTAAAATAGAAAAAATGAATTGAATGATACAATAATAGATTTTTGAAAAAATAATAAAAACTTCTTCTATTTTACTCTTTACGAGGGCATTCGATAAGTAACTTGTTTCGATAGAAAAACAATGATCTAGTTTTGTAACTTACCTTCTTTTTGACATAATCCTCAGTTCAGCACACTTGACCCAATGGTTCTCCAGGTTCAGGATCCTCTCTGAAGTGATTTTCCATACACCACTGTTCCTATGTATGTTAATCATTCAATTTTCTCTATGTTAGAGACCCACTGAGGATGGGAAAATATGTTCCCGAAAGGTACTTCTGGGCAAAAATATATGTACTATTTATTTTTACTATTGTGGTTTGATTATCTCAATACCTATAATAAAGATAAGACTATATACTGCTCAAAGGTTTGCCCGTTTTGATAAAGCGATCAGGCTCGAAACTTATTTTACCGCCTAATATACCTGGAATCAACCTGCAACTCGTAAAACTTTCGATGAATGGTCTTTCTTCGGCGTAGCGACGTCAGGAGAAAGGGAAGTTAAGATGGATGGTTACGGCCGGAAGTTGAATTATCTTCAGGTGTTCCCGAGATGACATTGTATAGGGAAAAAGAAGAAAGTGGACGAACTGTGAGAAATCGCCGGCCATTTCGTATTATCATCCTTATGACAGGTTAATACTGTCCGGATCAAAATGAGGATGTAATGATGTATACCACTCGAAATAATGATAGGTTGAGTGCTATAATTCGAATGTAAAAATATAATTATGTTTGACAGATTGCTTACAGTTCGTAAAAATGTGTCTAAAAATATTTTAACTTCATTAGCCGTCGCATACCAGTGAAGTAAAGATCAACGACGTAGATTTTCTTCTGTTTTGTTGTTTTTGTTTCCTAACCTATTGTGTAGTTGAACACAATAGAAGAAGAATCATGTCGCATCTACTCTTGACCAAAACAGAATTTAAGATAAATTGCTTTTGTTTCGTGTGATTTTTGACTCGTAATGGCTCTTACAATAACAAAAGTAACGTGTTTCTCGTATGAATATGCAAATATAATTGTAGAATATTTGTCAAAATACCTACACTTCAATCACGCCATTACCGTACAACATATAAAAAGCCAACACCCAATTTGTACAAGCTTCATACATAAATGACACTTCTAAAATTAATTTAAAGATTTTAAATCATTATTCTGTTTGTTCAAATAAGTCTAGTAATGACCTATTATTGGGTTTAACAACTATCTTCGTTTATATTACGGACATTCTATATTTAATAATAAAATATCGTTTCAAAATTCTCCAGGAATGAGTTCTGAAGATAAAAGGAAGGGCAACTAGTACAATTTCCATTTAATTGTTTGTTGTTAAGTTGTTTAATTTAATTTGTAGGTAATGCAATTCTAAGTGATATGTACCTTTTTCAGATTGTTTACAAACATTCTCATAAAACGTACCTTAAAATTCACTGAGAATGGTTTCTTTAACTTGTTTGGTCGCTCTACTCAGAAACACAGTAATGCTGTAAGAACGTCCAACTATGATTGGGACATGAAAAATGTTGTCTGGAAAATGCAAGATTCAGAGTATTCAAGACACAGCTTTCTCATCATATTACGCATTTCTGGAAGACATTTCTGCATTATGTTCCGTGATTCAGACACATGTTACTTGTAAAGATCCCATCAAGTCTTCTCACGCGCTAGAATTGTAAGAGAGCTTATCACCTTCGTTGCTGAGTTTATAAATTGCGGTGCCACATTCTAAAACAAGTAGCTTTCAGTGCCTCAAGCGTGATGAAAATATCTAGAGAATAACAGGGTTCCCAGAGACCTGAAAGTGTGAGATCGGTTCCGCTTCAGTTGTTTACGTACTCAAAAAAAAAAAATTTACTTTAATTTAAAATAATTTTGAAGTACTATGAGAATTCATCCTGTATTACGATAAAACCATTATTTAAATCCATAATTTAACAGAGAAAGTATAGGTCGAGCCACTGGCTGGATATCAAAATAATTTTAAATACGTGCTATATAAATTGATACAATTGAAAAAACAATAAACTGCGTGACTACTAGTTTTTGTGCACTTCTTATCATTCAGTGTGGAAACATTCAGCTACAATCTGTAACATGACACGTAGAATTGTCACATTTGTTGCTCCTATTGTTTTATAGTTTCCACTTTTGATCAAATACTACTATCAATGACGTGTGCCATTTTAGAAAAATGTAAACGCATCTTTGAAAAATATTACTTAAATATGTGAGCACACTCAAAGTCTATAAAATTACAAAATTAATCAATTTCCTGATTATTCTTTGTTTGAGAAATCAAATATTTCTAATAAGGTTATTGATCATTTGGCAGTGTCATTGATAGATCAGCATGATGGTATTTGCTGAGACGCCGTTCTAGTTCCTTAGGTAATAACGATTAGTTTCAAATCTTGTCAAAATATGTCAGTTTTACTGTTGAGTGATTGGTGATTCCGGCACATCAACTCCTAGGTTAACTCCTAAGTCCTCCAAATCAACTCCTAAGTCCGTAAATGTAGTGCATGTTTTCGTGGTGCCGGTGAAGTGCGGTGGTGTTGTTTGAGGTGGCGATGATCTTCCTCCGCCGGACGGCGGGATCCGGCACCGATCTATGTCGGCTTGCTGGGTTTTCCCTAACCAGGTATCGCCCATCAGCATGGCACCGCGCCGGCCGAAACAAGCTCTAAGCTCCCAATTGGTCTCCAAACAACTTTGGTAGTGTAGTGCATGTGAGTGTAAGTGTGTGTAAGAAATGGGTGAGGATAGGACAAGGAGGAGGAAGGAAAGGTTGCGCACGGCCCGTGGCCCGTTTGTTAGGGTACTGCTCCGTCACTCGCCTGGTGTTGATCAGAGAAACCACGGGAGAGCAGCCGGCCGCTAGAACTTTCCCGCAGAGAGCGACTGAATTGGACTCAGATATCTATTGTCGAAAATTCTGGCACTGTTGGGACTCGAACCCTAGAACTCCCCGGTCAGAGGCTCTGCAGTGACATCAGTAGATGCTCTGAGCCACCGTTACCGGCCAATTTTATCGTCAATTTTATCGTGTGTATGGTTATTAGTACAAACGTCTTTACATTCTGTATCAATACCTTCAACCAGCGTCCTTTCACAACAAACACATCGTGCGCACGGAAGCCAAGTGCATTCGCAGACGTCGTCTGCTCTTTTCCTCACGTCGCCCTCCCAAAGGCTCCTTTGAAAGGCTCCGGCGGCGGCAGTTGAGGCTGAATGGGGAGCAGTGGAGGACGGGGAGCTTTCTTCTGCACCGTTAGAGCCCGAGAAGCGCGCGAGTCCGCCCGTCCACGCCCGGCAGAGCACCGGCCTTGCAGCGGCTCTCTCCGCGCAGCCGCCCATTAGCCACCACACGCCCCTCTGGGCGCGGAAGGGGGGGCGGCGGCTCTGGGTGACGCTGGGGTTACGACTAGATAGATAGAAATTTATTCTACAATTGAGCTACAGATGATGCCCGGTGGCAGAATGCAAAATTACAATTACAGATAAAATAATAATATAAAAAATAAATATAAACAAACAAATTGACTTTGTCATTTCCTATATATGCAGATGGCATTTTCATTCCTATACTAAACATTAAAATGCATTTACACTAACATATAAATGAATAAACTTACATATTACTATACTAAACATTGAAATGCATATACACTAACATATAAATGAATAAACTTACATATTACTATACTAAACATTAAAATGCATATAGACTAACACATAAATGAATAAACGTACATATTACACAAATATACATAGGGATAGGTTTTAGGGATATAGGTGTGTTTGATTGATTGATTGAAATTCTGGGCGCGTCAACTACTAAGGTCATTAGTCCCTTAAGTGCAGTGCGTGTTTTTGCTCGGGAGGTGGCGGCGGTCTTCCCCCGCTTGATGGCCAGATCTGGATACGACCTACCGGTGGCTAACGAGGTTTTCCCGAACCAGGTATCTCCCACCAGCGGGGCACCGCCTCAGCCGAGACAAGTCTCCCGGTCTCCGCCATGTGTGCATGTTAGTGTAAGAGTGTGTAAGTGGTGAGATATATCAAGAATAGGAAGGAAAGATTGCGCGCATCCGTGGCCGATTGTTAAGGTACTGCTCCGACTTCTCCTTGTGTTGATCGCAGAAACCTCGGAAAACTCCGATCAGACAGCCGGCCGCTAGAATTCTCCTCGACGCGACTGAATTCGACCTAGCTGAAAAGCTCGTGTCGAAAATCCTGCCGTCGTCGGGACTCGAACCTAGGGTCTCCGGTCAGAGGCTCTGCAGTGACATCAATTTATGCACTGAGCCACCGCCCCCGGTGCTGTGTTCGAGATCGTGGCTCTAGACTGAATGTGATTACAGCTTGAATTCTGGTTGTGTGATTGGGAATCTGATGGAGGTTCCAAATTGGTTGGATGACCTGTGACTATGCCTGGGCGTGTGGTTGTTTCTCTGGTACCTGTTGTGGCAATGTGGTTCCGGTTGTGGTTGTGATTATCGTATATTTTTACAGATTAAACGACTTTCAGATAAAGAGATATACATATTCGTCAGGTTTTATCGTTTAAGCGTATATCTGTCCTACATATTCTCGGACTATCAACGGCCTATCAATTTAGTTTAGATCAGCAATCATTATTCGTTGCACTTGACAGCATATCTAGCAACGCTGGCTTCTGGCAGACATTCGCACTGATTAGATTGATAGATTGATTGATTTTTTGTGTTTCCGGGCGCGTCAACTGCTTTGGTCATTACCCCTGTTAGTGTAGTGCATGTGTTTTTCGAGAGATGGCGGTGATTTTCCCCGTTGGATGGCGAGATCGGCGCCGACCTACCGTCGGCTAGAGGGTTTCCCCTAACCAGGGCTCTCCCACCAGTGGGGCACGGCCCAGCCGGGACAAGCTCTAAGCTCCCGACCGGTCTCCCGGAATATGTGATAATGGAGACGCACTGATTGGAGCTTCGGGCATTGTTGTACTATTACGATAAAGGAAAAGCATCCTTCAGCATTGTTTCGTTTTCCCTGTAGAAGCACGGGCCGAATCACGATCACGCCACTAACAAGTATACTACCACGAACAAGTTTCTTGGTAGTTTGTTTTAAAAGAGTGTGGAATTTCTAATACTATGGGTGGCACCGATGGCGATTTGTTACGGGATACTGATGACGACGATAAAATTGACTCGCTAAATACAGAATGGGATCCATTTGACCAACTTGTCAACAACGAAATTAAGTATGCACTTGTCTCTTTGAACTATTTGTCTCAAATGATGAATGTATCAATTTTTAATTTTCTTGTGTCTGGTCTAAAAGACCACCCATTATTTGGAGTCTTTTGTGATTCCTCCTATCATCTTATCTGCCGGAAATGTACTGTATGCCTGCGGCTGTGCCCTCTCTGAATCCGAATCAGTGAAATTGTCGCTGATTCAATCAGTAGCCAAGTCACTGATATCTTCAGTCGAAACGTTAGTTTGCTGACAATCAGTGAATATGTGAACCTTTTCATAATGCCCGCCAGTTCCTGGTTGTCAGTGGCGCCGCCGACTGATCGTCCAAGTGCTCTGTTCAACAGTCTGTTGTGAAGCAAAATCCCACGCGTGGAATAGAAGTTTCCTGTGAGAAAACTGACCTGTGTCTGAAGATTGTTTTAATTGCGTTAGGTAAGTATTTTTCGCTTTCTGTACTCGTCTTGTTGATAACTGTAGAGACGTTTTATTTTATAGTGAACATTTAGCCAAACTAAGATATAGGTTATGAACACGTGGTAAATACCACGTATTTGATTTTGTTATTAACTTAAGAGTTTTAGTGTACCTGATTGGTGATACAGTGTGAAATATCTGACGTGCAATGTATAATTTCGTTTATGAAAGTTGTAAAAGTCCAAAATGCTCTCGATTACACAAGCAGAGCCAGCAAACTATTAACTCTTTCTTTGGTTTTCCAATTTAGTTTAATGACACCAGTCCAGGAATGGAGTTTTGAAGAAGTGTAAGAGAAAGTGCGGGAGCTAACTGGGGACTATAACACTGTGAATATTTTGAAGGTATTTTAATTTGCCAAAGACTGCTGTAATACTATTTTATTTTGATCAGTGTTCCTTGCTTTCCTTAGTCACTAAACACATTATATTTTACTCATTTACATGGCGAGCTAGTTTGGCAAAGTAGAGGAGTGCAGATGGTACATCAAGCCATTTGCCACTCCTGAGGTTCCTATCAGACCTCATAATTCTGCCAGTTAGTATGATTTTGTATGTAATCTGAAAATAAAGTAACCATTTTTTCCTCCATAACTTCTTGACCTATCTATGTTTCTGTTTTAGGAGGACTCTAATTTGCATCTGGAGGAATTGGAAAGGAGAAAAACCTTTCCCAAGAAAAATGTCCAGCAATATTTGATATGGTGAAAGGATAGAAAAATATTCTTGTTTTTTCAGGGTGATGGTTGGTTTAACATCTGCCCTTTTTAATAATAAAATATTCCTTCCCCCATGGCAGCATTTGACTTACTTTTAAATTAATATTTACAACAAATTTGGCATACTCAACATTGCAATTTTTTCATTTTAGCAGTATATAATGATTATATCCTTTGAGTATTTAATTTGAAATAAAAACTCAGTTGGGTTTCTGTAATAAACCCTCCTCCTGGAAATGAACAATGCTTCTGCAATTGTTCAATTATCAAAACCTTCTACTATTGTAGTTAAGTTTTGTTATATCATAGACATTTGATTCTTTTGTTCTGTGTCTGGTATTGACTTCATGATTGACTTAAAGATTGTCCCAATATCGAGTTATGCCCAATTCTCAATTCATCTAATTTCTTCATATTCAGGCGACTTTCATGTTCTGTGTACACAAGATCCCCTTTTTTAATTCAATTTGTCTCCTGTGTAGGTCAGATATTTTTGTTGTCATTATGAGGTTTATTGTATTCTTGAGTGCTATTTTCCTCTCTCTCTAAATCTTCCTCTGTGCATTTTTTTTTTAATTCATGTGTAGGTTATTTATGGTTTTACCCTCTAGAAAGTATTTTGTTGAGACTTATGTCACTGTATGTTCTGTCTCATATTTCTCCAGCGTTTTTCACAATAGTTGTCCATAGGAATAGCAGCCTTTTGTCGGTTTCATTCATATACATCTTATTTTATTCACCAAAGTCTGGTTTAATCTTTCATTGAGACCATTGCCGCATCTATGGCAGTAAAAATCTATTTTTTTATTTGGAATTTTTTTAATTCTTCTAAATTTATTCCTGGATATTGATCTGTTAGTACCATCTGGATATCATGGTTTTTGTTGCTTCCTCAGTTATTTTTACAAAATCATCAGCGTTTTGATTTTTATGTTAAAATATAAGCATATCTTGTGAAATGGTCGACCAGTAGGTGTGGTATTTTTGTTGACCAGGATCCTCCGTAACCTCTGATGGTATCTATAGAAACTATCTTAAAAGATTACGTTGTTTGACCTAGGTGTGACATTAATCCAAATTTTGATTTTCTTCATGATTTATTCTTTAAGCCGATGTCACAAGTTTCACAAATCTTCTCTATGTTTATGTTTATATTTTGCGCTGTAAGAATGGTGTTACTTATTTATCATCAGCGCTCTTCCCAGGTAACAATAAGTATTGTGTACATATTTTAGTAATATTTTACTAAATTCTTCTGATAATGAAGTTTTTCTCTTCTTTTCAATTTTTATAATAAATTTCATTTTAGAATATTAGTTTTTTCTTATTGTTTTGTAGTTCTGTGCATCTTCTTTGATTCTTTTTTATGTCTTCTAATTTCACTGGGTTTGCGATTTTTAATGTCATCCGAATTTTCATCAGGCTCTAGAACTGGATGCCTGTTTAAACAGTCTGCCTCTTGGTTTAATTTTCAGCATTATATTTACTTTAAAATTGTATAAGGGACAGATAATATGTCAAATCACCCAGTTCTTAATGTGTTCTTGCTTTTATATTTAATTTTTTAAAAGTTTATAATTGGAGTGTACCAAATTCTCTTCAAGTAGTAATGTTGCCAATATATCACAACCTCTTTTATTGTCAAGCCTCCCAAGTAAATTGTTTTTTTCCTTTGAGGGTTCACTCAATTTCAAAAAATATGCTGCTTATTATCCCCATTTTTGTCGAACAGCTCGATTTCTTTTATGCGTGCGTTCTTTTCCAATTGTTCCATTCTGATTCTACTGTATTTTTCAAATCATACTTGAGTACCAATCTGTCAAGGAAAATTTTAGAATTTCTCTTCCACAAAACAGCGTTCACACTCATTTATCCATTGGAATGCGTTTGAGTTTATCCATTGAAATATATTGATAATAAAATCATTGGCAATTTTCTCAAATCTTTTCTTCAGATATTTGTTGCTTATCTTCTAAAACTTTCTTTAAAAGTTTCTCAATTTTTTCATCTGAAGTACTCAGGTAGATTTTAACTTTTTCCTCTGTAGTCTCTTCTATGTAGTAGTTGTAAAATTGCAAATTTTCCTCTTTATCCCAAATTTTACTTTTGATAGATTTTCTGATAAAGAAATCCAGACTTTTCAAATTGATGTCTTTTTTTAAGTATTTCTTACCCTACCAAATATTTGTGTTGTATTAGCTCCTTGTGAAGGTTTGTGTTTTGGAGTTCATCTGGTAAGCCATTTAAAATTTTTACACTCAAGTGAATTAATACCTTAGAACTTGCCTTCTTGATCATAATTCATCAATTGTATTCCTGTCTTTGAAATCAGTAGCCAGGTGCCTCCATTGCAGGTGTCAGGTATCAGTCATTTGTTCGGTACCATGGCAGATTCAAAATTTTAGGAAACAATACACAATAGTCTTTGTTTTTTTTATACACATATGTGTATATATACATGTGTATACATATATATGTATATATGTACATAGAAACAAAGGCATGCAGTGCTTAGGGATTTCCAATTTTAAAGCAGCAATGCTGCTGATTTAATTATGAAAATTATAATTGAGAGGAAGCTGATTAAGTTGCCTAAAACTTGACACATACTTGTAATAATACTAATGTTTATTTGTATTTTACTTTAAAAATTTTGACAGATTTAATGTCCTTTATTTATTTTATTGTAAAATTCACATAAAATCCATTGAAATGTATTTATATATATTTAAATTATAAGAGTCCTTTCTTTCACTACTTTCTTATCTTTCTTTCAGAATTGTTGTATTGTCACCAGAATTGTCAATAATATGTACATAAAATGAAGAGTGTTAACTGCAGGCCATTTTCTCTGTAGTGAGTTTTGAAAAGTTCCCGAACATCAGTTTTCTTCTCTTTTTGTATGTTTTCATTGGTTTAATAAGACTTGTATTCTCCTATCTCACTTAAAAGGCAGTATCTCCTTTAAATTACCTTAATTCCAACATATCTCTTTACCAGTATTCCTTTCATTGAAAAGCAATTTTGTAAGTAAATGATGTAACAAAACTTCCTACCCAAGGATAATGTGACTTAGGAACTAAACCATAACATTGGACAATTTTTTCACGTGATAATGTTGAAGACAATAAATGAACAGATATATGGATTGCTCATATGAAATAGAATACAGGTCTATTAATACCTCAATTTTCAATTTTTTCTGAGTTAAGATATTGACTCAATATCTTTGCCATAATATGTATATTTCTATTGTATTTGTTTGTAGTTAATATGTACAGTGCTGTTCAAGAAGATCATTTTCCATAAAATCTTTCAATAAATTTGTGCCTAATTAACTTTGACTTTCTTTACACTATATGTCGCTACCCCTGTACTATACTGCACAAACCCAAAAATCCTACTATTGAGATATCAAGGGAAAAATACTTCAAATACAGATATAAATTATTATTATATTTATTGTATTTATTAAATTTTTATGTTTTTGAAGCATTTGTTTAAAGCGATACAGTGATTCTCAGTAGTAGGATTTTTGGGTTTGTGCATTACAGTACTGGAGAAGCGATGAGATATTTCACTGATTCAAATAAGTGAAGCCTTACTTTCACCGATTGCAACAGCTATTAATTCCACTGGTTCAATTAGTTGTCACAGATTTCACTGATTCAAATAGTGAAGTTTCACTGATTCAAATAGTGAAGGTTTCACTGATTCAAATAGTGAAGTTTCACTGATTTAACCACAATCAGTGAATAGTCACTGTCAATCAGTGGTTTTTCACTGATTCAGGCTGAGAGAGCAAGGCTGTGGCAGTGGATGTGGTTTTTTTTTCAAAAAGTGGACCCGTTTTTCACTGATTCATTCATCTATGGACACCCACCCCCGCGACGACAATTCTAAACAATACAATCATCAACTGGCTTCCTCTTAATAAACCAATCAGATACTTAGTACTGAACACACTATGGACACAAAACTCAATTGGAAGCAATACATAGATGCCAAAATCAAAGCCAGAATCAAGTTAATATAATTAAAGCCATTAATACACAGATCCAGCCCACTGTCATACAATTCAGCATTACAAATACACAAAACAATAATAAGACCGTTGCTGCTATACGCCTGCCCAATCTGGTTAAATTCAGCAAAAACTAACCAAAGTAAACTTCAATCAATTCAAAACCAATTTCTTAAAATCATTTCAAACGCTCCCTGGTATATCTCCAACAAACAGTTACAAAATTAATTCGATCTAGAGACTATAGACCATCACATCACTCATCTAGCTACCATCTTCCTCTCAAACATATTCCAAATCCCTTCACTATCAGTTCACAGACTCGTCAAAAACCCATCACATAGAACCAGAATACAAAATAAGTTTCGATTTCACATTTTCCTCAAGAAATTCTCCGAATTAGATCCCGACTACAGGAGTCCCAAGAGTAACCTCAACCTAGGTATTAGTTTTAAGTTTTAAGTAGCTATTAAGTCATTGAACATAGTATGTAGAGTTGATTTAAACTGAGCTATCTATTCACCATCTGTGTACATAAAAAGGAAAAATATGCTTAGAATTTAAGACGATTACAGTGACCAATACTGTGTCTATAGAGATGAGAACCACGGCTATGTCCGGGCGATGGTGGCGGCGGTGGCAGCGGCTGAGGAGGCCGCCTGGTAGCTGTGCAGCCACAACAGCGAGAGCGCCGAGCCATAGCGAGAGTGAGAGTGGGTGATAGTGATCGGGGTCGGCATGCTCACTGGCCGGGTCGCAGGCAGCGGTGCGTTCTGGGGATGGGTAGAAAGGATCGCTTCTCACTCTTCTCGAAGCACGAATCGTTCCTACGAAACAAATTAACCATCGATCAGAATTAAATGAGAATCGAGTAATCATCAGCTAGGACATATTACTCTTTCCATGTTCTCATATTTTTCATACAAAAACCAATGTCAGAAAATACAATTATTTATGGACATTTATAAAAGTCTATTATTAATGGGCAATAGTAAAATAAATGATCTGGCCGCAAAGTACAAAAAGTATATACTTTATTTATTCACAAAAATTACCAACTCTTGAGATACATTTATAATGTGGTACAAAATATCGTCTGGAACTTTGCATATAGTAATGCGCTATGATCAAAAGCGGTCAAGCATCAAAGAACTCGGAAGGGTGCATTTTATTTTATTTTACAAGTATTCTTTGTTGAAGAAGATTTGGATGATTCTGTTTGAAATTAACGATTAACTTTCCATACTCTAGTCAATTCCCGAGATCTAAGTGTAGTACACTGAGAACTTTATCGACGCTGTAACTCCTTAAAATATTTACGGCGTGTGTATTTGTTACTTCGTAATTTGGAAATGTTCAGCCTTTTAAATCCCACGCCACTTTTTTTTATTTAGAGCAAGATAGGAATGCGTAAGTAGATGTATTGATTACCTGCAATGTCGAATGAATTTTGAAGAATAGTTTGATATTAGTAAATAAAAGTGAATTTTGGCAGTACGAGGGTATTGAAATTCTATATCACAAAGTCCAAAAATTATGATTTCAGAAAACAAATTATTGAAAAAATGTACCTTTCTCCTGCAGAACACTAGCACAAGATGAAGGAAAACTCGATAGAATATATATATATATATATATATATATATATATATATATATATATATATATGATGGGACGTCATGAAAGCATCTGTGTTCTTTCCAAGCAACTAGAGGTAAAGAACGTTACCGCTACGAGAATGTATGGGATATGAGAATTCCACTTGAAATGAACTGGAAAAACTCGCCAAGTGACGGCAGCGGTTGAGAAAGTAGGTTTATTTGCTTGCGCTGCCAGAGGCATCAAGTCGCTAAAAATTCAGGGAATGTAGATCAATGATCACTGTGCTACATTGAAAAATTAGCACATTTTTTACAGGTATGAATCGGTGAGTTGCTTCATTGGAGACAAACAAAACCTAACAAGAAATCATAATAGAGGTTGGTACTGTAGTATTACGAAAGTTTATATTGCAAATATTTCAATCATTGAAGAACAATACTAAGTTAAGAGAACGGCAATGGAGATTCTTATTTCATAAGCGAATTCTTTGAATTTTTATGTTAGCAGTTTTTCATCGGTGAAGAAGTATTTCATAAACTTTTTCGTAAAAATCTTTCTCGTTAATCTACTTGTTTATATATCTGAAGAAATAGTTGTCAATAATCGTATGCATAAATTTCTGCAGCTCCGCAAGTATAGGAGAGACGCATGGAACAACTGATTTCAAAGTAATGAAATCATCTGCAGATATAACTCACACCAATTTAATTTGTCACATTCTTTATTCAGTTCTTTCAGAATATTGGCTGCTTTTTTCGTGCTGACACTTCAGAACAAGCCGAGATAGAAATTGAAAATGTTATCAGAAAACTACGAGGACTACAACAAAATTACATACAATGGAAAAGCACCTCATTACATTTAGCCAGAAGCGTTTCTATGGTTTAGCAGACATGGCACACCATGGGAGCCTCTCAGAAAGGTCGCTAGTTAGAGTATACCCGCTAAAACAAATAGCAACAACCCTAAAATAAAATATCCTGACACGGGCGCAAATTCTATACTTGCCATGGGCGTCAAATGTCTAGATACGCCTGTGCATTTAACGTTTGTGTGTATGTGTTTGTGTGTATGAGTGTATGCAAAGATATAATGCTGACAACTTTTGTTTGAAAAACTAGACGAGAATATATTGCAAAACCTACAAATACATTGTAACAAAAAAAAATATTATAACAACGTTTGATACTCTTCCGTTGTTTAGCAAAGCGTTGTCAAGCGAATTTAAAGAAAATCTCATCTCAAAGACTTGATTACGATCTATGGAAAGTAATCGAACTCTGCATCAGTGTGATCGTCATGCTCAGGAGATGCAGGCAACACCTGAGGGATGTTGATCAGGTCAGCTTCCTAATAGAAATGTAAAAGGAGAAGGGCGATTCTTTCCCACGTCACTGGGAGTGTATGGCGTAATTAATTAAATCGTGTGCCGTGACAAATGCAATGTTCTAGTGCCAGGAAGATATAAGGATTATTATCTAAAGCGCAGAGCGGAACGCAGGCTATAGATTTCGCGCCATGAATCTGTAGCTACGCAATTAACTACGTGTAATAATTTATTGTAACAATGAGGAAAATTAATCGAAAACAATAAACAGACGGCTCCGTTGGCGTCACGGTCAGCTTATCGGGCCATTATTCCAAATTTCCAAATTCCGATTCAAACCGATCGAGACCGTGAATTGCTATGTGCAAGAATTCTCTCGTACGCTTTCCTTCGGAGGGGAGGTAAAGTCAGCTGACCATGCTGCAGATTTACTGCATATAAAGTATATCTCCCTAAAAGAAATTTGAGCTATAAATTTTAATCGCATGTTTCGTCACTCAAATGATACCTTTTTTCTCTGCTAGATGGCGAAAGAAGCTTAACGAATTTGTGTGGTCAGATGGAAGAACAGTCCTAATGTCCTGAGTATACCCTGAATAATAAGAAATTATTTATTGATAAACAAGTACATTTGTTCTCAGCGCTTCAAAATAAAAGATTATAATCATTGAGAATTTGGGAATAATGAACAAGACAATATAACTAAAACGCACATCAATCCAAGGAACTGTTTCTTTCCTAACGTATTTAGTTTCCTTTTCCTAACTTCATTCATGATACACTGAGATGACGTAAAGAATGTATATTTTCTTATTGAAAATGGAGTATTCTTCAACACATTTATTTCCCTGCAAATACTTGCAGGTTCTATTGCATTGTCTAGAATTTTCAAGGTAAGAAACGTACTGTGAAGGCTCAATACGGCAGTTGCTCGAAGATACTCGTAAGATTAATTTCTGGGTGAAAGTATCCTTCACATAAACTGCATAAAAAGATGTAAATCTGAGTCTACTCGGGAGATCTGGAGCTATTACGGTCTCTCAAATTACTTCTTCCTTGGAAACCGCAATGGAAGTTAGTTAATGATCAGATCATTTCCTCTGAACTGTTCCAGCTTTATGCAAGTGCAGCGTATCGCTTCCGAGCTACGTTTAAAGGTTCAGCGAACCCATTTCTCACGATCTTCTCGCCTCGAAGCATTCACATTGCTCTCATAAATTTTGCCTCTGACGTAGTTTTAGCAGTTAATTATGTTTGGTTGATTGGTTTTCGTGTTTCCGGGCGCGCCAACTGCTTCAGCCATTGAGTCCCGTAAGTGTAGTGTATGTTTATTCAGGAGATGGCGGTAATCTTCCCCGCTGGATGGCGGATCCAGCGCCGACCTACTGTCGGCTAGTGGGTTTCCCCTAACCAGGACTCTCCCACCAGCGAGGCACCCCCCAGTCGGGACAAGCTCTAAGCTCCCGCCCGGTCTTCTGGAATATGTGGTAGTGTAGTGCATGTTACTGTAAGTGTGTGTGTAAGTGGAGAGGAGAGGACAAGGAAGAGGAAGGACAGATCGCGCGTGGTCCGTGGCTCGTTTGTTAGGGTACTGCTCCGGCATTCACCTGGTGTTGATCGGAGAAACCACGGAAAACTACCGATCAGAGCAGCCGGCCGCTAGAATTTTCCTTCAGACAGCGACTGAATTCGACCTGCTGGAAGCTAGTGTCGAAAATCCTGTCAAATCAGGACTCGAACCTAGGGGCCTCCCGGTCAGAGGCGCTGTAGTGACATCAGTTGATGCACTGAGCTACCGCTCTCGGTGTAATTTTGTTCTCGTCCTTAAGATCACATGGGGTTCTAAAAAAGGAATTCGCGACTCTACAATATGGGATATAATAGTTACTGAATAGATCCAGAAAAATAGTTGCAGGGAAGGATATTCTCTAGAAACAAATTTTAAGTGAAAAGTCAATCATTCAAAATCAGTTTACACCCAATTTATTTCCTTTTATAACAAATGTAATTTATTTAAAAGCGTTCGGGAACGTCAACTGCATTCAATCACTGCACTAACTTAGTATGGCACCTCTGGCAGATATTTTCATATCAGCAATTTTTTTTTTTGTAGTGACTTCATAAGCAGCTCGCTCGTGGCACATAGCGAGGTTTCTAGCCTCTCACCACTGACGTCCGGGTTTGATTCCAGTCGAATCTCATGTGATATTTGTTCCAACAGAACGAGTTTGGCTGCTTCGCCAGGACTAGTCCACCTGCGAAGTGTCTAAACCATACCCCTTTCCTAATTCCTTCCCAATTATGGCCGTTGGGTAGTGACGCAGGGGCGCGTGAAGTAAGAGGCGCGTACGCGGAGATGCTGCCTGGCGGTCCTCTTTGACAACTGAGTAGAAGAGACGAGACAAAAATGCAGCATCCTCTGGAACGAAGGATTACTCCGCGCTCAACGCTCGACCAGGGACGAAGAAGTGCATTGCATCGATAAGTTGGATTAAGGGCGCAACGATTTAAAATAAATAAAAGGAATTTTAAACAAAATGCAGTTCCTGACTTCTATCATCAGACAATGAAAGTAAGAAAAAGTATGGATATAAGTATAAAAGGTATGTTAAGTAAGTTTATAAAAATGTTGTTTCAGTACAAAATCAGGTTTAATTATGGTCAATCTGATGAATCAAATCGTAGCTATCCGTCTTATGCCAGAAATACAGAACATGAATTAAGACAGTTATATTCCTGTGGAGATCTTGAACTCTATCCCAAATCATGTTTTTTCTAGAATTCTTCCAGAATGTTCTAAAGGTCAAGTCTAAAAGTAGAGTCAATCGATACGACTTGACGAGATAAATCGAATAAGCTATTGATAACGACTGTACGTGCCTAAAATCACGTTTTAAGTATTTAACCCAGTCCAAAGAGTATTTTGGAGAATCCACTTAGAATGTTGTAGAAAGATCCAAAGAAGTGGGACAGTTCCCCATCAGAAATCAAGTAACCTCAAACTCTGTGTTAGATTAAAATAAATAATAATATCTACAATCTTTATATTATTGTTTAATATGATCATATCTCTATTTTTATCCGACAGCGACAGAAAAAACACCGTCGAGGCTATGTTCCTATTTTCGCGTCCAAACAACTTTTGAACTCATCAATGGATTCTAATTGTTTCCGAACCAAACGATGTATTCAGAAAGTTAGATTCATCGCATGACTGCGCTAATCAAACTTAGGAGCACACTTGTTGGTAAACGAGAGCGGTCGAGTTTTTTGTTTCGTAATTGATCGACAATCTCGACAACTCCTTGGATCCTTCTTAATAAGACCTGCCTTTCTTTAAGCACTCAACTCTCCATTGGCAAACGCCGAAATAGCGCACGGAGGGAAAACCTGGCGCACACCCAACCACGCTCTGGTGTTCAAGGCTCGCTTGATTGTTGTTCCGCGCATGGGTTAACTCCCAATTGCGTTACGTAAGGAGAAAGAAAGAGCCGCGGCATCAAACCAGAATCCCTCTGGGCGACGACGTTGGGAAGCGGTTGTGGAAATTCTACAACTGCTCGATTCATTAACAAATTTTCCCAATACATTTTTCCAAACCTTCCCGGATTCTTAAATAAGTAATTTCCCATTTGGAAAATCCCAAAGAAGAATTCAATCCATATTCCCTCGGAAAAAAATCCAGACCACTTTAATAACCTAATTCTTCTTGTAACCTAATAATATTAATTCCCAACCCAATCATTCTTCCAAAATACAACCGCATAGTCCGAAAAATTTAAACTGAGAACTCCAGAGGGAGTGACTTCCCGCTTTTTAAATGATTGATTAGTGATTCTGGGTACGGCATCTGCTAAGTTCATTACTCCCGTAAGTGTAGATGGCGGTTATCTTCTCCCGCTGAATGGTGAGATCCGGCGCCGACCTACATGTTGGCTAGTGGAGTTTTCCCAAACCAGGTATCTCCCAACAAGCTGAACACCGCCCCACCCTGGACAAGCTCTAAGCTCCCGATCGGCCTCGTGGCATGTATGGTAGTGTATTACTTGTAAGTATAAGTATGTGTAAGTAAGGGGCGAGGATAGGACAAGGAATAGGAAGGAAAGATCGCGCGCAGTCTGTGGCCCGTTTGTTAGGGTACAGCTCCGGCATTCGCGTGAAATTGATCGGAGAAATCACGAGAACTATCGATAAGAGAAGCTAGCCACAAGAATTCTACTCCAGACAGCGATTGAATTCGATCTAGCTAATGTCGAAAATCCTGCCACCATGGGGACTCGAACCTAGAATCTCCCGGTCAGAAGCACTGCAGTGACATTAGCTGATTAGATATCTCGGTTACTCTTGTTAAGGTTCTACAGGTTTCCAGGGAGGAAACATAGAAAATTGGGGAAAAAAATCTCTTAAGTCAATTTTAAGCATATTTGGTCTAACAAACTACTTGGGAATTCTGAATGGTTCAGCGGCAATGAGCACTCTAAAGTCGGTTTGAAAAAACACTTTCTAGGAAAAAATCTACATTTCAGAAGCATAGAAACACTCCAGAATCATGTATATTGTTTATTATATACAAAAGGAATGAATTTATTTTTTTCAAAAAGAAAAATTAACTGAGAAATAAAAAAAGCAGTAGAATTGTGTAAATTGGGTGCATTTTTATTTCTGGGCTAGTTTTTCTTTGGGAACAAATAAATTCACATATTTTATAAATATTAAAAAAGGTGTATGTTTTCTGGAGTGTTTCTATGCTTCTGCAACGCAAATGTTTGCCTAGAAAGTATTTTTTCAAACCAACTTTGGAGTACTTATATTGAATGAACCATTCTGAATGGTCCATGTAGTTTACCAGACCAAATATGCTTAAAATTGTATTAAGAGCTTATTTTCCAATTTGGCCTCTGGGATGGCAATGGGCAGCAAACTAGCTTCCTTGTGCTCTGGTCCCCGAGTTTAATTCCCTGTCGAGGCAGAAATAGAGTTGTAGCTTTCGTTTAAAATTCGTCCCAGTTTCTGTGCCTGTGTGACGACGAAAAGCTCAAGCAGGCGGATCTTGCTAGTCACGGCGAAGAGAATACGTCATGTTCGCCTCATGTCGCTCTTACCCCCAAGCATAGGAATTTTATTAGGCCCAGGCAAGGGGACACGATAGCTAGCCGGCGAGTCGGACTACCGACCCAAAACGCCAAATAAAACATTTTCCAATTTGCGACGTTTCCTCCCGAACACCTGTATAATTAATGTCAAAACGCTCTTGTACGAGTGGTCCCAGAAGTACCGACCAACAAAGAAAAAACAAAAATTTTGGAAAAAAAAAGTTTATTTTTCAACATAATCTCCTTTTAGCTCTATACACTTTTCCCAGCGATGTTCAATAAGTTCGATACCCTTTTTATAATAAGAATTCTTCATTGTTGGCAAATCTTTGACCACTGAGCCATTTTTTTCAAGTTTAGGAACGGAAAATAATCATAGGGGGCTAAATCTGGCGAATAGGGTGCATGAGGTAGAAGTTTTAATTCATTAATTTTGGCCATTGCAATAACGTATTTGTGAGCTGGTGCATTGTCCTGATGAAACAACACTTTCTTCTTAGCCAAGTGTGTGCCGTTTTGTGATTTCTTCGCTCAAACGTTGCAATAAGTTCGCATAATACTCGCCGTTGATAGGTTTTCCTTTTGAAGATAGTCAATGAAAATTATCCACGCGCATCCCAAAAAACTGACTCCATGACCTTGCCTGTAGATGGAACGGTCTTCGCCTTCTTTAGTGCACGTTCTCCCTTTTCAGTCCATTGTTTTGATTGTTGTCTTCTGTCTGGGGTGAAGTGGTGGATCCATGTTTCATCCATGGTTATGAAACGACGCAAAAATTCTGCTTTGTTGCGGTGAAACTTCGCTAAACACTCAATTGAAACATCTTCACGACATTGTTTTTGCTCGAGTGTGAGCAAACGCCGCACCCATCTTGCACACAGCTATCTCATGTCTAACTTTTCAGATAATATGCGATGTACTGCACTTTTTGAAATACCTACTATGTCTGCTAGCTCGCGCACTTTCAGTCAACGATCACCCAGTACCGCTTGTGGATTTTCTTTACCATTTCTCGAGTAGTCACATCATTTGGTCGACCACTGCGATGCTCGTCTTGGCAGCTCGTACGGCCTCGTACGAACTCTGCTACCCAATATTTTACTGTAGTAAACGAAGGCGCAGACTCACCCAGAGTAAAATCTAGTTCAGTTTTTATACAGTTTGGGCTGAGGCCTTTCAAATTAAAGTACTGGAACACTAACGATGACCAATTTTCTCCATTATTACAAATTCCTCACAACGTTCACTATTGATTGTTGCCAAACAAAGGAGTCCGAGCCTTCGGATTCAACTGCGAAATGCAGATTTCTCTGCAGCTGCTATACCCCCGCTGCTGCCACCACTACTACTACAAAATACTAAATAATGTAGCGTCTTCAAACTTGAAACATATGCTTCATAGATTGTCTACTTTCTAATAGTGATATTTTTCGAAAAACTACCGCGATCTCTAGGTCAGGCAGGGTAGTTCTGAGACCACCCTCGTAGAGTGCTAATCCGCTGTGTAAGAATGTTGTTTAATAACAAAACAAAAAACTCCCAATCGCGTTACGTAAGGCGGAAGAAAGTGCGTCGGCGGGAGGCAGCGCCGTAACCAAATCCCTCTGGGCGACGACGTCAGGAGGCGCTTGGGAAGTGGGACGGATGCTGCGGAAGCGCTCACGGCCAACGGCGCGACGGACGGGCTGACAAACGCCACTCGGTGCGCTGGGAACACCATGCGGGAGCCGCTCCCCAATGGAATCGTTTATTTCAGAAACCCGTCAAACGCCAAAATTTAAAATGCGCTTTAGCGGTGGAATATTGTTCCATGAGGATAGACACATCGCTTATTCCATATTTACTTGAAAAATATTTAATGTATTAACTGCTTTAATATTAAAAAATATTTTAAAATCTGAAAAACCGGGACACTTTTTCTCAATTTTCTCGACATAACAAATTTGGCGTTTGACGGGTATATGAAATAAACTATTCAACATTACTAACTTGGCTGATCCGGGTGTACGGTGCACCTGGCCTGAACTTCCTCGATTGCAGTGCCTTGACGTGATCCAATTCACTTCAATCAGGGCGCAGGAATGTTATCATTCACCACACAGGAATCGTTTATATTATTTTGAAACGTTTAAAAGAAATTCTCTTAAAAGTGAGCGTTCCCTTTAAAGAAATTCTCTAATTTAAAATAAATTTATTTGTTCATATGTGAGAACACCCAAATGATTTAAAAGATTATTTGCATAAAATGCGTTAGTAATTATGCGTTGGACAAACCCAAGGATGTTTTATGTTATCGCGAGGCTGAAGGCCCAAGCCGCGTCCTCAACGGACACGCGTGCAAGCGTCACAAATTTTGCGCGCGTGAACAAAACGGATCACATACTACATTTGTACTAAAGAAATGTTCTAAAACTAGTGTTTAAACGTTCCGTGTAAATGATAATTTATTGACTCGTTCACGACGCAAGAATCAGAATTGAACGAAAGGAGGCCGTGACAGCGAAGGCCGAGGTGCACCGAAAACTCGGGATCAACTAACTCAGAATGTAAAGTACGCTAAAACTGACTGACAACTAGGTATCCGCTGGTCATAAGAGGGTTGTATAAGGATTTTTCTTTCCTTTCTCAGTTATTTAAAGTCGCATTAACATCTTGATCATTAGCGACCACTATTGGAGTTAACGTTATGGTAACTGTTAAGATGAAACGACATGACGATGATAAAGGTTTTTTTTTAATATATTTATTTCCTGTTCAATTTTACAAATTTTTCAGGATGATGAATAAATGTATACATAACATTTTTGGAGATGCCAGAAATTAATATCATAATTAAAGATAATTATGATTTTATTTTAATAGTACTTACTAATTAAAATTTGATTTTAATAACTATTCATTAATTTTTGTAATAAATTTAGAGTTTTAAGAGAAGGTGTTATTGAGTAATAAATTGAGTAATAAATTAATATTTAAGGGGGGTGAAAAATATCTTTGGGGAAGCGGGAACGAATTCGTTTAAAGTGATAATTTTTTCCCAGATCGAAATGTTGATGAACAGGATAATCTTTTAAAGAGTTGAAGAATTTGGAAGATTGGTTAGTGATGAATGTTTTAATTTGTTCTATTTGTAATTCTTTGTGTATTTGTTTATTGGAGATGAACCATTCAGCCTTTAGAATTCTCCGTAAAAATGTATTTTGTATAGTTTGTATTTTCTTCATGTTTGACGCAATGATAAAGGTTGAAAAGACGAACAGAAATACAATTATGCCCGAGGCGGGACTCGAACCTCCGACCCTTCGGTCCAAGAACACTACGACACTGCTTCCTTAGCGACTGGGTCGGCGTTGTATAAGATTTTGTTAGATCCCTAAAGATTCCGGAAAAACACAAAAACAAACTGTTTCAATTTGACTAAAAATGCAAATGTTTGGTGCTTGAATCCGTACTTTGTCACACATGATGTTACTACTGTAATGATTTTTACTTTTCCATTAATAAATTTATGTAATTGGGGAAATAAAAATATACTATATTTTTCTTAGGGCCGATTATTCTATGACCTACATAATAGATCAGAAATAGGCAACTTACTGGAATATTAAATCAAAACGCTTTCAAATTGAAAATAAAAAAAACATTTATTCATAATCATAACAAAAAAATATGTTCAATATTATTTTTAAACTGGAAATAACCATAAAACATTCTGTTAATCTCATAATTTTCAATTACGTTTATCGTCTTCGCCTTTCAAATAACATAAGTCGCAAGTCAGGTCCAATTTCACATATACGTTTCACTACATCGACTCTCCCAAATGTTCTAATCCATTTACTTTTTCGTAATACTGTCTTCAATCGCATAGACCGCCAATATGATATGACACTGCATTTCTTACATTCCAATTCTCCACTTAGTGCTCTATTAAACTTTTTCGTCCAGAATATATATTCTCTTTCTTGTTTATTTCTATCCGTCATCTAGAGTAGGCAGTCTCCATGGTATCAAAACATTGCCAACCTACGATTGTATTCTAGTAGGCCGTGTCTATATATATATTATCTTGATGACAAATGTGAATCGAAATAAAACACCATATTTCGACTCGTTACCCTACTATATTCTCATATATTATACACTACTATATTCTCATACGTCATTTCTTACTACATCTGGCGTCATGCGAAGAAGAAAAACTTCAGGTTTTAAGTATGGCATTTCAGAAGATCAATTTGGCTGCCCAAGATCCTATTTTTAACATACTTGACAGCAGCATTCTTGATGTGCTTACGGATAACTAGTGTGACTTTAAAACTGTCTTTAATATTGAAGGAAGATCTAATTAGCAGATATTCTTCAATTTCCTTGGGAGGTAAATTTCTGTTCTTTTTATGATGATACCGCCCACCCCGTCAGATCTGACATCCACCTACTCTCAAACTTTCCATAGATGATGAAATAATGGGACCGTAATGAGGTGATGAGCAGCCTCACGTTTAAAGAACTGGAAATAAAGGATCTCGTGTTTTTTTTTCCACAGTGAACAACTCAATTCTACTCTTACGCATCTGGGTAAAAATAAGGCTATTTTCCTATTTAATTAAAATTGTAGATACTATTATTTATTATAATTACACAGGATAAAAGTTGCCGAGGTTATTTGATCGTCTGGTGGTAACTGACCCATTAATGGGGATCCTTCTGGAACATTTAAAGAGGAGTCTCAGGCATTTCCTTTGGGGGAGGATTAAGTACTTAAAACGCATTTTAGGCACTTACAGAGTAAACACAAAATTAATAGACAAAGTCTCTTTAATTTATTCTATTTCTTTCGACAAAACGTACTGATTTGCACTACTTTGACCTAGAACATTGGAAAATTCTGAAAAATTCAAAAACTTGCTTTCAAGGAGGGTTTAAAACACTGTTCGGCTCACAAAAGAAGTAGAATCAGATAAAAGTATGAAATCAGCTTGTAATGTAATGGAAGAAACCGATCGACTTGCCCTAGGAATTCTCAACAATCAGCTTTGGTACCGCTATTTAGCTGAGCCAAACTTTCGACCTCGAAATTCAAACCTTGGATCTCGCGGTTTAAACATTGTCATCATTCCATCATTATCATCAACATCATCTTTATCATCATCGTTGGACATTGACGTCGTATTTCCGGTAGTAATGCAGCGACAGCCCCACTCTTTATAATATTCGCTATCCTTTGACGTCCTGCACAGCCTCCCTCCCCTTCGAAGTGCTTAGGTCGACAAATCCATTGCGGCTAGTGCTTACACAGCCGCCGTGGCCCAAAAACTCGGCTTAGAACATTTTAGATTTAGGGGAAAAGCGGACAGGTGGCATGCCAGCTGTGGCCCGTGGATTCATTAACAGCGCTTTCATTCCCCTGTCCGCTCTCAGACTACCAATTCCTTAAATCATTCTACCTACAAGTGTATTATAGCCATGTTGAGGGACAGAGAGGGGAGGAAAGGTTATTTCTATTAGATATAAGGCAATTTGGAATATCACCGACCATGCCAATTCACTGAAGCTAATTTCCATGTCCGAGGTAGGATTCAAACCCGCGACCCTTCGAGTCGAGTCTGTCAAGGTACGTCCACCTTAGCCATCTCTGCAACTCAGATCAACTCCCCACTTCTAGTCTAGAAAGAAGTTCACTACAGTCTCGCAATCACATACATTAATTTAGTAACAGATTGCATTCAATATTGGTTTAGAACCTCACCCAACAACTCCCATACAGATACTCAAAAGTAACTGAAACATGATCACCACCAAATTATCAATTCCAATTGCTGTCAACCTAAAATAATAATAATTGCTTTTGTTATAGTACGAAGAAGATGAAGATATCGATGGGATACTTTCCCTACTAATCATTGTCATAATAATTCTACATTAGACATCACATTTACTTACTATTTTGAAAAAATAGATTGTAAATTTATCTTAAAATAAAAAAAATTATTGGTTTCTCGGAAATAGCATAGAATGAAACCACGGGAAAGAGGAAGAGGCACAGTACCCTAGAACAACACATGGGCTGCTCCAATGATACAGAGTATACAGTGTACATGATTAGTGTTGCATACCGTTAACATGAAATACTCAAATTAAAAGATAATCCTCAATTTCTAATTGTAAAAATAAATCTCCGTAATAAGTCTACAAACAACATTTCTTAAATAAAAATTTTTCTTCATTACATCAGTATTGACCATCCGTTTGCCGAGGTCTCGGAAAGCGGACATCAATATTCAAGAATAAATGAGCTGTTTGAACGCGCGCCAACGCGCATGAATACAACCCGAAAATAAAAACTACGAACTATATCCGTAAGGGAGCGTCTGGGTAGAGTATGCGACACCGAGAGTCGGGAGAAAGAAGCTTTCTTTCTGAAGTAACAGCTGGAAGTGAGGACCACCGATCACGAAAGGCGCACCTCGATCTACGGACTTCAGGACTGCATCTACGATAAAACTCTTCAAGACATTCGAGGAGGTAATTATCATATTACAAGGCTTTAAAAACAATTTATCAGGAAAAGGATAAAGTATAAGTGACGCATTTAAAATCTTTGTAAGAGAGGGGAGTGAATAGCATGAAACTAACGAGGCCATTCATTTTTCTTTGCAGTTTTTTTTTTTTATTTTTTATTCTTCTTATACGATGACTCAGTTGTCGTATTGTGATTTTTTTTAAATATGGAAATTAAAAGCTAGTTACATTCTATAAAAGAATACGAAAGAGTATCAACGGAAAACGAGACGGGGGCCAAATCGTGAGTTGAACAACGGTACTGGAAAAGGGCGACCGTGCGGTTCTGCAGAGGGCGGCTTTGCTCCCGACCGAGCTGCAAGGACAAGGACACCGAGCGACTGGAAGAGTCGACGCCGAAATTTTCTCTATGCCGTGAAAAGACACAGTAAGGTCGTGCCAACCCGAACAATTTGTAGATATTAGAAGGAATAATTTGTTTCGGAAAAAAAAGTAAGTACAGGTTCTTTATCCGATATTCTGTAAAAATAGAATCAATCTTTCTTTAAAGAAAAACGCTAATTAAAAGGTTGCAACTGGGAATTTACGACTGGAATGATTAGGCAAAGTTTTAAGTATTCTTTAAAATTGATTTAAATGAGAAAAGGGAAACAGTGTAGTTAATTATTGGGGTGAAGTTGTTTTTTTTTTTTCAGAAAGACAAAATTCTTGTATATGTAAAGTGTTTTATGTTCATTGACTTAAAAACAATTTAATTAGAATATACTTAAGTAAGGGGAAAGTGATTTGACTTGAGTTTCTTTTAAAATGCATTCAATCCACAACCCCATGACCCTGATCCCTAATTCTAATTGTATTTTTATTTTGCCCCCCTTAAAAACCCATTCTGAGCAGCCGGCGGAGGGTGGAGTCAACGGCCCCCAACGTGGGCTCGATTATTGGATCATTCAAAACTCGATTTGAAAAACTGAGCCCAAAATTTGGGGGAAACCCAAAAATTTTTCTAGTACAATTGAATCACAATTCACTAAGATTGCTGAACAGGTTAGAGAACAAAAAAAGTGTTGTGTAAAATGTGTTTTTTCTGGAGTTTTTTTAAAAGGGGGTTATTATATGAAAGTGTTATCTGTTCGAGATAGTGTTTGGTATTGGTGTGTGTATAATTTGTAAAAGTGTATTGTATCGGAAGAGGATTGATTGATTCTGGGCAGTTAATACAGTCAAAATGGCAGATAAATATAACGCGGCTGGGAATTTAACACTCGTTGAAGGATCGTCCGGGATTCAGATAGCGATAGGAAGTGGAGGACAAGCTCCGTACCATGATCGCAAAAGAACGGTAGAAGTAGAACAAGGAACGTCGGAGAAACTAGCATGGCCTCGCCGACGGAATCACAACAAACGCCAACACAAGACCCGGATGAGGAACAACGAAACCTCGACAGGGCAAATTTAATGATGCAACGATTAATAGGACAATTCATGCAGCAATTAGATACGGGGTTAGGAATGCGGAATGAAAAGACAGAGGAAAACATAAAAATTAGACTAACTTAGAAAAAAAATTAGAGGAGAATAACTCGGCAATAAATGCTGAAACTAAATTAGGGGAGAACAAGAATGCCAGAAACAAAATTAAAAGAAAATAATAGGAAGTTAGAAGGGGAATATAAAAATGCAATTCACTGAATTAGCAGAACAGTGGAAGGTCAAATTTTAAAGAATGAGATTCAGCAAGAATTAGGGCAGGAACACGGAAGTTAGAAAAAAATTCACGGAACTGGGTCATGAATTAGAAGAGAAGATTGATCAAGTTACAGAAAGGATTTGAAAATGGGATCGAAATGCAATCAGATCTTATAACCACCGTGTCGACAGACAGCTGAGATAGAAAGGTGTAGAAAAGTTTCAAAAATAGTTACTGAACAAGTTAAGGCTCAAGCTAGTAAATTAGATAGTGGAATAAAGCTCTTTCGGAACAAGATGGGGTTCTACAACCAAATTACAGCATGTACGAATGACGTTGTAGAATTGAAAAATCAAATTGAAAATTTACCATCGAGTGGAGGAAGCGTTCCCACACGTATTTTCATTACCGTGTACCCCTAAATTTAGTGCAGCGGAGATGAAAATCCATGCGTATTTATGAGGCAGGTGGATAATTTCTTTTCTTTAAATTATGTTCCGGACAATAAGAAAACTCACATAGTCTATCAGATGATGCAGGGTAATGAAAGAATATGGGCAGATAGTTTAGGAGAATTACCAAAACTATGACAGAATTTAAAGAAAAATTTTACTCAAGATACTGGAACAATGAAACTCAAATTAATTTCAAAGTTAATGTAATGTATGGTACGTGGCAAAAGGTACGATGTCCATGCAAGAATATGCAGAGGAAAAAGTTAGCTAGTTTCAAATTATGACCCCGACGATCCCGGATGACAAATTGTCTGTTTTTAACACGTCATTTTCCGTCAGCTACACAAAATTTGCTTAAGAATCTCTTGCCAATGTCCACGGAAAAGTTAATAACGCAGCTGGGATTGTATGATGCGACTTTCGTGCAATGAGAGGTTACAGAGAGCAAGGCAAATGTTAGTGGTCGGTGAAACCCAAGAAAACAGGCAGCAGCAACATTATTGAATTGATTGTTGATTGAATTTGCCTTTTTTCGTGGCGAGACTCAGGCCATGGGGCCTGCTCTTCCGTCTGACCACGCAAATTTCGTTACCTCCTTTCACCTATCATGGGAGAAAGAAGGTTACTTGGGCGACAAAACAGGCGATTTGAATTTAGCTCAGAGGCGTCATTTAGGCGAGGATCTTTTACTCAGTAAATGTACTAACAGGGGACAGCCGGCTTCCCCCCGAAGGAAGGCGTACGAAGGTTTTTCGCCCTTAAAAATCCACGGCTTCGATCGGGTTTGAACCCGCAAACTTGGGTATAGCAGTCCGATACGCTACCCGCTAGACCATCGCCGCCGCACATTATGTAAGCAAATCAGAGAAAAGAGGAACTTACAAATCGGAACAGCACGTAGAAGAACAGACCTATTATCAAATAGGACGCGTCTAAAGATAGGAATAGAAAAATTCTATTGATAGAGGAGTTTTCCAAAACAAAATACTAAACCAGTACATCCCCGGGACATGAGACGGAAAATTAAAAAGGTTTGTTTCGACACGCCATCCCGCCAAACCTAATAGAAGAATCTGGGGAAGAAGAGGTGGCGATATTATCGATCAAATTAATCTCTTTGATGCCCGAACGTGGAACGAAGAAAAAAAAAAGCAGATCGGACCCAGGCGACAGTGTCCGAAGCTTAAGGTTAAATGTCAGGGTGTGATACGTCAGTACTAGTGGATACAGGTTGTGCGACCTCCGTCATAGCGGAAAGTTTGTTGAATGAATTGAAACCAGGAGTAGGTACCTACATTGCCGCTCGTAAAGTTTTTTCTGATAGGTCAAATCGGAAAAATCAAAGCCAATAACAAGACAAGTTTATTTGGATATAGAGATAAAGCAGAATAAGTACCCAAGTTGTGTCCCCTAGTAGCGCCGGAACTTTTATATCCGCTCATACTGGGATCGATTTCTGAAACAATATGGGGTTGTTATCAACTTAGAAAAAAATACCATAACGTTAAAACCGAATAATCAACAGGATCTCGAATTTGATTCGTTCACATGGAATTATTGGGAGGCGATTGTTTAAAGGAAGAAGAAGTGAAGCTGAAAATTCGTTCGCATGTGCAAGAAATTCTAATCTTAATGAAAATCAGAAGAAACAATTAATTGAAGTATTACCTTAGGAATCAAAAAGTGTTTTCAAAAACAAGAATCCAGTAAGTTTTTCCCAATTCGAAATAGAACTAACAGATAAAACCCCATTCAGGGGTTACCAATATGTCATTCCAGAAAAACATAAGGAGGAGGTGGATAAGCTCATTGCTACAATGGTTAAAGATGATATTATCATGAAGCCCAAAACCTCTTATCTAAGTCCGATAGTGCTCGTAGAAAGAGTAATGGAAGATAGGTTGTGTTTAGATCAAGACATTGAATCAAGTTACCCTACCGTACAGAGACAGACCGTTGCGTGTAGAGGATTTAACTAATCAATTATCCGGCATCAAGTGTTGGGGTTCAACGACTTACTGCATCGTATTGGAAATACGATAGCACCTGAATGTAGACAATATCAGGATTTATTACCGAAATTTCGTATGTTTTCAAAGAATGCCATTTGGACTCAAGAACAGTGCATCTGCTCTTGTCAATGTTTAGACAATATCATTGACGAAAATGTCTAGCGATGCTTTTATCTATATTGATGACGTGCTCGTGTATTCGAAGACATTTGAAGAACACATGAACAAGCTAGATATTTTGCTGAAACGTCTCATTGAAAATAATTTACAGTGAATTTGGAAAAAGTAATTTTTGCATAAACAAGTTAAATTCCTGGGGTATGATTTGACAGTCAACGGAGTCAAGATGAACTTGGAGAAAATGCAAGAAATAGATAAGATTGCACCGCCTAAAACGAAACAACTCAAAAGTTTATTAGGTTGCGTGAACTATTACTCAAGGTTTATTCCGAATTTCTCATACGCACTGCAATATTTCTTCAGTTGTTGCGAAAGCACACTAGATGGAAGTGGACTGAGCATCATGAAAGAGCTTTCAACAATTTAAAAGCAATGTTTTCATGAATCATGTATGATAGCATATCCGTTTCACTAACCATTCATATTGCAGACCGACAGTAGCAATCTTGGAATGGGTGCCATACTATTCAAAATTAAAAACCCAAAGAGAAGATAATAGCAATAGTGAGTCGTGTTTTTGAAAGAATGTGAGACTCGTTACACGGGCCCCAGAGAAGGAAGGAATGCTTTGTATGTCAATACACCGATTGAGAGAGTATCTTGTAGGAAGATCATTCATTATTAGAACGGATCATAAAGCCAGTTTTTTTAAAAGATGTCACCCAAATAACGATCGACTACTGAGGTGGATAATATGGTTACAACAATTTTCTTTCAAGGTAGAATACTGAGGCAGATGTAACTGTTGCCCGGTGTTTGTAGGAATGTCAAGGCTGAACACAATTCAATCCTAACACTTTGTTCGCTTCTCCCAAATTTAGTTAAATATAATGAGCATGCCAGGTTTAACGGAAAACATCAAGATTTCAAGATGCCGAGCCATAATGGAAAAGATGAAAGGTTTTGCAGAGGAGAACTCGACCTACGGATCCAGATGTACGAAGGTGGACGGCTGACCCATTGAAATGGAAACTGGTAGATCAGTTTTGCTCATAAGGTGCAAAAACAGCCTTCGCTTTTCGAATCTGGATACCGCAAGTCTTAACACCGGATCATCGGTTCGTGCATACCTCTTTAGCACATTTTTGGGGCCGAAAAAGTAGACCAAGCAATTAGGAAGTTTGTCATTGGAAAGGGAGAAAAAACAAGTGGATAACGAGGTTCAAATTGTACTGTTCAGAAACCAAGTTCCGAATCGACATTATTCGGGCGCAATGCATGCTATAATACCTTCAAAGAAAATGAGCTAGTTGCCTAGACATATGGTCCTTTACGAAGGCCAAATATGGATATAAACATATTTTTGTATGCATCGATGTGTTTTCTAAGTTGACCCAAGTATACCCTGTGAATAAAGGGAAAACTAAAAAATTTTCCCGCACCAACTTAATAAATTTTCAATTTGCTGGTCCATATGCCAAGGTGCTGACAGATCATGTGCCCAATTCACTAGTGAATCCTGGTTGAGCCATGCAACATATGGATGTCAAACATATATGTTCAGCATTAGACACCCCCAGTCAAACCCTTCCCGAAAGAGTAATGGAAGGAACTGTCGAGGCTATTTCGAGTCTACGTGTCAGGCAACATAGCAGTGGGCGCTACTAATTCCACATATAAAAATGGTTAAACCAAATCCACCATGAGTCAATTGAATGACCCATATGAGGCCCATTTCAAACGAAAACCAGAGCATCCATTACAAACCCTTATGAAACCAGAAATAGAGCACCAAAATCTAACCAATGAAAAATACTTGAAAGCTAGGGAAAAGGGGGCAGATAAAAGAAAATCACAAGCTACCGGGAAAAACACGAATTCAAAAGGGCAGAAGGTATTATAAGGGTTCCAAAAGTTCTGATTTGATACATACAGTATCATAAATTTTTAGATTGTTTGAGGACCGACTCAATTGCTCACAAACAAAATCCAATGTAGCAGTGTTAATAGATGAAAACGGGGAAAACAATTGGAAAGTATAATTTCCATAGTTTACGACCTTTAAAAGAATAGAATAAATGTCAAGAGAAAGAATAAAGAATAAAGACAAAAAAGAAGGAGAAGAAGAAAAAGAAGAAGGAAAAGGGAAAAAACAAGATAGCTCGACATTCCAGAATCCAAGACAAAAAGAAAGGAAGAAGTAAGTTTGGTTAAAGATTTTTTCGGCATATGAAATCAAATTCCCCAAAATCTTTTTTTTCCCAAAAGGGTGATGTGACCATCCGTTTGCCGGGGGTCTCGAAAACGGGGCACATCAATATTCAAGAAAAAAGAAAGAGCTGTTTGAACCCCGCCAACGCGCCGAATAAATCCGAAAATGAAAACTACGAACTATATCCGTAGGAGCGTCTCGGTAGAGTATGCGACACCCGGAGTCGGGAGAAAGAAACTTTCTTGGAGTAACAGCTGGAGAGTGAGGACCTCGATCACGAGAAGGCGGCACCTCGTACTGCTACGGACTTCAGGACTGCATCTACGATAAAACTCTTCAAGACATTCGAGGAGGGAATTATCATATTACAAGGCATTAAAACAATTTATCAGGAAAGGATGAAAGTATAAGTGACGCATTTAAAATCTTTGTAAGAGAGGGTGAATAGCATGAAACTAACAGGCCATTCATTTCTTTTCTTTGCAGTTTTTTATTTTTATATTTATTCTTCTTATCGATAGACTCAGTTGTCGTATTGTAGATTCTTTTAAAATGGAATTAAAAGCTATTATTCTATAAAAGAATACGAAAAGAGTATCAACGGAAAACGAGACGGAGGCCATCGTGAGTTGAACAACGGTACTGGAAAGGGGCGACCGTGCGGTTCTGCAGAGGGCGGCTTTGCTCCCGACCGAGCTGAAGACAAGGACCCGAGCGACTGGAAGAGTCGACGCCGTAGATTTCTCTATGCCGTGAAAAAAACACAGTAAAGGTCGTGCCAACCCGAACAATTTGTAGATATTGAAGGAATAATTTGTTTCGGAAAAAAAGTATTAGTACAGGTTCTTATACCGATATTCTTTAAAAAAAAGAATCAATCTTTTCTTTCAGAAAAACTTAGCTAATTGAAAGTTGCAACTAGGAATTTACGACTGGAATGATTAGGCAAAGTTTTAAGTATTCTTTGAAATTGATTTAAATAGAGAAAGGAACAGTGTAGTTAATTATTGGAGTGATTGTTTTCTTTTTCAGCAAGACAAAATTCTTGTATATGTAAAGTGTTTTATGTTCATTGACGTAAAACAATTTAATTAGGATATACTTAAGTAAGTGGAAAGTGATTTGACTTGAGTTTCTGTGTAAATGCATTCAATCCCCAACAGCCCACATGACCCCGATCCCGCTATTCTAATTGTATTTTTTTTTTTTGGGCCTACCTTGAAAACCCATTCTGAGCTAGCGGCGGAGGGGGGGTCGCAGTATATCCTAAGAAAGAGGATTGTTTTACAAAATGCCATCTACATTGAAAAAAGTGCTACTGTAGGACAGGAAATTCCCAGGTATGCTTCAAAAAAACTAAGACGAAATGTATTTTTTTAATTTCCTGTAAGAAACCATCAGTCCCTCATGTATCCCTCAACACACGTCGCATATTACTCGGAAACAGGGCGTCCCAGCAATTAAAAACGGTTTTTCTGGTCCCAAAGAGGAGCCCGAGTTTCTGCTTGTTGAAGTGATATCTATAAAATGATGCGGTTTTAAACTTTATGCTTAATTTTTGGGTATCTTGCTTTCATGGGAAAACCCCTCAGACCCATAAATATATGGATAAACAAAACCGACAGAATCTCCAAATCTATGAAAATTTGTTCCTTTTTATATTCTGTGCACGTCTACGATACAGTTATATTCACTTTCAAAACAATGAGTTATAAAGGTCTAACTAATAATACTTTTTTATGATTATTATTATATTGATTTGCATTGCTTATATATGAGCAAATTTTAATGAAATGTCTTTTTTCCCTTCCTTTGTACTATAGAACTTTTTACTTTAGTTTAGTGTATAACTTAATTTTATGTTATGACAAAACGAAATGACCCATTTTATAGTCATTTTTTTTGCATTTCTAAACCCCTAATGTCATTTTATCCCTATTCCATTTTAATGCATTTTTGCTCACTTCAAGATTTTAATATCATTTTTTTAAATAGTACTACCTTGAAATAATATTTACGAGATATAACAAATATTCTCCACAGAAATCCTGAGTAGCTTATTCGATTTCTCCACTCAGAAAGTGTAATGTCAGTCATTGTGTGTAAGGTAAGGTTCCTATGACGCCTATCAATCAGCGTCATTGTCTGTTTAGCCAATTTCGGGAAAACTAAGACACATTTCCTGGTATAGAATAGCCCTAACTAAAAATTTGAAAGTTGACTTAATTGAATGAATATGGAAGCCTTGATTACATCAGTATTGTATCCAGGCTTGAGTTGTTTTATCTGATCTGATTTTGATCACATTTTACGTCATTTTCTTTCTTTTATGGCATTTTGAAACCATTTTAAGAAATTTTATTGATCATTTTTGATATGTTTTAGGTAATCAAAATCCTCCTATGTATATTATATATATATATATATATACACGAAAAGCACATATGCCGGGCAAATTCTTTTTGTCTCTGGAATTTATGTAGCAAGTTTTAAGCATTTACATCATTATACTCTTACGAGCAGATCATCAAATAACAATCTTAAGTACCCACAGAATAATCAAATATCTTTTGTAATGGTTCGTTTCATGAACTACATGTTTCAACGTTATAATCAGTTTAATAAATGAGTGTGAAACGCTTTCATTTTCATGAGAGGTTTTAGTCACGAGAATTAAAAAGAGAAGTATTTGAATCATCAGTGAGTAAAAAAATCTTAAATTTCACGGGCTTCAGAGATAAACGTTCCGATGTCGTATCTATAGCTTTCGTTCTTGTCGGCGTAACTCTGTTACACAAATTAATATACATCAGAACAATGAAACATAACACCACCGGCACAAACTAAGGCTACGACATTTGTGGCAAATCATCCCAGGGTAAAATGAAATCTCACTTGAAAGGAAGGATCAAGATCAGCATTTCATGAATTTGTGTGAACATGAACTTGAAATATTTCAATATTGCTAATCTTTTGTTAAAAAACAAACGCTTTACATATATTTCGAGATCCTGTCCGGTTCTGTTCACCCATTCTGGAGAAGGAAGGTACCCAGGTAGGAGTCAAACCTCCCAAATTAATTTTTAGAAAAGGGCTTATTCAGTAGATTAAGACCTATAAAAATAAAGTTAAAGCCCTTGGTGGGATAAAAAAACCAGGTTCTAAGGGCTTTGGTCAAAACTTTTGTTGATTGATAATGTCCCAAATCATCCCTCAAACCTTCTACTGAAAATCGAAAACGGGAAGTTACTTGAATTTTTTCCTCCCAACTTACTTTAATCTTCCAACTGATGGTCATTAAAAATGTAAAACTGTTACAGAATAGAATTGCTGGGTATTGTTTTGATCGGAGCAGAACATGAAACAACAATTCTGCAAGTGTACACCGAAATTCACTTCAAGGCTGCTGTGCGCATGGTAGCAGCAGCTGGGGATACTTTAGAATGAGAAAAATGCGTCTATGAAAACATTTAATATTGAATGGAATGTGCTCGATTGATTCGTTGGTTAGTGATTCAGGGCGCCGCAACAGCTTAGGTCAATTATTCCCGTAAGTGTAGGGCATGTTTTCTCTTCGGGAGATGCCAGTGATCTTCCCCGCTGAATGGCGAGATCCGGCGCCGATCTACCGTCGGCTAGCGGGGTTTCTCCCTAACCAGGACTCTCCCACCAACGGGGCACCGCCCCAGCCGGGCCAAGCTCCCGACCGGTCTCCAGGAATATGTGGTACTGCAGTTCATGTTAGTGTAAGTGTGTGTGTGTGTGTGTAAGGGGAGAGGATAGGACAAGGAAGAGGAAGGAAAGATCGCGCGCGGTCTGTGGCCCGTTTGGTAGGGTACTGCTCCGGCATTCGCCTGGTGTTGATCGGAGAAACCATGGAAAACTACCGATCATAGCAGCCGGCCGCTATAATTTTCCTCCAGACAGCGACTGAATTCGACCTAGCTGAAAAGCTAGTGTCGAAAATCCTGCCGCCGTCAGGACTCGAACCTAGGACCTCCCGGTCAGAGATCAGTTGATGCACTGAGCTGCCGCTCCCAGTAATGTGCTCGAATATACTCGAATGTGCTCGAATGCTTAATATCAATGACCTTGGCTATAAAGCATCTAGGGATGATAAAATCATTGACAGTGTCATTGATAATCAAGAACCTTGCAAAGCCAAAGAACATGACGGTGACGATCGAGCTGGAAAATAATCATTCAGAGAGGAAGCTTTTCACCACTTTGAGAGGGCTTTGAAGTAGTTACATCAACAATAAGAATGTGATGCTGTCCAGTAGCTGTTTCTAAAGCGAGCACGAGATTTAGAACCGAAGAAGAGTGTCTCAGATCTGAAGCAAGAGACTATTTGGGACTTTTTTCTTTTAATTGGTTATTTAAGGTCGCATCAACATCTTAGGTGATTAGCAACCCCCATCTCGATCAGGTTTTTCGTTCAGTTTCCCTGATCCAATGAGCAAATGCTGAGATGGCCCCTTGTTTTGCTTCTGGACATAAATGTAACTTCATTTTCTGTGCACGTCTTCTAGAATTCAGTGGGCAATACAATTATTCAAATTATCGTTTCCATGTTGTCGCGGCAGGAAGTAATAAGAGCCAACATTTATTGCTTATTTGTCTTTGAAAATAGATTTTATTACATGGGAGTTTTTGTTGTTGTTTTTTTTCATTTCAAAAATTCAAAATTTAAATAGTATATGACTTAGTGTAGGGATCACAGAATTTTGAAAATGTGCACACAATTCACTTTTCCCCATAGCACGTCATACGCAGTTTTTAACTGTTTTTTGACGTAAAATAAATAAAAAATAAAAAATAAATAGCAACCACTATTGCTGTTAACGGTATGGTAACTATGAGGATGAAACGATATGGTGATGATAAGGGGTGAAAGGACGAACACAAGTACAACCATGCCCGAGACGGGACTCCAACCCGCGACTCTTCGATCCGAGATCACTACGACACTACTGCCTTAGCGATCTCGGCCACCGGGCCGACTATTTGGGACTTGTTTTCCTAAACTGAACGCCTATACAATATGTATACAGTACAAAAAGTTTTTTGAAATTAATGTGTATTAGTTCTTTATCTCTTTTTTAAATTTTTAGACATACTTTTTTTTAACTGTAGTGAAACATGGTGTTTAGTGAAACATGGACAATTAAAAAAAAAAGGTTTCCTCAAAAATAGATCCAAATGTTTCTTAAAACATAAGGATAGTGGCAAGTGCACTGAATAATGTGAAATAAAGGTCTCTTTAATTGAGCTTTTTTTTTAAAGTACCTTTTTTAAAAATTTTTAACATAGTTAATATTTAAAATATGGCGTTTGCAATTACAAGTTCATTATTGCAATTACGAGCTTGAAATGATTTTTTTAAATTACTTTTCTATAATATTCTGACAGTTATATTTCAGTTGTTCTATTAAGAGATCTTAAAATTGAATAAATGTTAAAAAATACATTGTATCGAGAGGTAGATAGCGGATGAAGAGGTGGGTCAGAACCGAAATGTCACCCCAGACTAAAGAGATGAAGTACCTATGACAAAGTTTGTGCCTTTCTGTACCACAAGTTATTTACTGCCTTCCTCCCGGCTTTGGCATATATATTCCATGGATCACTCCATTGCCAGTGGCACTAAAATAATGAAAACAAAACTATCAGTCTAATATAATCAAGGTCTGCCGACACACTTTAACTTTTTTCGAAAGAATACATAATACCACAATGTCTGCGACAAAAATGTATACTGCTCATTTTTCTGGAGAGATATTTTACAAACATTTTTAAGCAAAACTGTCTACCAAGTAGTTTTCACTAAGTCGTATAGTGCAATATTTAGGACAAGAAAAAAGAAAATTCAAAGCGCCTAATGCACTAGAACACTATACCAGATATTTATCTGTTTCTTAGAAATATGATATGTAAAGGTGCGAAAAAACGATTTCGAGATTTCAAATCAAACAAACGTTTTAGAGTCATCTAACACCATTTTTCTTTCAAAATTTCCGTCCCTGCCTCCGACCCTGAACAACACTAGTGCATAAACTATTTGTAGAAGTTTTGCCAATATGAATATTTTCCGATCGATTTTGTCTACTCATATCATTGTAATATTGAAGAAAAAATTTATTTTGGGGGGTAATTTACATAAAACGCCTGGGATATTTGTAAAATTTTATCAAAAATTGCTCCAAATTTCTTTATTTTTTAGTAAAATAGTGTAACATACAAGAGGGCATAGATATGATTTTCACAGTTAACTCTGAACATTCAAAATGACAAAAGTTTTTTTTTGTTACCTCAAACAAGTTCATAATGGAAGAAAAGGATTTTTCCTTTAAAAACTGTTTTTCACAACGACTTCTTTAATTTATGTCATGTACATTTTTTTGAAACTATAAGACGTTTTTGCGTAATTTTGAGTGAAATATGGGCAATATGAAAAAATATTTAAAACATAATTTCCTCTGAAACGTCTTTAAATTTTCTTTTCAAACATTTTATACGGCTAGTGCTAAATGCACAGAATGATTCAAACGCACTTTCGATGCAGTCTTTTTTTCCATACATAAATGTATTTTTTTAAAGATCTTTCATGTAGTTAACATTCACAATATGTGCGTTTTTATACATTGTTTCATTTGTGAGTGTTGTTCTAATGTTTTTTGGAGTTCCTCGAAAACTCAAAACTTTTCTGTAAAAATCAACTCAAATTTTCGCATTTTCAGAAACGTTCAAACGATATATTCTCAAAAAACTGCTCCAATTTTTTCAACGAAAATTTGCATTGTTACCAGACTTAACTATTCTATAGTATTCTTGAAATTATATTTCAATGCTATTGGTTCAAGGAAAAAATGTATTTTAGGCGCCGATAGGCAGCACTAGCAGGGAAGAGGTTGGGGAAATACAAAGAAGCCCAGACTAAAGAGATATGAAAACTAGCAAGTACGAGAAAGTCTGTGCCATACTTTAGTACCACGAGTTTTCACTGCGATAACGAAATTCGCTTAATAGTCGCGCAACATTCGTAATTCTTTCTCATAAAGAAGTGTTGTAACGAAATGCAAACGATATTTCAAAGAGAGTTTAATGCAATCGACTCTGTCTAGTTGCAATCGTTTACACTAAGCATTACAGCAAGCGGGTATTACATACACTGAGCGAGTTCTCAGCGTCTCCTCACAGCGGGTCCTCACTCCTAAGGTAGCGTTTGGTGTCACGTGCTTTCTCTTTCAGGATAAGACGTGCCGTTGAAAGCAGATACATCATTGTGGTTGTGTGTAATAGATAACAAAGAGAAATTTTGTTTCAGTACGTAGGCCCTGCTACCCTTCATGTTCTGTAAAGTCGTCTGGTACAGTCGGTATCAAGTTCCTGTCACTTTCCGTGTTCCTAGTTCTCCTTCAACAGAGACCTGGGCAACCGTGAAAAATATTTTGAATCATACAGAGCGCATCTCATTAAGGCTCAACATTTTTTCAGAATTTCAAACAAGCGTAACTACTGCATTTTCTATTGTTAGAGTTCAACGTATTTGTACCATATATTTTACTTTCTCGATGCGGAGTAGAAAGAAAGTTATGTAATGCTGCACGAATAAACGGCGAGTAGAGAGAAAGTTATGTAATGCTGCACGAATAAACGGCGAGTAGAGAGAAAGTTATGTAATGCTGCACGAATAAACGGCGAGTAGAGAGAAAGTTATGTAATGCTGCACGAAAAAACGGCGAGGTTTGGACAGGAAAACTTATTGCCGGGCCCTGGTAACGAAAAAGTGAATAAATCCAGTTTCTAAATTTAGAAAAAAATCCTCTAATACGTGGTATAGCCAGAATCCATGTTTTGCGGGTCGTTGATACCGAAAAAAACCATTGACGGCAAAACGTCTGTTCGTCTGTGAACAAACGATAGCGACTAAACCGTTTAGCCGATTTTCTCCAAAACTGATATTTCCCAATCGATCTGGCTGATGCGGCGGCCCCTTGAATTTGAAATCGATATTTTATTTTTGGAGTACTCAAAACAAAACATCTGAGACATTTTTCAAATTTTCCAAAAAATACCTCCAGAGTTTTTTATTACATTTTGTTGTTGGATAGTGTTAAGGACGTTTAAGAGAATAGTGCAGATCTCATGTCAGTTGAAAACCCTCATTTTTCAAAAATTGCAATAGTTTTTTTAATTTTTAAGGAGTCTTCCTACAATAAAATTTTAAAGAAAATGATATATCCCTGAATGAAATCTGTTCCTTAAAGGTAAAGACTGAAATAAGGTCATGTACAATTTTTTGAAATTTTGAGTATTATTAGCATAATTTTGTGCGAAAATGCCGTCGAGACAGTACTTGCTGTTTTAGCACCATTAATTTTATATTTAGGAAGATTTTTAAATTATTGCTGAAAGTCTTCGTTAATTTCCGTGAACTTTCTGCCCATAAAAATATTTGCCCACATCAGGATTTAGCGACTTCAGAACAAAAATGGAGAGTTTTTCTTTGTTCTTATGACAGTGAACAAACCGGTGCTAAAATAAAGCTACGTGAAATGAGAGAATGTTAAACTTATTCAATTCACATCAGAGATTCACACACCAGGTCTTGAAAAGTTAATAAATTAGAAATATATCCTAATGTTCCCCCTCCAGAGACATGCGAATGCCTCTATCAGGGCTGGATTGCCTGGAGAAGACCTCCACACGATTTTCGGAATCGTCACCATAACTGCCTTCCATGCGTGGCTCTCGACACAGAGCATTTCTGACGTTTGTTTTGTTTTGACAACAGAGGGTGGTGCTCCACAAAAGAAATAGGGAATCTCTCACTCCATTAAGTGCTTTGATAACTATGGTGCTAATTTAAAAACATAAGGATTACATAAGTGCTCATGAGCAATTACACTACTCTCAAAGTCTCAAAAGTAATGATGGACACTCGCACATTCAGCGAACCCAAAATCAGGAAGACAGGACTCAGTAATAGAACATTGATTGATTTGTTATTTTGTTTCCAGGGGCATCAACTACAATGGTTGTTAGTCCCGTAAGTGTGGTGCGCGTTTCATCTGATAAGGTGGCACTGATCCTGTCCTAATGGCATGCGATCTGGCGTCGATATACACGTTTGCTAACACGTGAAACCCTCTCCGGGTTTCTCGGAAGGGCACCGTCCAACTCCAAATTAGCTCTAAGCTCACGACATGACTCTGGACAGGTGTGGAAAAGTAGAGCATGCAGGTGTGTGTATGTGCGTGTAATCAAAGTTTGACATTTAGTCCAAGAAACGAAAAAAGTTATGGTTTAGGGAAGTGTAAGAAATAAATGCTCTGAATAATTGCTATCGACTTTTTAGAATTTCCAGCCGCACCTGAATTACAATTATTCTGGATGCGTACGTACATCATCGATGATTGATTGATTGATTGATTTTGTCATGTTTCCGGGCAAATCAACTGCTTTGGTCATTAATCCCGTTAGTGTAGTGCATGTTTTTCTCCGGAGATGTCAGTGATCTTCCCCCACTGGATGGCGAGATCCGGCGCCGACCTACCGTCGGCTAGTGGGGTTTCCCCCTAACCAGGACTCTCCCACCGGCGGGGCACCGCCCCAGCCGGGACACGCTCTAAACTCCCGATCGGTCTCCCGGAATAAGTGGTAGTGTAATGCATGTTAGTGTAAGTCTGTGTAAGGGGAGAGCATAGGACAAGGAAGAGGAAGGACAGATCGCGCGCGGTCCGTGTCCCGTTTGTTAGGGTACTGCTCCGGCATTCGCCTGGTGTTGATCGGAGAAACCACGGAAAACTACCGATCAGAGCAGCCGGCCGCTCCTCCAGACAGCGACTACATCATCAATGAGAAATATGTAGTTCGTGCAAGTGAAGGAAAATTAATTTTGTCAATTTATTCATTTTCAATTTAATCTTCGTGAAAACTTTATAAAAAATGTATTTAATTGATGATATATTGCCCATCATGTGAGGAGTTCCTGATCGATACAAATTTTGCCGTCACGTTTGATACCCAACTCTGTAATCCGAAAGCACTCAAGGTAGACATCTAGGCTCTCTATTACCCTCGCTTTAGAAACGTGTACGTAACCGATCTCCCAAAACATAATATAGTAAACCCTCATTAACACGAATTCCAGGATCCGAAATAACCGGAATTTGTGTTATAAAAATGTGTGTTATCCGAGAATTATAAATGTCAATATTACCTTAATCCCTTGCCGGGACCGACGTTTTGTTCGTGTTACAGCAATATTCGTGTTAAACGAGTTCGCGCTAACGAGGGATTACTGCAATATAAATACAGCCCAGTTCACCAATGATAGGCTATGATATGCATCAGATTTCTCCATAAAAACAATAAAAAACAACCCGCAGTTATACCCGCATCAAATCATTTGTGTAACCAAAAACAAAATTAAAATCAACCGGACAAAAAGAGTAACCCAAATATTTTTCTTAAGACTTTCCACCCTACCATTCCTCTCAACGTTGACCACGAGTCTACATGGAGGACACTAGATACCGGCTAGACGCTTGATTTCTACCTAACCGTTACTATTTTTTAGGAGAACGCGCGTACTATTATAAATTCAGACATGCCTGCACATGATATATTAAAGATTCAAGCCATTTTGCTCACAAACCGCAGAGAAATAGGTTGCTAGCAGAAGTGCTGTGCAAATATACTCCGATTAAAACATAGTAGCACTTCTGGGTCACCAGCTGGAAGAAGAGAGGGGACATTGTCATCTAATCGGAAGTTCCAGTACCTAAAATTGAAGTCCTAATGACGCTCTTGATTGCATGGCTGTCCATCCAGCTCGTGACTTTGCCGTCCACTATGTTTATATCGGAGAATAGTCGTGGATAAAGTTGGAGCACCGAGCTGTCATCAAATTTCTCACGAAGGAAGTTACCGGACCTAAAGAAATCCATTCACGGATGCTGTCAGTGTTTGGTGATAGTTCACCTTCCAATTTTCAGGTAAGATACTGACCGAAGCAGTTAAAGAATCAATGGCAAATGACCCGCGTTCTGGAGATCTGTGGAAGTGACTTGTTCGGAAATGTACAAAAAAATATATGATGTTGTAATGTACGACATGCGTGTCAAAATGGCAACAATAGAGAGTTCGGGGTGCTTGAGGTAACAGTTTTGAGCATTCTTCATGAACATTTAGGCATACGAAACGTTCGTTCAACATGGGTTCCTAGAATGCTCCCACCTCGCCATAAGCAGTGGCGAGTGAACGTGTGTGAGGAGAATTTGAGAATTGTTTAATTGAATCTCGATATTTGTGTCGCTCATATCGTCACGGAAAATGAAACAACGGTAAATTATTGTGATTCCGAAACAAAACAAGAATCAATGCAATGGATGCACAAGTGTTCTCCAACTTCCAAAATATTTCGGACGCAACCATCTACAGGCAAACGCATGGCCACTTCGTTTTGGGATTCGCAGAGCATTGCGGTTACAGAGCACATTGAAAACAAGAAAACAATTACTGAGGAATCCTTTGCTAATACTTCCTAATTTACGGAATGCCATAAGGTAGAAGCGTCATGGGAAGCTGAATAAAGATGTCGTCCATTTTCACGACTACATACTTGTGCATAAGTCCCATAAATCAATTGCTGGAATTGGGAACTGTCGTTTTCAAGAAATAAACCACCCACCCTATGGCCCAGATTTAGCTCCAGTGATCATTTTCTGTTCATAAATCTTTCAAAAAGCTTGCGTTATTGCCGAATGGTGTCCAATGAATAAGTGAAGAATGCCATAATTGAGAACTTACAAGGATAAGAAAATATTTTTTTTATTTTTCTGGAAAATACTCTTTGATTGGAAAGTGGAGGAAATGTATTGAACTGGAAATGGATTATACTGAAAAAATAATACAACTTTCCATCTATCTAAACTATTTCTTACTTAGATAGGAAACTTATCTAGTTCCCCTCGTAAAATGGCAACCTCCGAACAATACAACACATAAAATTCCTAGGCCTTTACTTACACCTATCCCAATTACAAAAACATAAATAATAAAGTTACACAAGCAAAAATTTAAAAAATCCAACTTAAACCCATAATAAACAGATCTGCTAAATTACCAATACAATACCTCTTTATTCCTTTCAGCACTGATCAACGCTGCCAAATCTAGTGAATAACAACAAACTGCAAGTAATCCAAACTCACTTTCTCCGCACTATGACAAATGCTCCATGGTCATTTACAATGGAGAATTTCAGTTAGAACCTTTAACTAACCAAATTATACTTTTATCCGCCCACTTCTTCGAAAATATCCCAAACATAACCAAATTAATCCCTTAAGAGTTTGCCAAAATCCGACCACAAAGCCCACATTAAAAATAAATTCCCGTTTCACACTTATAATTCTAAACAAATTCTCGAATATGAAACCTTAACAAATTCTCGGATTTCGATCCAGAGTAGTTATCTAAAGATGCTTCTATCACCCTAGCAGTAATATTGTTAGTACATTTCAACTACATTTAAACAATTATATGAAATGTAGTTATCTTTGACTTATATACTGATCTTTGTAGTGTAATACAATCCCAAAGATTTTTTTAATGTGGGAAGGAGCGGTTCAGCAACATAATTTCAGAATAAGACATAGCGATTTTCAGGCTCCAACAAGGTTCATGTAGCACAAATACAATAACTATCTCTGATCATCCATAAGAAATATTAATACGAGCCGTATAGAAGTAACATTAATTGTACTCCACCCTTATTGAAAATGAGAAAATGAAGACTTGAGTTCACAGTTTGCAGAAAATTCACATTTATTGAGAACAAAACATGTATATTGCTTTGTAACACTATGATATTACAAAATTTAATTGTGATAATTAGTTACAATAATATAAACAAACAAAAATGTTAACATTCGGGATATAAATATTTTGAAGTTGATCAACTTATCCACTGAAAACTTTTATTTGCTTCACTCTTAATTAATAGTACGAGGTGCTGCTCAAAATATCTGAGAATTTCATTGTAACGGTCGAACGAGTAGCAGAACGACTTTGCGCCGGTAGATATCTCTAAGTACATGTCTTAGCTACTGCGATGAACAGTTGCATTATTTTTGGCAGATCTAGTTGTTGCTTTAATTGGTGTTGGTTGATCTAGTTGTTGTCTAATTGGTGCGTGTCAGGGCGTGTTTCAGTGCCTCTGCGAATTGCCAAATGAATAATGTGAAAATGCAACGGATTTGCATCAATTTATGTGTCAAGTTGAAGTAAAGTGCAGCTCCAACCCACCGAATGCTGACAGAGGCTCTGAATGAGAGTGCATTGAGTCAATCAAGAATATTTAATTGCTTCACGCGCGTCAAGGAAGGCCAAGAACCTGTGGAAGATGACAGTTTTGTCGACCGTTAACATGCACAACATCGGAAATGATCATGAAAGTGCGTGATGTAATTCAAAAAGACAGGAAAAAGACAGTTCACGATATTTGTAACAGTCAGTGCTTGTCATTCGGAACATGTCCGAACAAATTCTAGCCCATGAAGTGAACATGAGACGAATTGCAGCAAAGTTTGTCCCTAGCCTTCTCATCATCGACCAACATCAAAAGAATTCACACGTGCTCTGAGTTTCAAGAAACAGTTCGAGAGAGTCTAAACTTCATATCCAGGGTCATAACACCCTGGATAAGTCAGAGTCATAACACCTTGGACCCTGAAGCGAAGCAGTAGTCATCAGAATGGAAGATGCCATCTTTTCCAAGGCCGAGAAAAGCTCGATAAGTTCGCAGCAACATCAAATCAATGCTGATCATTTTCTTCGACCCTGGAGGAATTGTGCATAAGGAGTTTGTTCCACCTGGTCAGACTGTCCACCAGACACAAATCAAATCACGTATAATTGTGGATTGAAGAAAAAAGAATATGAGATAACGAATAATCAAGATTCGTACATACAGTCATTTCTATATTAATTACTAGTGTAGTCTTTCTTTTGTATAACTCTCAGAATAATTAAGTGTATTACCAACGTTTAAGGCTGATATTAGCAAATCACAAAAAAGCGGCATCACAAATGTAAATTTTAAATGGTTTGTTAATTAAACATTTTCGATAAGAGCTTTTAGGACTTTCTTACACAGTAGCATAAATAAATTCTAACGATTAAAATCCATGACTAATATCCTGATCTTGCATTCACCACTTTCTGATAACCTGTTGGACAGGTTTAGATCCTGCGTGGTTTGGGGAGGAAGACGTTCCAGGAAACCGGTTAGAGCGGTACTGACCTCCAATGTGGGGTAGTATAAATAATTGGACGTTTCACCACTTTTGAGGATATCCAGAACTTAAAAATCTCAAAAAATCATCATCAAATTTCTTGTAATAATTTTTACGAGCCGGTGAAACTTGTTATTTGGTTAGAGTGTGAACTCAAATTTCATTTCGTGTTGATTTTCTCCCGATATTCAATTCTTTGGATTTAGGTCGTGGGTTTAATATGAATAATTTAAAAGAGCTGTTTTTGGCCTGGGAATGTTATACGTATCTGTCGTAAAAGTGACCTTTCAAAGAAAACGCTTACTACATTTATAATATATTATCACTTCAAGAAGATATTCAACTACGTTTGCGAAAGAAAATTTCAGTGAGTTTGCAAACAACCTATCAAATTGTATAAAAGGGGGAAAGGATTCATCAAAACACATTGAAGTACTACATAACAATTTTCTTGCTCACTTTCGACAGAGGTATTAAATTTCTTAGAATGAGATGTATCGTTATTTATAAAAATATGTGAAGGTTGTGAAATCAGAGACTAGGTAATCTTAAAGCAAACACGAGAAAAGTTACATTTAATAAAATATTAAAATAAATTGTTAAAATTAAAGAGAAAATTATTCGATATAATAATTACATGTAGAATAACTGAATGAATTTTTAAAATTCACAAGACTAAAAGTTACATTAGATGAGAACTGCAGAATACTTTTGTACTTACAATATGTAAAAGATCATTAACCAATTAGAGAATTGCAGAATCAAAAACGTTGCTAAACAAAATCACACAAAATGGTTTCTCAAACAATGTAGTCACACTGCTCAAGAACAACAAATAAAATACTCTCATATAACACGATAATAAATTAATTATTTGAGCAAAAAGGCTTTACGAATTCTGCAATAACATTACGTAGTATTTATAGAAACATAATACAAGAGTTCTTTATACATAATTGGTATTAAAAAATAATAATTCCATAATGCATCACGAAAAAATCAAATATTTAATGACGGGCAGCCCCTTCCTTATAGTCTTGTTGTCTTATAACATCAGCTGTGTCATAAGCAGAGACGCGCTGAGTAAGAGAATTCGGGCGGTAGAAGCAGTTCAAGAATAGGCTGAATGACACAATCAAATATTAATATTTTTCAGTCAAATTAAAATTTATTCATTTTTTTTATTTTCACCGAGTCCCTAGATACTTGACAAAGTCAATTACACCTCTTACTTGTCTGGAGGCTACATAGTTTTCTTTCAATTTCTGAAATAAAAATTAGTAATATAGATTCCAGAGCAAAAACTATTAGGCTGGCAAGAATCCCATCAAATACCTTTGTTGGTTGGTTAGTGATTGCGGGCGCGTCAACCGCTTAGGTCATTAGTTCCGTAGGTGTAGTGCATGTTTTTCATCGGAAGATGGCTGTGATATTCCCCCGCTGGATGGCGAGATCCGGCGCCGACCTACCGTCGACTAGCGGGATTTCCCCCTAACCAAGACTCTCCCATCAGCGGGGCACCGCCCTAGCCGGGACAAGCTCTAAACTCCCGACCGGTCTCCCGTAATATGTGATAGTGTAGTGCATGTTAGTGTGTCTGTGTGTGTAAGGGAAGAGAATAGGACAAGGAAGAGGAAGGAAAGATCGCGCACGATCTGTGGCCCGTTTGTTAGAGTACCTAATTTGCCTGGGGTTGATCGGAAAAAACACGGAAAACTACCGATCAGAGCAGCCGGCCGCTAGAAGTTTCCTCCAGACAGCGACAGAATTCGCTTAAGCTGAAAAGCTAGTGTCGAAAATCCTGCCGCCGTCAGGGCTCGAACCTAGGACCTCCCGGTCAGAGGCGCTGTAATGACATCAGTTGATGCACTGAGCTACCGTTTCCGGTCCAAATAATTTTGAATGCGTTCATTGCGTAATAGGCATTTATAATATGAAGACAATAAAGATGAAAAAAGATAATAGATTATTATACGGAAGCATGAGCTTCACATGAATAGTGAACTAGTAGGAGGTAATTTTGAAAAATACCGATAAGTATTGTAACGGGTTCCCTTTAGCGGCGGCGGCGTCTGGCGTCGGTACACCGGCCTAGCCCGAGCCCACCGTTGTGCGGCCACTTGTAATGCTTTCTACAAGCCAGGCACGTTAACTGCTACTTGTAATAGATTGCCCTGCTCTAGCCCTTCTTATAAACAAACAAACAAACACTAGCCTCGCGTTGGGTTGCCACATATAATAATCTTCCCGTTCTCCTACTCACAATTGCCCGTCTGTTAGCTTACCTGGCCTTTTGACTCACCTGGGCGTGGTCTGCGGTGCGTCTGTACAGACGCGAGCAAGGTACTGCGCTCACGTGCGTGGATAAATTCTAGTGCTACGTGAATGACTGCGAAAACATATTGATTTTACAAATCATGACCCCCAAAGATGGCCATGAAATTTATTCAAATTGCCTCTTTTTCTCGTTTTTTTCTTCAATTTACAATATCTAGTGCTGTAATAGCACTGGTGCCTCTGACGGCACACATCGACATAACCCAGCAACAAAAGAAACAACAAATAAATAATCCTCTTCCCACAATACACGAAACATGGACATATACTTTCTCATTCACACAGATTATTTACAACAAACAAAAACAAATGTCATTCACACATATAATTAAAACCCCAGAATGCATTCTGTCGAGATTTACGTATTAAAATCTATTAATCACATGACTTGATCTTCGACAGAGCGTTCTTCACTTCGCAAAAAAAAACAATGTCAAAATACTTTTGCTCACGTATGATGCTGCTTCCGCGAAGAATCCGGGTATTTGTGCGATTATCCACGCACAACAGCGCCTCCCGTTGTCGCCACCAGTTCCGGAACACACTCGCGTACGCATCACTGTTCACGCAACCTGTCGGAATTCACGCTGCCACCTTTTTTCATAAATACTCCAAGTTATTTGAAAAATCTCTGAGTCCCGAATTGAATTCCGCGCCGCTAATCGTAAATGCAACGTCGCGCTCCCCACCGTTGCAAAATTTCTCATACGGCCACGCTCATTATCGTTTGCTCTCGCAAGTCCAACGGGCGTTGCCGAATTTCACAGTAATTCCGAAAATCCTTTTTTTATGAAATTCCTTTTCACGAAATATTAAATAGTTCACATGAAGTATTCCCAGTTACTGTTACAAATTCAGTCCATTACTTCCGCACTTTAAAAAAAATTTCCAAACATCGCCTACGCGAACACATGTCTTGCCTTCACCAAGTCCAGGCACGTTCTGGCAAATCTTTTTCAACTTAGCATTGTTATTCTTGCTTCAACACTTTTCCCGATCGCTCGATAACTGACGATCGCGTCACTTTGGTTCTCACAAAATATTTAATTTTTAACGTTTCCCGAAACACTTTATTTCCGTTTTTGTTTTAATAAAATTCTCCCGGCAATTTCCTAAAATTCGATGCTTTCCTCTTGTTTTCCTTTGGTCAAATTCCTTTTATTTTCCCTATTTTCCATTTTTGGATGTGAAATGGAACGCACTGCAATTGTTCGCTAATCGCTTCTTCTTGCTAAGCTTTTGCTTGAATTAATTTATCTGTTTTATTAAAGTTTTGATACTTCCCGTCAAGATATTTAAATGGGATAAATTTTGCATGATGCAGCTAATTTTCTTCTTTTGCCCCCCGAAAGTCTGAATTTGATATCTTATCGCGTTCTCTTGCATTATTCGAAAAACCCTCTTCTTTATAAGCGTTTCATCGCTCCAACAATGGACTCCATTAATATTCTCCTTAACACAAATATACGAAATACGAAAATTTCAATAACTTCTTATTGCCTGACGCGATTTTACTGGGATAACCTTTAAAATGTTCCTAAATTGAAGCCGGATCTAATGTCTATGGTCAAAACTCGCACAAGTATCGGTTTCACTTTATTTTTTTCCCCAATCGTTTTTTTTATTATGGCGCCTTTGCTGTAAATGTTTTCAAACTGTTCATTCCAAACGCATACCATCGGGGATCGTGTAAATCATTACAGTATCAGTGAGTATGTATCAGCCGACGTGGATGGTTAAGGTGGCTAGAGCGTGTGCCAACTCAACGCCGCGTTTGGAAGGGTCGCGGTTTCGAGACCCGCCGTGGGCGTAGTTGTTTGTCATTTGTATTTCATGAACGCGTGTTGTCGCGGAAGGCCTTGTCAGTGCTGACCAAAGACCGAGGAGCCCACATGTGTGTAAAGTGATAAGGTTAACATGTGTTCCCCGTGCGGATAGCCGAAGTCGGCATCCCCTGAAAGCAGTAAAAAGAAGCCTCAGGAAGAAAAAATAATTTAAAAAGAAATGACTACATACAAATAAGGGAGTGATAAGCATGCCTGTTACTTGAAGATAAAAACGTATAACTTTCAAAACGAGGAGCAAATCACAAATTAAAACAAATGAATAATATGCAATGACATCAGTTGGTGGCGTGCCGTGTCGTGGCGGGGTGTGGCGGGGTGTGGCGGGTGTGGCGGGGTGTGGCGGGGTGTGGCGGGGTGTGGCGGGGTGTGGCGTAGCTGACGACGAGGTCGAGGATGACAAGAGCAACGATTACGAGGCTGCAGACTCGCAGTCTCCAAGTCATTCACCTCGCGCAGCAGGCGTTTGCTTCCAGGCCAGACCGCCAGTCACGGCCTCAGACGATGCGCCGCAGGCGCTCACGCTAGAAAGCATCCAGGCGCCGCTCCTCAACTTCTCCGCCCCGCTCATCCCCGCCACGCCACGCCACACCCCACCACACCCCGCCACACCCCGCCACCTCCTGCCACACCCCGCCACACCCCGCCACACCTCGCCACTCCCCGCCACCCCCCGCCACACCCCGCCACACCCCGCCACACCCGCCACACCCCGCCACACCCCGCCACACCCCGCCACAACCCGCCACACCCCGCCACACCCCGCCCCACCCCGCCACACCCCGCCACACCCCGTCCCACCCCGCCACACCCCGCCACACCCGCCACACCCCGCCACCCCCGCCACACCCCGCCACACCTCGCCACACCCCGCCACATCCTGCCACACCCCGCCACGACACGGCACGCCATCAAACCGCCTCTGACCGGGAGGCCCTAGGTTCGAGTCCTGACGGCAGCAGGATTTTCGGCACTAGCTTTTCAGCTAGGTCGAATTCAGTCGCTGCCTGGAGGAGAATTCTAGTGGCCGACTGCTCTGATCGGTAGTTTTCCGTGGTTTCTCCCCCTACACACACACTCTTACACTTACATGCATTACACTACCACATATTCCGGGAGGCCGGTCGGGAGCTTAGAGCTTGCACCGCTGGTGGGAGAGTCCTGGTTAGGGGGAAATCCGAATAGCCGATGGTAGGTCGGCGCCGGATCTCGCCATCCAGCGCGGGAAGATCACCACCATCTCCAGAGGAAAAAAAACATGCACTACACTGACGTGACTAATGACCGAAGCAGTTGACGTGCCCGGAAACACGATTCAATCAATCAATCAACAAGCCTCTGCCCCAACCGTGGTCCCGCCCCCGCCGCCTGCCCCGCCCCTTTCCCACGGTCACGCCGCGCTGTACTGCTCCCCGTCCTACTTTTCCCGTTCCCACTCCCCGCATTCCTTGTCGAACCGCTCCTCACTGCCCCCTTTCGTTTCTCTCTGCTCCTCTTGACCCGTTCCTCACTGCCCAGATCTTTTCTATCTCAAACGCTTTGCCTCTTCATGCCCTATCCCTCTCCTTCTAGTCCTGCTCTGTTACGCTCCGTGACGTCATATCCGATCACACTCCTCTCGCTTCTCGCTCCGACCCTTTCTTGTCCGTTTCGCCCAACTCCGCCCCTTTATGCCCATCCTGTCTCTCCGCAGCTCCCCTACCATCCCAGCTGCTCCTCGTCTCTCCTCGCCCTTCCACGTCCCTCCCACTACTCGCCATCCCTTTCCGCTGTTTCCCATCCCTCTCCACTGATTCCACTCCGTCATTCCCCGCTCTCCCCGTCTTTCCAGCCGCTCTCTCCTTCCCTGCTCCGCCCAGCCTCCTCTCCCCACTTCGCGTCGACCCGCTCCGCCCCGGCATTCCACATCGCAGCCTCCTCTTCCGTTCTCGACCCTTCACTCGCTCGAAAGGGAAAACGGCTTCCGGACGTCGAGAGGAGGCAGCAGCAGCAGCAGCAGTAGCCGCGAGCAGCGTTGGCTTTAAAGGTCCCATAGATGTGATCATCTGACTGACTGCAGGTGGAATCACCTGACTGGCTGCAACTGACATCTAAAGGCTGCAACAATTGAAAATACTCGTAATGATATGACTAATATATGAATTAATTCCTTGAATAAACATTATTCCCCACACTCTCCCCACGGACGTAAAAATTTATCGTAGTATCCGAGAAGAAGCAGAGAATAAACTTGGGAAGTGGAGATGAAAAATATGAAAGTGAATACGAAAATAAGTGGAGTCAGAGTAAGCTCGATATAATTTATAATGATTAACTAACGATGTATGAAATATGTTTTGTTCAAAGTTGTGTTAATGTTATTGCATTTAGCCAAGATAAGAACCGTCCCATACTATATTGTTTGTTTAATTTATTGTCAATTAAGTGATGATAAGATTGATGGAGTTAAAGTTATTTCTGAAAATGATCATTAATTCTATTGCAGCGTCATTTAGTTCGGAGAGAATTAAGACTTGCTCCCTTTTGCTGCCACTTGGCCTAAAATTGCGTAGTGTTAAAGATTTAATTAGCTTTGTTTATTATAATAAACTTTAGGAATGTAGTTTATTTTCAAATATTTTTAGTCTCTTTAATATTATTGAGAGTTTTAAATGAAGGGTATATAGAGGTGAAGAATGAAGTGAGTGAAATGTCATAAAAAGTACATGTATGTATGAACGTAATGTAATGTAAAAGTATGTAAGGAATGTAATTAAATCTATGAAGTGTAACTGAAGAGTGTGAAAGAGACAAGTGAAGTACATGCGATAAAAAGGGGGAGGGCCACACTTGAAATATTAACGATTTCAAAATGAGCAGTCAGGGACGAAACCATTTTTTTTTCTAGGGCGAGGGGGTCTAAAGATAGTGTCTAACCGACTTGATGATTTTTTTCACAAAATTTTTCATTTACGTTGCATTTAATTTACTTGTTGATTTATAGTTATTTACAACGCTTGCTACATGCACAACGCTTACGAGACTAATGTCCTCAGTAGTAAACGCACCCCGTTATGGTCAGTAGTCCCATACATAACTCTGGTGCACGTTTTCATCACGGGAGGTGGCGGTGTTCTTCCTCGCTGATGGGCTTGCAGACAGCGACTGAATTCGACCTAGCTGCAAAGCTAGTGCCGTAAATCCTGCCGCCGTCGGGACTCGAACCTAGGACGTCCTGGTTAGAGACACTGCAGTTACATCAGTTCATGTACTGAGCCAGCGCTCCCGGTAGTCGACACGAAATAACTCAGGAAACACTCAATAATCAATCAACCCACCACTCCCCCCTCCTTTCGACATCGACGCAGGAAACACGCCTGTCGCCGTACGCGGCGCAAATCGAAGAAAAAAGAAAACTCACAATTTTCCACCAGTAAAAGCAGAGCTGGAAGAATGGCGGCGCGCCGCGGAGCAGAAAACGAGCGGAGGCTGAGCCAATTACGAGGAAGAAAGAGAGCGCTGTAACCGAAGTCGCAATTGCGCCGGGAGGCGAGAGCGCGGCATAGACTCGGGAGATGCGGCGCGCGGCTTTCCAGCTAATTTTCTCTTTGGTTGCAGCCGCTCGGCTTTTCAGCGTGGAGCACTGCGCTTGCCTCATGTTAACGAAACTCTGTCCCGAAATCGACGCCGCGCAAGTGTTTTCCCACCAAGAGTCTAGTACTTCATTGCTTGGGGTGCAGCTCTTGGCTCTGTGAAATACTCGTATTGTCGTTGTGTGACATATCTTCTGAGCCGACAGAGATGGAATACCGTAACTAAGGGAAGTTTTTATATTCTGTACATGTTATGTCCTAGGGAGTACATGACCTTGTAGTTGGTGGTGGAGCTTGAGTACCCCTGTGATCCTGAGAGCTATGCCGGCGGTAGCGTAGCTACTGGTAGGGCCTCCCTTGCCGGACAGGTCGAAGGAGAGGGGTCAGACGAAGAAGTACTCCAGAAGAGGACCTCAACACGAAAAGAGGACTCACCGAAAAGGGGAGAGGAGCCTCTTAAGTCATGGAGAAGACAACTCCTCTAGGGCACGGGTAGCTCGAAAATAAAACCCCTGGTCCTCCAGGTTGGGGGTTTGGGCATTGGGCTTGCTCCCCATTACCAATAAAAAAAACCAAACTGCAAAACGTCCCAACACGGAGCCTCGAAAAAAAATCGATTTTAGAGGAAATGGAAACACGAAGATTAAAATGGTTTGGTCACGTGAAAAGGCTCGGTTATGAGAGATGGCCCAGAAAAATCTCTGAGTGGCTCCCCTTAGACAGAAGAAAAAGAGGTAGACCCAGAGAAGAATGGCAAAAGCAAGTTATGAAGGACATGCAGAAAAGAGGTCTTGAAGAAGACGATTGGAATGATAGAGAGGCTTGGTGATTGGGATGCGAGACGGCCACAGGAGCTGTAGACAACTCGCAAAAAGAAGAAGAAGAAGACATGTTATGTAATTTACCCTCTCCCATGCAACGGATGAAACGATCAGTATATTATCTTTACTTGCAAATTAATTTATTAACGTAATGCTTGGTTCATGCTTAACGTAGTCATTTAGTTTTACTTATTTCGAATTATGCTTGCCCCTAACCACACTCATAAACATCTTAAGGGAAACGTTCTTATACAATTATTTCTACAACAGTGCTTCTCTCTTAATGGTGTATCGTAAGTTGCAATCAATACTTTTAATTTTGTGGTAGAACAGATTAAACTGTTAACGACTTGGTTTACTATGTTAGTTTATCATTTCTTCCTTTTTTGCTTTGGCTTTTCATTTCCCCCTTTCTATTTCACTAACTTTTCCTCCAGTCCTTCCTCGTGTTCTTATTTTCTTCCCTTCCTCTATTATTGGGCTGATCCCCATGCCGCGGTGATACCCATATCGCGTTCACCTCCGTTTCGCCGATCCCCGTTTTGATGGTTCGTTTCTCTTTCTCCTTTCTCGAATATCTCTGTTCGCATATCCGTGTCTCGCATTCTCCTTGTCTCGCATACTCCTCTTTCGCTTACTCATATTTCGCATACCCCTCTTTCGTTTACCCTCTTTCGTTTACCCTCTTTCGCTTACCCCTCTTCGTTTACCCTCTTTCGCTTACCCTCTTTCGCTTACCCTCTTTCGCATACTCCTCTTTCGCTTACTCATATTTCGCTTACCCCTCTTTCGCTTACCCCTCTTTCGCTTACCCCTCTTTCGCTTACCCCTCTTTAGTTTACTCCTCTATAGATGACTCCTCTTTCGCTTACCCGTTTCGCTTACTCTCTTTCCTTACCCCTCTTTCGCTTACCCCTCTTTCGCTTACCCCTCTTTTGCTTACCCCTCTTTCGCTTACCCCTCTTTCGCTTACCCCTCTTTCGCATACCCCTCTTTAGTTTACTCCTCTATAGATGACTCCTCTTTCGCTTACCTGTCCTTTCTTCCTCTTCCTTACCTCTTTCGCTTACCCTCTTTCGCTTACCCTCTTTCGCTTACCCCTCTTTCGCTTACCCCTCTTTCGCTTACCCTCTTCGCTTACCCTCTTTCGCTTACCCTCGTTTCTGCTTACCTCTTTTCCTTACCCTCTAGTGACTCTCTTCCTTACCCTCTTTCGCTTACTCTCTTTCCTTACCCTCTTTCGCTTACCCTCTTTCGCTCCCTCTTTCGCTTACCACTCTTTGTTGCTCCTCTTTAGTTCACTCCTAGTTTTCTTTAGTTCTCTCCTATTTTCTTATCCGTTATTTTACATTTCATGAGTACATTTAATATGAGAACAAGTTAAAAATGGAATACACATATTGATTCAATAGTACTGAAACATTATGTTTCATTCCATTATGGAAGAATAAATTCCTATTGCATTTCTTAAATTTCTTTGCGCCTTGTCACTTCCTCTTGAAATCCTGTTTATTCTCTTTGAGAAGAAACCAGCAATAATCTCCCATCGTTGCAGGATCCTTACGTCCTTGGCATATCTTCTCCGTTGTAGCAATATCTTGATGAAACTGTTCACCATGTTCACTTATATCACCCAAATTCCGCAGGAAAAATTCAGATGAGGGTGAAGAGAATGCATTTTCAGAGACATTCTATGTAGTAATTGGTAACTTTGTAACCAATCTGTGACCAATGTTTTCTAATTATCTTCTTTCTTTGTCCCTCAAAATGCATTCACAACTCTCTTAAAGGATATTAAAAAAAGAATGTAAGAGATTTTAATTGAATTACAAATATAATATTAATCTAACGACCCTTTTGATGGGACTAAATGAACTTGACATGATTCCATTTTCTAACGGAATTATTAGTTTTCACATTATCTAAATAATGTGGAACATTCCATATTATTGCAGATTATCAATAAGTTCCTTTTAGTTACGAGAAAAGGAAAAATTGCTTATTCAATGAGAAGTATTCCTTCAGTGATCTTCTAATCGGATCGTGACATTTGCATCAACAACGACTTTTTATTAAACATACATCGCGATTAGAAATTGATTTGACAATAACAATCTGTTGCAGGGCCATTAAACCTCAATCAATCACTTTCTTATTAAGATGTATCCACTTGGTGGGAAGGAACGTAAGATCACTAGATCGAATATGAGTTGAGCGACCTTCGCGTTTCACTCTCTCCAACTGCTTTCATGGGGAAACCTGTCAGCCGGAGCCTAATTGCTCGGCGCTATTCTCCTGGTAGTAGTTAAGAAGCCCGTAGGAAGGTGTACCCTTCAGCCAATCAACAAGCAGCTCCAGCCGCTAGGTACTACGAGTCTAAGCTGTAATAAAAAGGAGCAAAAACGAATAGAAAAAGAAGGATAAAAATTAGGCGAACTGGCTTCGCGTAACGTGTGGTTTCGTCGCACGTTTCTCGAGTCACTTCCTCGACTTCGGGTGCTTCCGCGGGATGATGGAAATACCGCAGCACTAGTTGTTGGACGTCCGCTCGTGCTCCGTTCCCGGTTCGACCAGTCCACCGGAGGAAGTTCCAGCCCGAGATTTTCTCGCCTCTCACGAGTATTGGCCTTTCTAGCCACTGGCGACTCTCCCTTCCCTGTATTAGCCGCGTTTTGTGTCACTTAGCCTGTATGGTTGAAATTTGAATGATAGTCACTATGTGAAAATAAAATTCAAGTACTTAGCTTTCTTTTCTCGATTGATTGATTTTTTCGTGTTTCCGGGCGCGTCAACTGCTTTGCTCATTAGTCCCGTTAGTGTACTGCATGTTTGTTTCTCGGGAGATGGCGGTGGTGTTCCCCAGCTGGATGTCGAGATCCGGCGCCGACCTACCGTCGGCTAGTGGGGTTTCCCCCTAACCAGGACTCTCCCACCAGCGGGGCACCACCTCAGCCGGGACAAGCTCTAAGCTCCCGACCGGTCTCCTGGCACGTGTGGTAGTGTAGTGAATGTTAGTGTAAGTGTGTGTGTAAGGGGAGAGGATAGGACAAAGAATGGGAAGGACAGATCGCGCGCGGTCCGTGGCCCGTTTGGTAGGGTACTGCTCCGGCATTCGCCTGGTGTTGATCGGACAGACCTCGGAAAACTACTTATCAGAGCAGTCGGACGCTAGAATTCTCCTCCAGACAGCGACTGAATTCGACCTAGCTGAAAAGCTAGTGTCGAAAATCCTGCCGCCGTCAGCTCTCAAACCGTGGACATGTGGCGTCCGATATAAGGGTATTGCTTCAACTAATGTTGTAATTGATGAGTGCGAGCAATTAGAATGCTTATATAAAACTGTCCATCCGGACTAAAAAAGTAAAACCAAACGAATACGCTGATAGGACGCTGATAGGACACATTTTCTTGAAAAGTGGAAAATATGGGGATTGGATAATTTTTATAAACTTCCAAATCAGAGGACTCAATTTCGAAATAAGGAAGAACGACAAATAAAATTGAATGTTTCCTCATCCATCCTCCAATAATTCTTCATTTCGAAGTTCTTTAATTAATGCTTCACAATGTGCGACCCATAACCTCACCATGGATGAATACCATGGCGTTCTTTAAGGCCTCACGTTTCCTCTTTATTTTTTACTTCATCAGCATTCAACATTGATTAGTTATTACAAAATATGAAGTAGCACAAATACAACTTTTTGTGCCTCATCCATCGTAAATCACGAGCAAAACTACATCAAACATTGGACGAAATGCAATCCGTTCGTCAAATTTTTTTGTCAAAGTTCAAAGAACTTCCACAAGGTTCTTAATCTAAGATATATGCCAAATGTCTTTCACAGTGTAATGCCGACATAAGGCGACGGTCGACCGATGAGAAGCGCACTGGCTACTGGCGATCTCTGCCGGCCGCGGGGCACACTTCGAGAGCTGGCAGTAGGCTTTCGGCAACGGTCTTCCTCGCGAATCCAATGAATTGACCGGGAAATTTATAAAGTAGGCCAAATGCATTTGAACACAACGGATCGTCTTTCAAATTGTAGGAAAATTAAACCGCTGTTATTGTACATGGAGGAAAATATGCTAGCACAGTGTATACGAAAATTGCGGTTGGTTGGTTGGTGATTCCGGGCGCGTTAATATATTAGGTCATTAGTCCCGTAAGTGTAGTGCATATTTTTCTTCGGGCGATGAGAGTGATCTGCCACCGCTGGATGGCAAGATCCGGCACCTACCTACCGTCGGCTAGCGGGGTTCCCCCCTAACCAGGGCTCTCCCACCGGGGCAAACTCTAAGCTCCCGACCCGTCTCCCGGAATATGTGACAGCGTCTCCCGATTAGAGGCGCTGCAGTAACAGTTGATGCACTGAGCTACCGCTCCCGGAAGCACTTAAAACAAATTCGAGACACTAGCTTGAAAATTGGAACTGTCCCCAAATATGAGAACGTCTAATCACCTTAACACAGGATGGTCAAAACATTGGGGTATCTTGCGGACAGCCTGGAGTTCTGTCTTTGACTCAGGTAGTGGTGGATTTAGGCATGGGCACCGTGGGCACTGGCCCCTAGGCGGCAAAGTTTTAGGGGCGGCAAATTTTCAAAAGTTCAAAAATAATTCAAAAGTTTCTTTTAGTCGAAAAAATTATTTATTGACAGGAATTACAATTGCATGTGTTGATTGAAAACGGGAATTTGCGATCGGAGAGATGACCAACGAAGAACGATGTCGTGAATATTTTAAAAAAAAATATATATATATATATATATATATATATATATATATATATTAATTCAAGTTTTAAATACTATACCTTGCAGCTTGTCAAAGCGCATATTTTTGCTATATAAACATTTTTATTAAATTATCGTAATTCAAGTAAACAATAAATAGTAAATATTTGTCGTATACATTTTCATAGCTATTGTTTTCTTTATTTCGTTATATCTCGGTTAATATTCAAAGAATCACTTGAATTTTTGTTTGCCCAAAATATTTTTGCTGTACATGACCACGATTCAACTCAATTTACCACAAAGTACAACTTTTAAGTAGTAATTAACAAAAAATTGACCCATTTCCTATGCATTCTTATTTTCAACTTAGTATTATATGTTAGGAACCTTGAGTTTTGAAAAACTTCCAGTGAGAAAATTATTCATTAAGGTATAAAGAGCGCTTTTAAAAAAAACTTGAGCCCCAAATATTAAAAATTACAGAAGATATAACAATTTGTTTGGACAGCGCAGTCGAGCGTTGCTGTCAATTGTCGACTCGTTCCTTCCCCGCATTTGTAAACATATTCGGACCGATTTTTTATGTCAACCTATTGTGAACAGTCGTTTTTTTAATTGAAATAGCGACTTTCTTTGTATAATTGGCATTAAATTAATCAAGATTTAATTGACTGCAGGATAAAGTTAAAAGTCGTAAGTAAAAACGAAACGAAGACTAGTGAAAACTTGGCATACATGTAACCATTTTATTTAATTCTTCTGTGTATGCAACAATGAGTGTAAAACGACTCAAGTTGAGTGCTGCATACAGTAAAAGTGTTCTCACGTGCGGTAGTGTGGGTCTTGATACTAACTTAGAGTACGTAATGTTCTCAAAAATTAGAAATATACATCGTCTACACTACCCTTCATATTACACAATTTCCACTCAAGTTCATTAAATTTACTGAGATTGCATTAATGTTATTGAGTACCGGTAAATCATTATCTTGTATTGTTGTATAAAAGAAAATATTGGTGTTACAGAATGGCACAGACTTTTTCTTAGTAAAGTTTTCTAATTTCCTTGGTGTGAACTGCCTTGCCCCATTCCTGTTTCCAGCTGCCATCTCTCGCACCCAAAGTACATTTTTTGGATTTTTTCTCAATTTTTAGGTTTCTTAATAGTAGAATCAAAATATTAATTTAAAGGCATTAAAGAACAACAAAACCTCGTCCTAAATGGAAATTTTCATTGAAAAATTATCTTTTAAAAAAAAATAGCGTTTACCCGCTATTGAAAATACAAATTTTGACGTTCTATTCACAGGAATCTACTGAGTTTACGAAAAACTAAATTGGAAGCACCACCACTCACATATGCAATTATGTACACACATTGATGGATATATCCATATTAAGGGCGTGAGAGATATTTCAAAAAAAAGTACATTCGTATAATTTTTGAAAAAACAAAAAATACACCAAAATGAACGTTACGTTATATTAGACGGCGCAATTAGCACTATCCGTTGGAAGAGTCTGAAGAAAAAAATTGGAGCCATTTTGAGCAAATGGCATTTGAGCGTTTGTGAAAACGCAGAAGTTTGAACTCGTTTCCACACAAAACTCTTGAGTTTTCGAGAAACTTTATTTGACATTATTTAAAGCACATGTACTCATAAATACAATAATATGAAGAAATAGCCTCTAATTTAAGTATTATCGACATGAAAGACGAGTAAAAACATAACATTTTTGGAATGTCTGTGTCATTTTATACAGCGCATTTAGCACTATCCCTAGCAAACGGACGGGACGGACGGGACGGACGGGACGGACGGACGGAAGGACGGACGGACGGACGGAGGATGGAGGACGGACGGACGGAGGATGGACGGATGGACGGAGGACGGACGGACGGACGGACGGACGGAGGATGGACGGACGGATGAGGACGGACGGATGGAGACGACGGAGGGATGGACGGATGGATGAGATGGAGGGTGGAGGAGGAGGGAGGATGGATGGATGGGATGGATGGGATGGGTGGAGGATGGATGAGATGGATGGATGGATGGATGAGATGGAGAGGATGGATGGATGGATGGGATGGATGGATGGATGGATGATGGATGGATGAGGAGGAGTGGATGGACGGATGGATGGATGGATGGATGGATGGACGGATGGAGGATGGATGGATGAGAGGAGGACGGATGGATGGATGGAGGATGGAGGAGGATGGATGGATGGACGGATGGAGGACTGGATGGGGGAGGACGGACGATGGATGGAGGACGAGGAGGATGGACGCGAGGAGGATGGATGGATGGACGGAGGATGGAGGAGGAGAGGAGATGGAGGAGGACGGACGAGGACGGACGGGACGGAGCGGAGGACGACGGGACGGACGCGGACGGAGGGACGGAGGACGGACGGGACGGACGGGACGGACGGGACGGACGGGACGGACGGGACGGACGGGACGGACGGGACGGACGGGACGGATTTTTTATTTAAAGGAATGATGTTTTAAATAAATTTTGAACAGTGGATTATTCAGTGTTATAGACAGATTTTGTTGGAACAATTTGTAGCAATTCCTTAAAAACATTTCATGTATTTAGACAACCTTGCCTGGCAGCTTTTCGCTTTCCTTAATAGTCGCCAAATATTAGAAAAGCTTTTTACTCATAAAAATTAACTTTATTACCGAACTGAGACGTACACCCGTGCAATTCGGTCGCATCGAATATCAGTCATCAGTTTAATGTCACATTTAGTTGCACATCTCTGAACTCGTGGGGAATTATCGGGAAGCGCCAGGCCAGAAAAATGTAATAGAGTGACCAAGAAGCTTTTGTCCTCTAGAGTAATGCGCGAGGAACGTGTATTTGAGGCATCTGACCCTAAAATACTTTGTTTAGGATTTTAACAATGCCGCTCGAGTGTTGCAGATTGCAATTAAAGTGAATATGTAGATGCGTTTTTTTTTCGACAAATCCTTCAGATTTCAAAGTGAAAGTACAATTCGTCAAGTAACCTGCATATGGTGTGGTACCATTCCAAGGGGATAAGTAATGTAGGTTTAGTTACTTTTCATAGAAACAAGATCCTGCCACTGAACAGCAGAAATCCAATTTTTCCCTAGGGTATCTTGAAAATGAAAACATGTGGACCGTCTCGGTCGTCTCTTCCTTTCTTCAATTGAGTACTCAGCCCTTGGAGGAACGGGAAGTGAACGGTTGTACTTATACGCACAAGGTCCTAGAACGCTTCGTGTAGGAGTTATTCAACTATTTAGACTTTGACAATGGGGCAGTGTGTTGTGGCTTGCATTCGACGTGAATATTTATTTATTGATTCATTTATTCATGTTTCCGGGCGCGTCAACTGCTTCGGCCATTAGTCCCGTAAGTGTAGTGTATGTTTATTCAGGGAGATGGCGGTGAGCTTCCCCCGCTGGATGGCGAGATCCGGCGCCGACCTACCTTCGGCTAGTGGGATTTCCCTCTAACCAGGACTCTCCCACCAGCGGGACACCGCCCCAGCCGGGACAAGCTCTAAGCTCCCGACCGGCCTCCCCGGAATATGTGGTAGTGTAGTGCATGTTAGTGTGTGTGTAAGGGGAGAAGATAGGACAAGGAATGGAAAGGACAGATCGCGCGCGGTCCGTGGCCCGTTTGGTAGGGTACTGCTCCGGCATTCGCCTGGTGTTTATCGGAGAAACCACGGAAAACTACCGATCAGAGCAGTCGGTCACTAGAATTCTCCTCCAAACAGCGACTGAAAATCCTGCCGCCGTCAGGACTCGAACCTAGGACCTCCCGGTCAGAGGCGCTGTAGTGACATCTGTTGATGCACTAAGCTACCGCTCCCGGTACGTGAATATTTAGATGCGTTTTTTTTTTTCAACAAATACTTCATATTTTTTAAGCCAAAGTGCAGTACGTCACGACTCCTTCTTTAGAGACCTCACATCTAAAGATTGGTGGCGAGTGAGAGCAGCATAAGGTATGCCACTGAAATAATCTAGAAGACGATATACGTAAAAGTAAAAAGTAGCATATTTTGAAATATGAAACTCAAAGCAAGAGAATTGTGGCAAGTGTGACCGTGTGGCCTAATGGATAAGGCGTCGGACTTCGGATCCGAAGATTGCAGGTTCGAGTCCTGTCACGGTCGAATAATTTTCATTTCTTTGGAAGTGTAATCTAACTGCAGCCGTTATACAACAAAATTACAGATTGATCAATAGATAACTAATTTGATGGTTTCATTTCAATGTAGAATGCACAATGTTTCAGAAAATACGCGCGATATTTCATAGCCTTTTTCTACTGGGATATGATCTATGCCTAAGGCATTATATACTAGCCTAAGACATAGTTCAGCATATTACGCCTAAGGAATTAATTACTAGCAAGTTTATTGCATGCATCATTGCAAGATGGAGGCGGTCAGCTTCATTGATAAGCTACTTAATTGCATCTTTGGGGAGGGGATAGTGTCTTTAGGGTGGAGGAGGAGGGGAATTGTAGTGTAGTCTTCGCTTGGGAGAGGCTGAGTGAGAGGTTGATGTGAGAGGTCGTTCAATCGCGCTTTGTGGCTAATGAATTTATTAGTAAGAACGGTATCGGTTCAGCACCTCTCATGGTATTGCCTTTGAAAAACAGATCCTGAGCTGTGACCACATAACTTTAGAACTACTAGCAATGTTGTAGCGTGGTAACGTATGCCTTCTATAAACAGTGCCTCTCAAATTGAGTATTGGAGCACTCCAGTTGATTTCCAATATACTGCAATTTTCTGAAGTGTATTTGTTAGAAAGCATCCGTTAAGAAAATCACAACATCAGTTAAATGTGAAATTTTCAGAACAGTTGGAAAAATGCATGTTAATTACATGTGCCGTTCAGCGTATACAGGACAGAATTTTATTACTGTTACGAATCTACCGAACGCAAAGTCCCCGCAACACCGTAAGCACTCATCGCAACCGTTTGTACCGCCGGTAATTAATTTACCTGCCGTTGTATTACCACTCAAAAGACGTCGCTGTCCGTTCGCCTCTTTCTTGAGGTAATTTAAATAAGAAACCCTTAAGTCATGAAAAATAAATATATTATTAGTGAATACATGTAACCAGAATCAAAAGACAAACGTTACCTTCTCCAATTCCGCGGATACGGATCTTATCTTATCTTATCTCTTATCTTACTTTAGAGCCATCAATATATTTAACGCTTACTTTTGAACTTGTTCCTTTCTTAGAACCACCGATTAATTTGCTGAAGTACCTTCCCGAAGATTTTGTCAAACTTCCAATATCCTGAAGTCCCTACTAATTATTGCGTTATGATACCAGAATTTCAACGTTCATATTTACAGCCTACATTGATGCGTCCGTCAAAACGCCAATTTGATCCAGCCTCTTCCAATAAAACCCGCGTTGTAGTGTCATGGTTCCTATTATCCTTGTCTCCTATCACAATAACAATATTATATTCCATCAATCTCTCCCATGATATTGGATATCATTATCCTGTTTTACTAGCTCGTCGTAATAATAGGAAGCAACGTCAACGAATTTATATCCGTGAGTACGCAGAACCGGTCCATACGGGAAACTGTAAATAACACTATTATTATTGTAGGGACTAATTCTCATTAATTAAAAATAAAAATCTGAAATGTGTTTCCATGGTTGAATAACGACAACTGCGTTTATTTCCTTGTAATTATTTAAATGATTACTTTAGCCAAAGAAAAATACAACAATCTCAAATATTTTTCTTTAAGTTAACGACACTACTAAATGATACTAAATATTTTGAATTACTTTCATTAATTTATTATTGGTGCACCTTCCGAAATTTACTATACTATTACTCATTATTGGATCCATTTAGCGTTGCTTCCAACCACAATCTCACAAATGTTGTCCTACAATGTATTTTAAACTTGGTCTTGCTACACAAAAACAAAAAAATGTCAAAAGTTTTATCACTTCCCTTTTTGGAGTAGCTGCTGCTGTACACTCACGACCCCATCAGTTTCCACAAACCTGGCGACCACACATTCCTATTCCATCCATTTTTTTCACGAATAACTTAGCACTATGCCTCTGACAAAACTGTATATTAGAATTCACCGCGCCTACCACCCGTCTCCGTCCGTGCCTTACGACGGCCCTCCTTATCATCCTCTGACCACCCTCGACTTTTTCGAAGCGCTTGCTTTAAAAAAAAAACAGTCGACGGTTGTCCTTACGCTGTTTATCCTTTCCATTTCCAATTCCCCTCTACTAATTATACACAACTAAATGTTTTAGAAATTCGTATCATTTCCGAAATATCCATATATTGTTGTATTCTTTTGACTCGTACACGAATATTCTTTCAATTTCTAAATGCGATTTCTCATCGCTCGTCATGCTTCAAAAACACTTGACGGCGCTCTCTTCCCATGGCACCATTATTTTTAAAAAATTCATAATATTTCTTTTTGTATGACGGGATCATTACAGCAGTAACTAACGCTACATCCCTCACTTTTGCTACGAGTTCATACATTTCGTACAAAAATTATATTTTCATATCATAACAACTATACAAGCAAAATAAGCAGTTACTTGGAAAAGGCCCTACCCACCGGGACCTCTCGCCCCAGAAAAAAATAAATCATAAAATATTCAAAAAATGGTTACAAATGTTGTATCAGTAAAATAATTGATTTATAAATATATACGTGCAAGTCTGTAATGAATTAGTTATGTTCATTTGTGTTTGAACAAAAAGTTAATCCATTGTAATTAATGAGTTTTATTTAACGAGGAGGATATTTTCTTGATTGGGTCTCTATTTTGTGTTTGAGGGTCCACAGTACCTACGTACGACCCTGCCCATACACAATTAATTTAGAAACCCATGACAGTTATTGAATTGAATATTAAGGTGCAACTTTTCAGAATTATGAATATGTAAACTATATTATGAAAAAAAATTTATTAAAAATTAACCAATTACACCTATTAAAAATAAAAATTTCAGTAAAATAATTCTGAATTTGTACAATAAAATGTTTTACTTAATTAAAATATATGTTAATTGTCCGAAATTATTGTAATAGCGTGCGGCAATGAGAAAACCTTTCCGGGGCCTAGGGCTTTGAAACCTGCAGTGTTAATTAAAACACTCATGATAAATCGTCGTTTCAGATTACCACTAACTAGAGTATTAAGGTTTCTTTGTTTATAATCGCCCGCCCCTAATTACATTACATTACATTTATTTGAACTGCAATTGGGTATGACCTGGTGGCAGTTAATTAACAATAATTACAATAATAATAACACTTAACATTAATAATAACAACAATATTAATAATAATAACGATATTAATAATAATAACAATAATAATAAAGGAGTACAGTACAAGCCGAACATGCAATAATCATACTATCACTAATATTAAGTATTATAACAAATATTTCAACTCGTATGATATATATAATTATAATTATATGTCGGTGATGCTAAAATTTAATACAAGCTACATAAATATTGGCTAAATTTATTGTTTTTAATTCATTGATCGCGTTCACTACAATTAACTGCACGACACTGCACTGCACAACACTACACTACACTACACTACACTACACTACACTACACTACACTACACTGTTTTTGCTTTGAGTTACACTGACCAGCACTACATCGCACTTCACCGCACTTCACAGCACTTCACCGCACTTCACCGCACTTCACAGCACTTACTCATTTAATGTCTATTACTATCATATTGTTCTAACTTATTTCTAAAACTTCGGTTTACACTACACTACACTACACTGTTTTTGCTTTGAGTCGAAAATTGCTGCGGTAAACTGTTCCAATCTTTAATTGTTCTGTTACAAAGGAAAATTTCCAAGATCTGAATTTTGTTTCCTTGTTCGAATTTTGTGAGTGTGATCGCTTGGCCGAAATAATTTGGTTTTCTAGTCTAACCTGAATTTCTTCCAAGCTGTTTGACCTACGTATGATTTATAAAGAGCGCAAAGCCTCGCCCTTGTTCTTCTCATTTCTAGAGGTTCCTATGCCTTTTTATCGCGTTAGTTCTGTAGGTAAACTTATTCGCTTTTCTCTGTATTCTATCTAGATTTTTCCGGTGCGACTTTCTGTATGGATCCCAACATGCCACTCCGTATTCCATGAGAGGGCGAACCAGCGAAAAATATGCTAATTCTTTGCGTTTGCAGAGCTTTTCTTAGAATTCGCATTACAAAATGCAAAGACTTCCACGTTTTCCTAACTACCTGATTTATATGCTTCTCCCACCCTAATTTACTATCTATATGAATGCCTAAATACTTGCATGATGAGACTCTTGGGATGATGACTCACCTAAACGATAGTCTGGTTCCTCATAATTTCGTCCCCGCCCGAACGTTATTGTTTTGCTTTTCGATCCGTTAATTCCCAGTCATTTTTTCAGCCCAATCACGTAAATGTTCTAAATCCTGCTGTAATATTTGTTCGTCAGCGCTACTTTTGATTTTTCGGTATATAACACAATCGTCTGCAAATAAACGCACCTTTGATTGTATGTTAACGTGGAGATCATTTACGTACGCTAAGAAAAGTAATGGCCCTATGACACTTCCCTGTGGAACCCTGAAGTAACAATACCCGTAGTCGAAAACTGAGTGCCAATTCGAACTTTTGTTTCCTGTCTCTAAGAAATTCGCTACCCACTTCACGACTCTAGCATCAATTCCTGAAGTTAATAATTTCCTGATAAGTAGGTTATGCGGTACTACGTCGAATGCTTTCGCAAAGTCGATTACGATTGCATCCACCCTCCCACCCGCGTCAACTTCGTCAGCTAGATCTTGCAAAAAGAAACGATTTGGCTTTCCACGAATATTTACTTCTAAACCCATGCTGTCCGTGAAAAAACCAGTTCGCTTTTTCCCATTCGCGGCGAATGTACCCGGCTATTAAATGCTCCATTATTTTGCATACTACTGATGTGAGCGATACTGGTCTATAATTACAAACTTTCGTTTTATCACCTTTTGAAAATAGGGACCACTATAGCTGTCTTCCAATCGTCTGGTAGACTTGCATTATTGATTGAAACATTGAATAATCTTAACAAATACGGCAATACTGCCTCCCACCGAGTTTAATAAAATCTGTCGAGATGCCGTCTGGTCCGCGTGATTTACCGTTTTTCAGTGATTTTATACGTTTGCGGAGTTCCCATGCATGAAGCTTGAACTGGTTTTCTATTGGAAAATAATGAACTTGCTCCTGCGCCCGTTTTGGTTTGAATATTGATACAAAATACGCGTTGAACGCATTTGCTTTCGCTTGGTCGCCGTGCAATGGCGCGTTATCTGCGTCTAGAATTTCCTGAATTTCTTCCTTATTCCCCCGGCGTCTGCGGACATATTTGTAAAAGTCTGACCAATTATTTCTTCCTGTCTCCAAAATATTTCTTAAAAATAATTCATGCGCAATTTTCTTTTCTTTTTCTAATTCCCTGTAGAATTTTTTAAAAGTTATCATGTCAGCAATGCTGCGATGTCTCCTATTAAATGCTAGTCTAACTTTTCTCTTTAAACGCCGTACCGCCCCGTTATAATATTCAGGATCAGGATTTCTTTTCAGTATTTTGCAAGGAACGAACGTATCTAAAGCTGTTTCTACGATTGTTTTAAAAGCCCCCCATTGTTCCTCCATACCCCCTTCTGTTCTTAGAAAGTAGTCGTATTTTTCCCTTAAGAAACTACGTAAACCTTCGACGTTTGCTTTTCTATATTGCCTGACTATCGTTCCTTTCACCTTAGGTCGCGTAATTACATTTGTTTGTACTTCTACCATCACTGCTTTGTGGTCGCTAATCCCCTGAAAGACGTCGCAAGAAAGGAACATTTCTGCAGGGTGAACAAGGAAAATGTCCAAAATTGCGCTCTGCCGCGTGGGTTGGTCGACTACCTGCGTTAAACCCTGCTCCCATACTAGTCGATTGACGCGCTTTTGAATTTTCCTGTCGCATACCTCTCCTTTCCAGTTAGCGTCGGAAAGTTTAGGTCGCCAGCGACAAGAATAGAACGACCGTTTCTGTTTTCCACCCTATCACCGATTTCATCTAAAATTTCATAACCGTCGTTTGGCGGCCTGTAACAAGCAATAATTTCCACGGAATTATCTAGTACGTCAATTACCATTCCTAACATTTCAAAGTTGTTACTAAACCAACTATTCCCAACTATTAACGAGGTCTTGACGCAGAGAAAAACGCCCCCGCCTCTTGTTTTTCTATCTCTTCGATATAATTTATAACCGTAATGTAAAATTTCAGAATTAGCTACCTCATCTGTTAACCACGATTCTGTCCCTATCACTATATCTGGATCACATGTATCAACTAAGTTGTTTACTCTAACAATGAATTGAGGACCTCACTCAATCAAATTTTTCTTGATTGATAGAATGTTGAAAATGCATCAACCGTGACAGGATTCGAACGTGCAATCTTCGGATCCGAAGTCCGACGCCTTATCCGTTAGGTCACACGGTCACGCACAGTACCATTATTCCGGTTTGGATTGAAAATTGCTACAGAATATGTAATGCAATGATTGAGTTACACCCACTAATAGAAATTTCACTGTGAGCTCTTAAAGGAATAAATCATAAGTAGCACCCTATGCACCTTTTTCCAGTTCGTGTGTCTTCTGACGTATTTCTCCACTTCGTGTGTGTATCTTGTTTTTGATGTACTAGCATACCCGTGCGAGAACTCTCGCCTGGTAAACTCCATTTTCCTATTTTTCCGTTTCCATATTAAGCCTGTAATATATCATTTCCTTCAAGACCCTCACTGCAGCGCCTCTAACCGGGAGGTCCTAGGTTCGAATCCTGACGGCGGCAGGATTTTCGACACTAGCTTTTCAGCTAGGTCGAATTCAGCTGCTGTCTGGAGGATAATTCTAGCGGCCGGCTGCTCGGATCGGTAGTTTTCCGTAGTTTCTCCGATCAACACAAGGCGAATGCCGGAGCAGTACCCTAACAAACGGGCCACGGACCGCGCGCGATCTGTCCTTCCTCTTCCTTGTCCTATCCTCTCCTCTTACACACACACACTAACATGCACTACACTACCACATATTCCCGGAGACCGGTCGGGAGCTTAGAGCTTGTCGAGACTGGGGCGGTGCCTCGCTGGTGGGAGAGTCCTGGTTAGGGGGAAACCCTACTAGCCGATGGTAGGTCGGCGCCGGATCTCGCCATCCAGCGGGGGAAGATCAACACCATCTCACGAGAAAAAAACATGCACTACACTAACGGGACTCATGACCAAAGCAGTTGCGCAGTAGTTTACATTCTGTCCCATAGAAAGCACTTATGGCACTACCTTCATCTAGCAATCTGTCGCTCAGGATGACCCCGATGCTTATGTATTTTGTACGTCTTTCCTTGGATTAGGCATATGCCGTGGGAGTCAGGCTTTTCTTCTTCTTCTCGTATCCTTCTTCAGCGAACTCGAGAAGCTGTGACTTCTTGAGATTACTGTGGGCGTTCAGGCTGAGTTAATTTATTTATTAAAATTATTTTTAGTTTGTTTTCGGTTTAATTTTCATTATAAATTAATAAACACGATCAATGTAAAATTGAAGTTTGTTGCCAATGAATTTTATTTTAGATCACTAAACTAGTTTTGAAACATCGCATCGATATTTCAAAATATCGTTGCCTAAAAACATAGATGATTTTTTATCGATGTTTTATTAATATATATATATATATAATTTTGAACATCGATATCGTATCGTATCGATGTCGCTTTACTATCTGCCACCACCAATAGAATTCCGTATCGGCGGCAACTGTTTTTGAGGCACAAAGGCTGTGAGACATTGTATCACTTTAGAACATGTTGAGGCAAGTTATGTTTCAAAAATAAGAAACACCAGCACTATGATCCATTTGACAAAATTTTCAATCAAGTTCATTGAATTTATTAAGCCTTTATTAATGTCATCGACTAGACCATTCTCTCACACGATACGGGATTGTACGAAGGAGAAAGTAGCATATTTTGAAATATGAATAATGAAGCAGAAAATAGAGTTGAGGTGGGACCGTGTGGCCTAATGGATAAGGTGTCGGACTTCGGATCCGAAGATTGCAGGTTCGAGTCCTGTCACGGTCGATAATTTTAATTACATTCGATTTATCTGATTAGGTTATTTCAATGTGAATGCTCGATATTTCAGTGCTGTTTTCCACAGTGAAACGAACTAATCCTAAGGCATTAAATAACAGAGTGCAAGATCATTGCATTTCTCATGGCAAGATGGTAGGGGATAGTATTTCAGGTTGGTCATTCTTTCGGGGAGAAGGAAGTGAGACATAGAGATAACTTCGTGTAGAACAGTCAAGAACGATATGAGGCATAGAAATGCTGTAAGACGATTCAATGAATCATTTTTGAAGCGCAGTGTCTATGCGACTGAAGAATTTGTTGCGGCATGTGTTGTTCCCAAAAAATCGAAACACATATTCACTACGATTTATTTTACGATTTATTAATTTCCAATCTAGTACATGTAATTTACTAAGATTTTATTAATGTAATCGGGTATAAATTTCCGCGAACGATACAGAATTGTACGAAAGATTATGTAGCACGGTCTGAAATATGAGACATGGAGCTGATGGGTAAAAGAAGTGCAACCGAATGACCCAACGGACTTCAGTTTCGAAGATTACACATTCCAGTTCTGTCACGGTCGAATAATTTCCACTATATTCGATTTGTAGTCTAGCAGGAAGCAATTAGTCTCCTATATTATTTCAGTAGTATACATACCTATTGTAGCTCTCACACGCAAGCAATCTTTATAAATGAGGTCTCCAAAGAAAAAGAATTTTACGGAGACGTGACGAATTGTAGTTTGACTTTAAAAACATGAAAGATTTGCTAACAAACGCATCTAAATACTCATGTCAAATGCAACTCGCAACACTTTCAACATTTTAAAATCTATATTGTTAAATAACTCTTAAACAAAGCGCCCTAGGACCCTTAAAAGTAAAAGTTTGAGGCCAAAGTCCTCAAGGCGCCCTATAGGTTTTCTCCTTGCGGCACGTCATTACAACAATTTTGTACAACTACCATTTAATGTAATTAATTAAAACATTTTATACAAATTCAGAAAGTAAAAAGTCTCAAAGAAACGTTCCTCATATTGTAATATACAGGATGAGACCTTGAACATTCTATTACATTTTTGCAAATTTGAGGCTTCTCTGTTCTATCCCAGCTGTTCAGAACCTTTACAACCTAATTAGTTGATATTCTACGCGATTGCATTACGCGGATGTACTGTATTACGCTCAGTAATAACGTTAAATAAATTTAATTAGTATTGGCATAGTGTATTTTATTATTATCAATTACAAGAAGACATATAGAACAACTGAGGGAGGATAAAAGGGTCTTGAATTGGTTTGGTTTGGTTTTTTCGTGTTTCCGGGCGCGTCAACTGCTTTGCTCTTGACTCTCGTTTGTGTACTGCATGTTTTTCTCGGGAGATGGCGGTGATCTTTCCCCGCTGGATGGCGAGATCCGGCGCCGAACTACCGGCGGCTAGTGGAGTTTCGCCCTAACCAGGACTATCCCAGCAGCGGGGCACCGCCCCAGCCAGGACAAGCTCTAAGCTCCCGACCGGTCTCCCGGAATATGTGGTAGTGTAGTGCATGTTAGTGTAAGGGTGTGCGTAAGGGGAGAGGAAGGACAGATCACGCGCGGTCCGTGGCCCGTTTGGTAGGGTACTGCTCCGGCATTCGCCTGGTGTTGATCGGAGAAACCACGGAAAACTACCGATCAGAGTATCCGGCCACTCGAATTCTCCTCCAGGCAGCGACTAAATTCGACTTAGCTGAAAATATAGTGTCGAAAATCCTGCAGCTGTCAGGACTCGAACCTAGGACCTCCCTTTTTTAAGGTCGCATCAACATTTAGGTCATTAGCGACCACTATTGGAGTTAACGTTGTGGTAACTATGAAAATGAAACGAAATGGCAATGAAAAGGGGTGAAAGGACGAACGCAAATACAACCATGCCCTGGACGGGACTCGAACCAACGACGATTCGGTACGAGATCGCTACAACACTAATGCCTTAGAGTACCACAGAGTACGGTATTTATTCAGTTTACTTATAAACTTACCTTAAGCTTTGGATTATTTGCCATTGCTCCTGTAAGGTTACTGTATCACTAGATAGTGCGGTCTAAAATATTCGAACCGATGACACTCAGATTAACAGATATTCAAACACATATTCAAATGAATACACTGTAACAGAAAAGAGTAAATTTGCAATAAATTAGCAAGGCCTTCCAAAGTAGTAGCAACTACTTGGTCTCTGCCCTGAGGGAGCCTGCGATATGACAGACGAAACGTCAGACTCTCAGCCCACTATGCAGCGTCACCCGGACAGCCAAGAAGTCATTGACTGGAGCTGCGGAAGCTTACGTGTATATAGGGTGAGTCACGTAACTCGGGGCACCTCCTGTCACGTTTGAACGGTTCAAGTTATTGCAAAGCAGTTTCACGAAAGTGGATGAGGGAATGGGGCTAATTGACACGGGTATTTATTTATATTTTACCACGTGTATTTTACGAGATATTTGAGGTAACTTTGCTTTTTTTACATGGAATTTTGAATATTTTTAATATATTTTTCAGTATATCAAAAATTGATATACATATTGTCATATGTTAGATCAACATTTTTTGAGTAATTTTGATTTTTTTAGTATCATTGAATTCCTCTTTTTACGCTCGTCATGACAGACTGAAAAATATGTATTGTTCCATTTGCAATAAATTAGCAAGGCCTTCCAAAGTAGTAGCCTTCCAAAGTAGTTTTAATATATTTTTCAGTATCTCATGACGAGTGTAAGAAGACGTATTCATTGATATACGTATTGTCGTATGTTAGATAAGCATTATTTTGAGTAATTTTGATGTTTTTGCGACTCATATTTAACGTATATTGTGAATGTAACAGTTCCACACGAAAGGTCATGCAGCGCTCCACTAGCAAACATTAAAATTGTTTGCTCGAAATGTGCAATATTCTATGTACAGACTTAATTATTTATCCTTATTGCGTTTTGTTTCAAGATCCCATTAATATCCTGCGATGTAAAACCTCTTTAATGGAGTTGAAGTAATAAACAACTTTATTACAATACATACTTATGAAAAACCTTTATTTTCAATCCTTCAATTCCTTGAATCAACGCAAGACAAAAAATCTGAATACGCGTAGGGATGGAAAGCAGAGTTCAGGAGAAAATTGCAAGTTTTGAGAATATTTGAAATAGGTTTGGTTATGAAATACTAAAATCAGCTACTCTTTCCCGAGCGCGCGTTTGCTGGTGGAGCGCTGCGTGGCCTTGCGTGGAGGGCTGTTACACTCAAAATATCTGTTACACACGAGGCGCAGAAAAATCAAAATTACTCAAAAAAATGTTTATCTAACATATGACAACATTTAAATCATTACATCAAACATATGACAATATTTAAATATTTAAATCATCATCACCTCTTTTTACGCTCGTCATGACAGACTGAAAAAATGTGTATTGTTCCATTTGAAAAAACAAAGTTACTTCAAGTATCTCGTAAAATACAAGTGGTAAAATATAAATAAATACACTTATCAATTAGCCCCATTCCCTCATGCACTTCCGTGTAAACTGCATTGTAATAACTTGAACCGTTCAAAAGTTACAGGAGGTGCTAGAGTTACGTGACTCAGTCAGTATAGTAGCAATTAGCCACCCTTTAAGTACAGGTGTCCAGATCGTGTCCATTAGAGTTGATATGATTACGGAATATGTATCAACAATCTGACATATATTACGGAATCGTTTCAGCCCCCTTTTACCGAGCCCCCCCCCCCCATTCATGATTCTGAAAAGTTGCCAGGAACATTATAAACATTTTAAGTAGTAATTAAAACAAGCAAACAAGTGAAGGTGGAAGGGGTAAGACGGACATTTGGAAATATTATTCGTATTTCGGTGAAGACGCAGGAACGAAAGTGCGGAACATTTAGAACAAAATTTAATAAACAAAGTTGGACAGTGTTGGAGTGCAAAAATTTGCAAGATATAATTATTTTTTAGCAAATTTTCAAATTAGTAATGGTGTGTCGTGGGAGGAGAACGCCGTCACATGTTTACATGACGAGCGGCGAGAGACAGTATTTTGGAAAATAAAAGGAATCCGCGTATAAATTAAGAAGATACGAAATATATAAACATTTCGGAAATGGTGCAAATTTATGAAAACATTGGGGAGTTATGTGTAATCAATGGAAAGGAAATAGAGCTTAAAAAAGTAACAGTGCAAGGCAGGACCGTCGATTGTTTTGAAACAGGCGCTTCGAAAAGTCGATGAAGCAGACAGACGATGATTAGACGTCTCGAGGTTCGGATGGAGACGCGATGTAAACACGGTAGAATTTTCTTGTAGACAAATGGAGACGCGTAGTAGGCGTAACAATTTTTAATTGTACAGCTTTGTCGGAGGACAATAGTGCCAAGCTAATTGTAAAAGTGCCACGAATGGAATTGGACATGTCGTCACGAAGAAAAATAGATGCAAGCTGATGGTGCCATGATACCGGACAGCAGGAGCTGACGCCGAAAGAGAAATGACCAAAAAATTTTTGACATTCTTAATGTTGTAGCAAGATCAAGATTACTATATTTTTAAGGCAAAATTATAAGACTTGTTGTTTTAAAGTAATATTCCAAATAACTTCAATGAATTGACTATTATCAGTTTGCAACAATAGTTATTTGAAAGGATCCAACCAATGAGTAATTAATTGCAGTCAATTTAGGAAAGTGCACCGAGTAATCATTATAGAAAAATAACTTAAAGATATAATTAGAATAAGTTTTAGCAGTATTGTTTAATTTTCAGGAGTATTATATTTTATTTGTGTTATTCTCTGGCTAAGGTAGACATTTGAAAATTTCATTTACTAAGAAATAAATTCAGTTGTTATTAATCAGCTTTGAAACAGAATTCAATTTTTGTTTAATTAATGATAACAGGTTCCCAACAAATTATGAGAATTAGTTTTCCTACAACAATAATAGTATTATTCACGGTTCCTGTACAGGCCGATTCTGCGCACTCACGGAAAAGAAATTTGTTGATGTGGTCACCTATTATTTACTAAGACGAGCTAGTAAAGAGCAGGGTAATGGCGTCCAATGTTTAGGAAGTTAATGGATGGATATATTGTTTTGGTGTTTTGGGGAAGAGAATAATAGGACCATAAAATATATATATATATATATATATATATATATATATATATATATGTGTGTGTGTGTGTGTGTGTGTGTGTGTGTGTGTGTGTGTGTGTGTGTGTGTGTGTGTGTAATGTAATAAATGCCCGCCCATGGGCGGGCGTCCTAGATGACTTTGCAGCCGGGTCGCGTGTTCATAAACCGCGCACCGAAAAATGTTGCTGCGGCAAGGCACGGAAAGATGGCGTTACGGGGAAATTGCCCATCAATTAAGGCGGTAGTGTCAAGAGAGAAAGGAAAGGAACGAGAAATAGGAGTGACAAAAACCGGGAGGCTCGGAGCAAACTTCGTGCAGTCGGGACGTGTGCTGATTGGTGGGACAGAGTGCACGTCACGGGAGTTGAAAAAAAGGAGAGCATCGTTATTTAAACTGCGTGTACGAGACATTGGATTGCTAGGGGGAAGCAAAATTGTGCAGGATATTATGAACTAAACAGAATGCCGTCACAGGTAGTAGTGGCATGGAATTTGAAATGCTAGATTTTGCATTTGTGATGAGTAGAGAACGTAATTAATTGTAATAAATAAAGCAAAATATGTACGTATATAAGATCTTATATGAGATTAAATAAGTACATATATAAGATCTTAACGCATCCAGAGAGGTTGAAATTAACTTCAACCACAGAAGCAATTATTTACTAGTTTCATCCGAAATATATACCACTTTCATAGTATATTCAATGTTGTTTTCCAGGAGCCGTCACTCAAGTGAATGGTACCGTGTAGTGAGTGACAGAAAGAGGGGGATATAGAGAGCAGACGCCCCCCCCCCCCCACTCCAGATAAGCGGTAAGACAATGATGTGAAACATTTGTTTTATCAGGTTTCGCATCGGGTCTATGAAACGGAAGTAAGCACGTGGTTGAAGCTCCTCTTGCTTCACATACATCCGCTCATCCTGGATCCCGAGTATGCGGTTTCCAAGAAACAGAACTGGGCAGGGGGAGGGGTAAGTTTGAGCGAAGGTCTGGCATTAAGACAATCGCTTTTCGTGACTTTGAAAGTATATCAGTGACAAAGTTAGTTATCAAGTAACATATACTTCAAACACAAGTAAAATTTCTGTTAAATATATTAAAATGTAACAAAATAAGTAGCAATTGATAAAATATGTCAAAATATGTTATTATGCCAAAATATGTAAAAATATGTAAAATACAAATGGTTTCAATTCCTTCAGAATGTCGTGTTAAGTCTAAACAGTATTAGTGAATGCAGGTATCTTGTGTCTGTAAAAATATGTATTTACATGAAAATCCGTTCCCTAGTGATGATTTCGCTTAGAAGCAACAGAGTGAGGCGAGATCGTGGAATCTTGATTCTCCTGCTTGAGTAACTTAAGCAATTTACATAGATTTAATATAGTTCGCTTTGAGTTAATGCTCGGTGGCAAACATGATTACATGAATTGAACAATTACAAAACTATTACATTTACTTAGAATTCGAAGTTGACAACTTACTTCTAATTAAGTTTTGTCATATGTACGCGTAAGTTTTGTCATCTCTAAATTAACAGTTTGACCTTATTTTCCTTTGACTTACAGCTTATCTAACATTTCACTCCACTTTACTGTAAAAGGGTCATGAAATTATTATTATTAATATTATTTCATAAGTAAAAATAAAGATAATAATAATAACAACAACAACTGTTTCAGTATTAAAAGTTAAATATTGGGTTGGGACAATTACATTTTAAGTGTCCGTCCTAGCTTCCATCTAACGATGCTTCTGTTGTATAGTAATATAGCTGACAGCGAGTTAACGCGGAGGACATAAGTTCCAGTCTCGGTACGAAAACAAATTGTTGAAAACACTTTCCCATGTTGATTTGGTAGTGAAATATAGCGGAGCATTTAGAAATAATGCGAAAAACTAGGTGTCGTTACACTAGTTACAAAGCAGGATTACAAAGGGGATGCATTTCAAAGTGCAGCGCCCTCAAGGATTTTTTGGCCGCATTGTTAATCTGACCCACCCCACTCTCGCTATCCCTTGCCTCCCTGACCGCGTCCCTGTCCGCGATGCCGTCCCTCTGAACGAGTTTATATTACCTGCTTTGCGCATTTGCCTTTTCATTTCTAGAAATACTTTTGGAATGCAGAGAAATACATTCGCAATTGAAACTAAAAGTAAACAAATAGCTGCACACGGGCTACTATATGTGACTAATAAAGCACACGAGATCACAATGTAATTCCTAGTCTTGGGTGGGACCGGTAGCGGTAGCTCAGTGCGTCAACTGATGTCACTGCAGCGCTTCTCTCCGGGAGGTCCTAAGTTCTAGTCCTGATGGCGACAGGATTTTCGACACTAGCTTTCCAGCTAGGTCGAATTCAGTCGCTGCTCTGATCGGTAGTTTTCCGTGGTTTCTCCGATCAACGCCAGGCGAATGCCGGAGCAGTACCCTACCAAACGGGCCACGGACCGCGCGCGATCTGTCCTTCCTCTTCCTTGTCCTATCCTCTCCTCTTACACATGCACTTACACTAACATTCACTACACTACCACATATTCCGGGAGACCGGTCGGGAGCTTCGAGCTTGTCCCAGCTGGGGCGGTGGCCCCAGCAGTGTAGTGCATGTTTTTTCTCGGGAGATGGCGGTGATCTTCCCCCGCAGGATGGCGAGATCCGGCACCGACCTACTGTCGACTAGTGGGGTTTCCCCCTAACCAGGACTCTCCCACCAGCAGGGCACCGCCCCAGTCGGGAAAAACTCTATGCTCCCGACCGGTCTCCCGGAATATGTGATAGTGTGGTGCATGTTAGTGTAAGTGTGTGTGTAGAGAGGATAAGACAAGGAAGAGGAAGGACAGATCACGCGCGGTCCGTGGCCCGTTTGGTAGGGTGCTGCTCCGGCATTCGACTGGTGTTGATCGGAGAAACCACGAAAAACTACCGATCAGAGCAGCCGGCCGCTTCTCCTCCAAAAAGGGACTGAATTCGACCTAGCTGAAAAGCTAGTGTCGAAAATCTTGCCGGCCGTCAGGACTCGAACCTAGGACCTCCCGGTCAGAGGTGCTGCAGTGACATCAGCTGATGCACTGAGCTACCGCTCCCGGTCCATTTTCTGGCCCAATCAGAGATTTGATCCAGGTGGGTTTGAATATTAAGGGTTTCGCCATCGCCTTGGTTTGTTGAGTACACGACTTGGTCATCGACGAAGAGAGCAAAGGAGGTGTGATTAGGTAATGATTAGGTAAAATGTTTGTTTTACTACAATGTTCGATCAACGCAAGTTTAATATTGTCTTAGTACCTCTTATAAAATGGTTTTCGCATCTCATAATTAGTCAGCCCCTGACTTAAGATGACAGTTTCACTCTTGGATACAATCTTGATATCTCTCAGAAAATGGATATGTTGACTCAGCCAGCATATGATTAAAGATAGTGTCATAATTAGTTACATTCTTGGTATCTGTTAAAAAATAGTTAGGTTTAAAACTCGGTTCTCCAGCGTCTTATTAAAGATGACCTTGCGAAATTTGTGCACTCCACCTTACAATTTCCCTCACACTAGGAGATGCAAGTCGCATGTCCATTAGACATTACATCAAGGTGACAGGCAGAGGACGTCAACGCACAACATTTGTTTTGAATTTTGAATTTTGTGCGTGAAGACCCTTAGTGAGATCGGCAGCAATTCTCGAAAAGTATTGGTTAAAGAGATTAGCCACTGTTGCCGGATCGTTCACATTTATATCGTTATATTTTAAAACAACATTCTCTACGGGGTTTCTAGTTGATTTGGTAGTATTTTTTATTATATTCCACATTGCTTTTGTTTTATTACTTGAGTTCAAAATATCCTGATCGTTTTTCATGATTTTAACCTGCCTTATGACTTTTCGTAACAATGTTTTGTATTTTTTAAGTAGATAAGAAAATCTTGAGATACGTCATGACGTTTAGAAATAAAGTAGAGAGTACGTTTATTTTTACACGATGTTCTAATTCCTTTTGTGATCCAAGTATTACTTTTTCGTGAAATGTTTAATTTTCTCTTTTTAATAGGAAAGCATGCGTTAAAGAGAAATGAAAGCTTTGAGAAAAATAAATTATATTTTTCATTTGTGTCAATAGCGTTATAAACTGCCTCCCATGATTCTTTCAGCAAGTAGTCCGAATTATGTTAACTGTAGTAAATGCTCTGCACATGCGTGTTTTATTTATTGTGTCAGTATTCGTGTTATTATGTCAGTGTTCATGTTATTTATTAGTCAGTATTCATGTTATTCATGTTAACATGAGCGAGGACGATTCTCACATGACCGTAGTCCGTCAATGGATCTTATTTCTCATAATTTGGTTCTCAATGTAGGTACGATCTCGCATGCGCCCCTCCAGCCTCGGCCCTGGAGCTCGTAATGACCTCAGGTGTTGATGCCGGAGCCGCCCGCTGCCCTGGAGGCTAAAGATTTTCCGGCTCCGATACTACCCCCTGTCCGCCATGCACGGGTACATTTGCCCAGTCATTTGCTTCACCTGTTCTTCATGTAACTTATCCTATCAGTGTTCGAACACTCTGGAAGTTTTTCGGCTGCGTTATACTGGTGACGTTCTTATGTCACTAGAGACCGGATTTTTATGTAATTACATATTTTTTGTCTTTCTAGTTACCGTTCTCAAATTTGTGATCTAGGCGAATCAGTCCTGTCCTAACACAATATTCAATTTTTTCGTTACATTTTTACATATTTGACACTATATTTTTTGGTTTTACGAAATATTTTATTATATTAATTTTATTCAATTTTATTACATATTTTTTAAAAAATTTTTTTTTTGTACATTATTCCTTTCCCCAAGCCTCCTGTGAAGATCCTTCCCGCGTTTTCGGTTTAATCTCAGTAACGTGAAGTGCGCATCAGCGACTCAGACCATTTTCACCATTCGGTGTGGAAAGTATCACTGACGTCGCGGATCGTCAATTTTAACCATAATTTTGGAGAAACATTGGCGATCGCCAAGTGTACCATTCAATGAGAGTGCTTCACGTTGCAGTGATGTTTGCTAGTCGTAGATATAGATAGTTTGTACGATGTCTTCTATTACGTCTAGTCTGACTGCAAACCTACAGTTCTGAATAGCAATAGATGAAGCATTTACTACTGATGGGAAACTTGTATAATCCGAAGTGTGCATCTACTAATGCTCTCCAAATTATTTTTAAGACGTTTGTATTATTTTCAAAACTTGTTTAGTTTTTTTTATAAAAGTAATTTTGTATTATGTAAATGTATTTTATAATTAGTGAATTTTTATAATACATATTTTATCAGGTTTTACATATTTATTACATATTCTTACTGTTCACATTACATATTTTGACGTTTCATACTACATATTTTTCCTGTCTCTTATCATCACTATGATGCACCACCACGTCCCCAAAAGAAACACCAAAATGAAATACTGTGCGCTTTCATCTTGCCATGAGACATGCAATGCTCTTGCACTCTATATTATTTAATTTTCTTGAAGATTAGTTCGTTTCACTGTGGAAAACAGCACTGCAATACTACCATCAATTACATTGCATACCGATCAATCTGTAATTATGATGTGTAATTTCTTACCGCCAGTCAATACATCGAATGTAATGAAAATTATCGACCGTGACAGGACTCGAACCTGCAATCTTCGGATCCGAAGTCCGACGCCTTATCCATTAGGCCACACGGTCACCCGTTTCTTCGGTTGCTTGATTCATGACTCACACCTAATTCATTACCTGATAATTGTATAAACGAACGAACGAATTGTATAATCGTTTTACTTCATAATGTCTGTCCCAACAAATAATTTTCCTATGCAGGTTTGTCCATCTAACAGAAAATCGTATAATAGCTTCCAATGAGAAACACGCTTAATATGAACATCTTTAAGAAACGAATGTTGCTATCAGCACACCCATAAACTCTATACTGTTCAATTCTTCTAAACAAGACGCAATCGTTAATAGATATCCAATTGAGTATTTTTGAACTCAGAGTACTAACTAAATCGTTTTAAACCCTAGCTGTGCGGTCTTAAAGTAATCCTACACACCCTAAATATATTAGAGTAAATACACTAAAAATGAAAAAATGCAAAATTATTTTCTTGATATATAATAATTAAATTGTTACAAAATATGTACCCTCTCAACCTTAGAAATATATTTCTTTCCATATTATCTGATTAATTGGTACATTGTCGATTTTAACGCAATGATTAGTTAAAAACCTTTATTATTTTTTTACGATGTTTGGTCAAAGCAAGTTCAATTTTGTCTTAGTATCTCTAAGAAAATGGTTAACTTGTCTCATATTTAGCCAACCTCTGAGTTAAGATGACAGTTTCATACTTGGTTACATTCTTGACATCTCTTAGAAAATGGTCATGTTGACTCAGCCACCCTCTGACAAAAGAAAATTTATTTATTTATTTATTTATTTATTTATTTATTTATTTATTTATTTATTTATTTATTTATTTATTTATTTATTTATTTATTTATTTATTTATTTATTTATTTATTTATTTATTTATTTATTCTCTCTCTCTCTCTCTTTCTCTCTCTCTCTCTTTCTCTCTCTCTCTCTTTCTCTCTCTAGCAATTTAATAGCATCTGTAAAATAAAATTGGAGAAAACTGTGGTATTTTATTAAAAGTTTGAGCCAATTACATTAAAAATAATAATCTTAAATACAGTGGTTTTAAATTAAATTCTTTTTCTTCTCTCACATGGATTGAAAATGTGAAGAAAGTCCGGAAAACGCCAAGTATTTTGCTGGTGTATATACCTGGAAATACTTATAAGCAGGGCTTTTTTGGTGGAACGCGACAGAATGGTGTTCCGGAACCTCAGGAATAATTATTAAATTATATTATATATGAATAACTATTTCTATTAAATTAATAATTAATTTGACGCGCGTACCAGGACTCGAAATTTTTAAAATCAAGCACTGCTTATAACCAATTTCATATATTGGAAAGTAAAATTTCTTTAAAAGAATTCTCACTTTTTACATGAGAGAATTTTTTGTCCTTGTATAATTAAAGTAAATGGTAGTTGTATACAATAGTTGTAATGGGATGCGACAATGAAGAGCGCTTTTGGATAGTCTTCAATACATATAAAGCTAAAAAAACTGTTAATGTAAATCGTCGTTTCAGATTACCACTACCTAGAAAATTATGGGTTCAAATGAGATATATTGGGTAGCTTACACAATTAAATATTTCAGCTAGGGCTTGATTTCTGGCGTAACGCAACGGAATGGCGTTCCGGTACCTCCGGAATTACTATTGAATTATACAATAAATATATAACTATTTCGTTTGCATTAATAAGTAATTTGGGGCACGTTCCGTGACCTACACTTTTATAAATCAAACACTGGTTACAGCAATCAAATATTTTTTCTTGCAAGGAAAATTATTGAAACCTGACCAACCGTGACAGGACTCGAACCTGCAATCTTCGGATCCGAAGTCCGACGCCTTATTCGTTAGGCCACACGGTCATGAATTTCTTCGCATTTCATACTGTAAACAATAGCGGAATTGTTTTTGTTACGAATTTGTAGTTTGCACGAATGATTGATTGATTGATTAGTTATTCCGAGCGCGTCAACTCCAGGTGATAAGTCCCGTAAGCGTATTGCATGCTTTCATCACGGGAGATGGCGTTGATCTTCCCCGTTTGGATGGTGCGATTTGGCACCGTCCTACCTGTTGGCTTGTGGGTTTTCCCCAACCAGATATCTCCCACTACCGAGGCACCGGCTCAGCCGAGACAATCTGTAAGCTCCCGACATGTGTGGCAGTGTAGTGCGTGTAAGTGTGTGTAAGGCAAGAGGAAGAAGAAAAGATCGCACGCGGTCAGTGGCCTGATTGTGAGGGTACTACTCCGACATTCGCCTGGGGTTGATCAAAGAAACCACAGATAGCTGCCGATCAGAGCAACAGTCCGCTAGAATTCTCCTCCAGATAGCCGCTGAACTCCACCTTCCTATGTAGCGAGTGTCGAAAGGTTTATCACCGTCGGTACTAGAATCCGAGGTCCTTCCGGTCAGATCAATTGTTAAACAATTTTTCTGACACATCTGACTGTCTGGCATGTAACTGTATTACGCTGTGTTACGCAGCAAGCTAAAAATGTGTTGTGTTGAAAGCGATACTGGCGCTTGGTCTTCACACTAGCCTAAGCGGCTGCTATGGCTAGCTAAACTAACGTGGTGCTAGCTAAACCGCTAGTCTACCCAGAATGCATTACCTCTTTTTCCTTCCTGGCCAAAACACCCACTCGCACACACTTCTGCTGGCCGTATGTGAGGTTGGAGTTGCTATCCTTCATGGTGGATGTGTCGATGCTTATATGCAATGGGCGTCAAGCGCTTCATCCTTGACTGGCTTGTAAAACTGAACTATTATGTGACTGCAATGTGCACATCAACGCCATCTTGAATTCTAGAGGGCGTTGAGGCGCATGTCTAATGTCAGCAAGTTTTCTAATGGCATGAGGAGATCTCTCTCTGACATTCTTTTTCGCTGCCATGATGAGGCATGATGTTGTTTTCGCAAGAAGCATTCTAAAGCACGCAAATGCGTTGAATATTCAACTGTTAATGAATATTTGTTTGAAACTGAACTGTTTCGTAAAGGTTTAGTTTGTGGATATGCGCCTTTTCACACCGGTATTTCATGGTAGCACACTATAACGCGTTTTTTTATTGTATTCACGACAGGAAAGTCAAAGAAGTTTATGCCCAAAATAAACACTTATTATTGTAGAAAAGTATATAGGTACCAAATAAAACAAAAATCATATTTACGTGAATTTAACAAAACCATAAAAAACATATAAACCAAAATATTAAGATCGTTTAAATATTTAGACATTTTCCTTAAATTTACAATTGTTACATGGTATTATTATGTCAGTATTTGGTAGGGTAACTTTCTGTGAATTCACTTCTGTCAATCGATTCGGCATACTTGCAGTTCATAAGTGGCAGGGTTTATGAACGTTTTGAGCAAACTTGCGAACAAACAAATTTTCTTTTGCGCTGTAAACAATCCATGTGATGAAATATTCCCCTTGGAGTGTTACAGAATGCATGTACGAGAGTGTTTCAACTTATTCTTGTTGGTAAACTATTCTAAATTATTACGATGTATTAGGGTGACTGAATAATAAAATGAGATACTGTATATAATAATTACGTTTTCACAAAAGGTGAACCCGTGTTACCTTAGAAACATATTTGTATAAATATTATCTCTATTATATTATTGGTACACTTTCGATTTTAACACAATGATTAGTTTAAAATTTTTTTTGCAGTATTACTATGACGTTCCGTCAACGCAAGTTTAATCGTGTATTGGTATCTCTTAGAAAATGGTTATGTTGGCCAGCCCCGACAAAATAAGAGTTTCATACTTTACCAAATTTGTACTTTCCATCTTCCCATACGCTAAGAGATTGGTAGTAAATCGCGTGGCTATTAGTTGTTATTTCGAGATGACAGGCAGAGGGCGACAGGCATAACATGTGGCGAGGATGACTCAGTGAATCGGCCCAGCCAACGATTATTTCATCTCATAATTTAGTATTCAATGTCCGATCGCGTTTTTCGCGATGTATGTTTCGGTATGTCCGATCGCGAATTTAAAATATTGAACGTGAGTCGCATTCAGAGTAAAGGCAATAATACTGAAAGTGTACATTGCATAAATAGTTTTCTTTTCTGGAATGATCGACGTGGCTCAAATGAAAATCTTTACGTTATCATTATCATTATTTTATTTATTTATTTATTTTTATTTATTTAACGTCAAAAAACCGTTAAAAACTGCGTATGACGTCCTATGGGGAAAAGTGAATTGTGAGCACATTTTCAAAATTCTGTGATTACTACACTACGTCATATACTACTTAAATTTTGGGGGGGAAAAGCTTCCATGTAATAAAATCCATTTTCAAGGATAAAAAGGCAATAAATTTTGGCTTTTATCCATGTTGTCCTTCGGGATAATACTTCCTGCCGCGACAACATGGAAACGATAATTTGAATAATTGTATTTCCCACTGAATTCTAGAAGACGTGCACATAAAATGAAGTTACATTTATGTCTCATCTATCATCTTCATCGATCATCTTTTACGTCTGCTTTGACCTCTTGAGTTTTCAGGTGAGGCTCCCTGCCCTCAGTTAAGACCTAAATGTCTTTTTACACCCTACTGAACCTTGAGTCTAGGCTTTATTCCTTTACCTCATGGTGCGTTGCAAGCCCCTTACGGTCTCTTGGCACAGTAGCTCGTACTGCATGGCAGCCCTTGAACCTTGTTTCAGGTGGGGATATGTAGTGGTGGCAAGATGGCGGGCGCTCAAGTAGATTCCTTGGCACGCGGACAGTCACTTCATGCTTCATTCACACGTACTTTCAGGCAAGGAAAAATTAGGGTTTATGAAGGATGTACGTGGTTCTTTTGGGTAGGCTCCACCGTGTCACAACACTAATCGAGAAATCGGAAAAAAATGAGAGAAATCGGGAAAAATAATATACATTTACACAATACTCGCGAGCCTGGACTTTCAGAGGAACTCCCCGGCCAGATTTTCTTCTTTCCTTTACGGAATGAATCCTCGGCCGCGTTTGTCACTTACTTCTGACATGTCAAATTAATGACAACACTAACAAAACGATAACAAAACACCAATAACAAACAACAATAACAAGGAGAAAAAATACAACAATAACAACAAATCTAACAGAACACGCTTCTCTGAATTCCCGCTCTCACAACACACTTGGACATTGTAACCTCAACACACGTCGACGCTCAGCCGATAAACTGCAGCACTCCGGATACGCGATTCATTTCGCAGATCAAACGTGACAACATCGGGCAAAAGGCGATACTTCTGATTCGCTGTTGCCTAGGTTACGGAGCTGACGTCATCATGTTACCGGGAACTGTCAACCACATTCTTCTTTTATTCAGGTAATAAAGCAACATCCATGCACAAAGTGGGGTTCCGGAGAGTCTTCGAGTGAAAACTGCTAATCTGCACCCGCTACCCAGTCCTATAAGAACATTTTCAAACAGTTCTAAATGCATGTGTTAATGTTTCTTTTAATCTTTGTAAGTGATTTAATGCTTCTTTTTCGAGGATACGTTAAGAGTTTTCAAGCTTTTTATTGGTTTTGTGTAGAGGTTTTGTGTTGTGCACATTTTGTCGTGCAAACCGCGGTACATGACATAAGATGGAGTACGATAAAAGACGGAGGAAAGCAGGCAGTGGGTGGATGATTGAAGCAATGTTTAAAAAAGCGAGAATTACGTCATCACACAAAGCGACCCACAGGCTCGTTCACAGACTGTGCATGTCGCAGCACCCCGTGTCCAGGCAAAAATAAAAAAAAGTAAAAATAATAAAAAAACAGACATACACAGTTCTCGCTTATGTATAGCCTACGAAGCATAGCGTATAGCCTACAAAATTCTAAATTTTATCTCATTAGCTTGAAGTGTAACATATACAAGGAATATTTAAAAGTTCAATTGGCTCAACAATATGCAAACTTCGACCTGATAAATTCTAAAATTGATAAATTAAAACGGGTTTTAAATTCAAAATTGAACAAGCAAAGTAAGGATTTTGACAGTCCAAGGAGTAGAAATTAAAGTTTCATGAAAAAAATTCTCAATTTTTTACAAAAGAATGTTTTTAATTAATTAAATTATATGGAAGTTGTATAAAATTACAATGAAATGCCGCAATTAGGAGCACCTTGGACTAGCGTCTTAGAAGCACATGGTGCTAAAGAAAACACGTCGTATTAGATGCCTCTTAACTAGTTAATCATGGGTTCAATGCAATATCTTGGGTAACTTACCCAAATTAAATGTTAAGGCAACGAAACGCTTTTCTTGCGAGACAGAATTTACAAAATTGATCGACCGTGACAGGACTCGAACCTGCAATCTTCGGATCCGAAGTCCGACGCCTTATCCATTAGGCCACACGGTCATGCTTCACAACATTTCATTCAGTAAATCATCACAGGAGTTTTCTGTTTCGGGTTTCTGTTCTGTTTCTGATTACTTTTCTGTTTCGGGCTGATATTTGCGACTGGAGTTGTAATGTGACGACTGAGTTCCACCCACGTTCAAGAATTTCATTGTGAGCTCGTGCACTCTTGACAGAATAATACATAAATATCTGCGTCCTTCACGCCTGTTTTACTTTCTCGTCCTTTCTTCGCATGAAGAGAAAGTTTTTTTAATGGTGCGCCAGAAAACAGAGAAATTTCGGCAGAAAAACCTGCAAATTCCGGGCCTTGGTAACAAAAAAGTGGATACATTTTGTTTCCATATACATTAAAGTACTTTCTCTAACACGTTTTGTAGTCTTAATCCATGTTTTGTGGGTCCTTGATACCGAAAACTCGATTGACGCTAAAATATGTCTGTCCGTCCGTGGCCAATGCTAGTGCCTAAACCGTTCAGCCGATTTTCTCCAAGACCCCGATTGACTTAAATGAACCTCTGACTTGAAAATATTTTGATTTTTGAGGGTACTTTACAAGAAGCCTTAAAATTTTCTGAAGAACGTCTCCAAAGTTTGGGATTAAACTTTTTCTTCGAATAGCGTAAAGGAGACTTAAAAGGATGGTGCAGGTTTCTGTGAGAAAGTATGATCTGTTGTTGCGTTAGTAGTTTGTTGTTTTTGGCAATTAAAAAAAGAGTTCGCCGAAAATTATACTAGCACTATTTTCTTTCCCGCTCTTTCCTACATACGAGGAAAAAATTAAAGAAATATCTGGAGCCTTTTTTAAGAAAATACTTGTTTAAAATTGTTTCAAAATTGCATAAGATTCACACAAAAAGTACTCATATTTTTGAAAAACTGAATATTACCTTATTTGAAGATGTTTTTGATGAACAGATTTCATTAAGAAAAACAGTCTACTTTCATTATTGTAGATGAACAGACGCCGAAAAATTTTGAACTTTTGCAATTAAGAAAAATCAGAGATTTCAACGAACATGAAAACCGACGACATTTGTTTAAGAATACTTCACGCTATCCGAGCAGAACATTTAATACAAAAATTGGAAGCCATTTTTGAGAAAATTTTGAAAAGTTGTTGGTGCATATGTGAAGTACCAACAAAAGTCAATATTTCCGCTTCAAACTCCCAGGGCCTCGAGTTCATTCAGATCGATCGGGGAATTTCAACTTTGGAGAAAATCGTCTGAAAGATTTAGGTGCAAGTGTTGGCCACAGACGGACAGGCAGACATGCGTTATGCCATCAATCGATTTTTCGGACTCCCAAAACATGGATTCAGACAACACAACGTGTTAGAGCAAAAAATTTACTACATTTAGGAACAATATTTATCCAGTTTTTTGTTACTAGAACTTGAGAATAAAAGTTTTTCGGTTGAAAAATTGCAGTTTTCTCGCAACAATTCAAAAGTTTTCTTGTTCTGCGTTAAGCAGTACGCCAGAAAGTAAATAGTAGCTTTTGCGCAATTTTTGCTTGAAATGAATGCAATTAAAAATCCAAATTTGTTTAATTTTTCCCCCTCAGATAGAGTAAAAGACGCCTAAAACTGGCACTTCATTTTCAATGGACTCGGAATTTCCGAAAATTCCTAGTTTCAAGGCGAGCTGTTAGCTCCGCTAGATTTTGTGAATTACATCAGTTACATATTTAGATCTTACAGCAGTTTTATCTTTTTTTCATTTCTTGCATATTCGTATAATACTATACTGCAGTTTGCACGTGTTTGTTCAAAATATAGCTTAGGGCCACACCTCCAATTCATAATCTTAGCGCAGGTCAGTTGATCTCTCGTTATATCACGTTGATTTTCGTGTTTGTCACATATAGAATTACTAAATTCTTTGTATGTATTTGGCATTTTGAGCCGATGGTCCGACTTTGCCGGCTAGATTAATGGTGTCCTCTATCCCTGGGCCTAGTTTAATTCCCACGCTTGGGGAGTCAGAGAGACATGTGACTACCATGACTCATTTGCTTCGTCGTAACTAGTAAACTCCACCTGCCTGAGCTTTTCTTCGTTCGTTTTTTTCTGGTCTTAAATATTTGTACCACTATTTTAAACCAATATGAAATTGATATTAATTTCATAAGAGGGCTGCTCTGTGATTATTCAGATAACAATAAATTTCTAGGTTCTGCACTTTTATTATTTACAGATCCAGATTTTTTGGGTTAACAGAAGAAATAAATCAAATATCACATATTGTTGAGATGAACTCAGAAAGTTTACTGTCTTATGTTGAATTGTTTGAAGTTAAAAAATATTAAATTTCTTAAAAGAATTATTGCTTCAGTGAAAATAATTCCATCATGTACAGATAATCTGGAATGTGACATAATATAATATCAATTTTACCATTTGTATCATTAATAATTGTTATTGTTTTGAAAAATACCTTTTTACTTGTCTTTTTACTACAAGCAAAATAAAATAACTTTTACAATGTGTTTTAAATAGCTCTACTGACTTTCCCTTTATTTCAAGTTAACAAATCAATTGATTGGTTATCGTGTTACATTAAGATCAGTTGTAGCTGATCAGAAAAAGTATTTTATATTCTTAATTGCATCCACAGATTTATTTGTACACTTGAACATCATCTCACTTTTAGTACTAGTGCTAAAAATTGAACTTTTAGCAAGCTGTGGATGCTCTAAAAGTAACTGCTTTTATTAGCAGCTGTCTAAAAAAATCATTTGAAAGTCAACTAAGAATGTTACCATAAGGTGAATAGGACAACAATACATCAAACAAGAAACCAGTAATGTGCCAAATGCAATGCTCATCTGCATAGTGTGTAGTAATGTTTTGTACATGGCAGGAGAGCATGATTATATAAAATGTAGATGTTTGAGAGCTGCTATAAATGTTCCTCATGGTGGGACAAGGGAAAGCAGACACATGTGCTAGTTACTGTGGAGGAAGAGGTCAGGAAATCTTTGGAAAAGAAGGGGGAAACAGAGAAGGGAAGAAGTGGGTGAGATTTAATAAGTGAGGGGAGGAAAGATAGGAAAAAGATGTATGTTTTCACAAAATTATAATACATGGAATATCTGATGAAATTATGATCTAACTGGGTTTTTCTTTAAGTTATTCAATAGATTTTCATAAGTTTAAGTAAGTTGATTAGATTTCACTATTGATTTAATGATGGTTGAAAATTTGATGTTTAAAGTTTCAGATACAAATCATGGATAGTATCTACGATCACAATCCATAATGTGATAATTGTGATCGTAGATACTATCCAAAATTTTTAATTTTCCAAAGACTGTTAAGTGTTCTTTTTCCAGCTCATGCTTCATTAGTGAGTTATGTGCGTAAGGATAAATTAGAATATTCTTTTTATGTTCTTGGAATGCTCATGTAATCTGAAGAACTGTGTATGTATAAGATATTCACTTTTCCCCATAGCACGTCATACGCAGTTTTTAACTGTTTTTTTGACGTAAAATAAATAAATAAATAAATAAATAAATAAATAAATAAATAAATAAATAAATAAATAAATAAATAAATAAATAAATAAATAAATAAATAAATAAATAAATAAATAAATAAATAAATAAATAAATAAATAAATAAATAAATAAATAAATAAATAAATAAATAAATAAATAAATAAATAAATAAATAAATAAATAAATAAATAAATATGCAAGGCCGGTATATACTTGTCCATGAAGGTGTACAGATGTGGATCCAGGGGAGGGGGATGCAGGCTAAGGAGGCCATAGGGACCAAGCCCCCCCCTCCAAAAAAAACACCTCAAAGTTTTGGTTCTTACCTTCCCTTATTTGGAAATTTGATTTAAATATTTATGTTAGAATTGTGTAATTATTTAACAAATTATATTGTATAGTATCATATTTACCACAAAATATTACAAATATACAATATAATAACAAATATATTTATTATTTAACAAAAATCTATGATCCCACCTCAGTGATCGGCAGGATCCACCCCTGAAGGTATATGGATAGTTATTTTTGAAAAATTATCCCCAGATTGTAAGAAAGTAAACAGATAATTTTATTGTACAGTCTACCAAATTATAATCTTATGTATACTCCTATCTTCTGTCTTTGTGACCTCTAACTGAATATGCTGCTTCTATGAGTTGATTTTCTGTACTATTATGATTTTTGAAAACAAATTGTTCAATCTTCCAATCGGCTATTGAATCTATTATTGTAGGTAGGCATTATCAATGAACTTAAATTAAATATTTTTTAAGACGATTCTAACAATAATTAAGATATCATGTTCTGATATTATTAAATCTATGGATGCAGCATGTAAATATGCATCCAGGCCTTGTAAGGTAAGTTGGCGAGGTATAGACAAAAACATGGATATAAAGTCAAAGGATGCTAGAGTGTGATCATAGGAATATGAAATCTTCAAATAGTTTTAGCTGAAGTAAAACTTTCATCTAATATAGAAGGGAAAAAGTGTGAAAATATTTTGTGAACTACTAAAAACTCTAGGAAATAAAAAGGCATGCAAAGTAAGTGTACTTATCGAAGAAGGACTAAAAATATATGAAATTTTCTAGACTCAGGGGATTTTGGTTTGCTCCTCTTGAAGTACTCAAAGAAAAGGAACTATTTCATAGATTTGTTTGTTTGTTTTTTTCTTCTGGTGTTACCCACGTTTAAAAAACATCATCAAATAGTTCAATGTCTGTATCCACGGCAAAGAACCCTCACCTGGCTATGAATATAGACTTCTTTTCATTCTCAGACCATATAGAAACACGATTCAATGAAGCCATCCGGAAAACCTGTAAGTCCATGAAGTTTTAAAACTGCGCATCAAAATATTATGGACATACGGACATAATAAATTTACAAACTACAAAGGAAGGCGATCTGCTCTATTGACAAATATTCAGATGATGGGTTGCGCAAATGCATTGTCGTTCCGAAAGGTTGACTGGTCAGTCTACGACGCAAGGGGAAGTTGTGTTGAAATGAAAGCGTTATAAACTCTATTCTATACTTCCCGAAAAAGTTCGATCTCGATCGGATATGTGTTCATTTTTCGGAGAAAATGGACATTTCAAAACGTTTGCGGTAGATTTCTACGAAAAAAATTGCAACATTCAAAATTATCATCAAACAAAACATCGTAAAAATTAACATTACAAATAATTAATTCACTTTAAATTACTCTTTCGAAGAAAATGAGGTTACGCAAATGAGTTCTCAAAATGATGTAACGAGACAAAAAGTGTTTGAAATGAAATCATAAGCTTTTGAGATAAACCCACTGTATTTAGAACTTACGGAAAAACCAATGATACGATTACAACCTATCAACACCCATCCCGACAAAAGAATAAACAAAGCGTCTGGTGCATGCCTTTGACTTTCCGCAGCCTTGCCGCCACTGACCCCACTGACAAAAGCCACGCGATAGAATCCGTCCGGGTGTTGAACCGAAAGGTCAGCGGGACGCGAGAGCAAGGTTCGCGATCGGCATGGTATTAGAGGCGAGCTGCAGCTGCTACAATCAGTTGGTCATCCACTGGCAACCATGCAACTGATTGCTATCGTCGCTGCGTTGTCCGCGCTGGTGGCGGCGGTCAGCGCAGTCGCCGAGGGCCCACTAGCGACGGAATGCACCTGTCGGGAACAAGTGCTTTTGTGCGTGAACGGGAATTGGACTTCCCTTCCTCCGCTCGCGCCGTGTCCGGACGCGACAATCATCCAGCTGCATGGCAACCTCTTGCAAGACATCCCCGACGGTCTGACACGGTTCTTGACCGTGAGCGCGCCGCATAATAGGTTGGCACGGCTTCCTGCAGCTTCGAAACTCAACCCTGAGATAAAGAATTTGGTCCTGAATGACAACCAGATCTCGGGATCGACGAACGAATTTCGTTCGTTGTCGAGTTTGTCAAGGTTGCGTCTGGAGAGGAACAGGTTGACTTCGTTGGATTTCTTGCCGGAACGGTGTAACCTTCGAAACCTGGATGTGTCGGGGAACGCCCTTACAAGCTTGGCAGGACCTCTTAAGAACTGCGCGGAGCTTACGTTCTTGGGTCTCGAAAGCAACGTAATTACTTCTATTCCGAGCGATGCATTTTCTAGAATGTCTAAACTGAAATACCTCTATCTGTTTAAGAACAAGATTGCAGCTATTCCGGATGGAACTTTTTCGCACTTGAGTGCACTTACTGATCTTACTCTTCAAATGAACCCGAACATACAGTTATCATCTGGTTCCTTCCAAGGGCTTTCGCAACTTCAAAACTTGGACCTGTCTTTCAACGAGCTTCGGAATCTGCCAGCTGGGATTTTCACGCCATTGCCACAGTTGCGCAAGTTGGTACTGAGCAAGAACAAGTTTACCACCCTCCCTGCGAACACCTTTTCCAACCTCAACGCCTTGAAGGAGATCTCGCTGTGGGCCAATCAGTTGACTCAAGTACCCGTGCTGCAGAACTGTTGCGGCAGCTTGGAAGAGTACAATTTGCTGAGCAACAGTATCGTCGCGCCCAGCGAGGAAGCCATTCGTTCCGTGCTGTCGGGCAAGATCGTCACGAAATTAGGGAGAGCCCTCGTGCACCCTGACACCCTGCGTTGGGCGGCGAGGGCGCAGGACTTGGAAAAATTCGTGGGATCAAGCTGCAGGTAAAATATGCCTTTCTTCTTTCCTTTTCCCGTTTTCTTGTTCGTCTCGTCTGTTATATTTTTCTTCTTCCCTTCCTGCCCGTTTTCTCGCCTAATTTGTATTTCTGTTGCTTTTCGTTCCTCTCCATCATCTTGTTTTTCTCTTCTTCCCTTCATTCTAAGGCGATAAAGTTATGTAATCGTGTGCAGGAAAAGGGCGAATTGTCGGCAGAAAACTCTTTTTGCCGGGCTCTGGTAACAAAAAAGTGGATAAATTCTGTTGGCATACACAATAAATTACTTCTTTTAACACGTGGGGCAGCCAAAATCCACGATTGTGGGTCTTTGTTACCGAAAATCTATAAACGGGAAAGAGGTTGTCAGTCCGTCCGCCTGAGGTCAAAGCTAGTGCATTAACCGTCACATTTAACGTCATGAGGGTACATTACATGAAGCCTCAAAAGAATTTTGCAAAATTTTCTCAAAATTGGCCTAATTTTTTTTTATGAAACTTTGTCCTCGTATAGCCTAAAGGACGCTTGAAGGTCTCATGTTCGTTGAAATTCCATATTTCTCGAAAATTGCAAAAGTGGAATATTTTGTACGTCGTCCTATAACTGTAATATTGAATATAGATTTTTTCTTTAATGCAATCTGTTATTTAAAGATTGATCTTGAAATAAGGTCATGTCCAATTTTTGAAAATATGAGTGTTCGTGTTTTCGTAGTTTCCTAGTTTTCGTGAAATTTTGCGCGCAACATAAGCAATAAACATTTTTTAACAATTTTTTCTAAAAAAAGCTCAATTTCTTTTTTTTTAATTTCTCATCCTTTATATCATGGGAAGGTAAAACGTGTGTTGCTAGTGCTATTTTTCGCGAACTCTCCGTTTTTTTGTTTTTTTGAAAATTGCAAATAGTTATCATTTTCAAACTATGAAATTAAAGATTTTTGATTAGAACTAGAAATTAGAGATTTTTGCCTCACTGCTTTGCCAGTCTGTTGTACAAATTAGCTCTTTAATGAGGGTCACGTACAATTTATTGAAAAATCTAGTAGTTTTCGCGAAATTTTCGCTTGATTGTATGCAATTACTAAAAATTTGTATTTTCTCAAAAACCTCTCCCAATTGTTTAATTTTTTCCATTGATAGAAGTTGGAACTCTTCCAAGATTGGCGCGGATCTCATTTTTGTTGCACTCTGAATTTTCGACAATTGCCAATTTAGAAATGATGCGAGAAAGTATGTGCTAAAGCAGCACCACTAGTTTAAATTGGTAAAAATAGTGCCATAGTTACCTTTTTAAAATTAGATAATATCCATTAAAATTAGCGTTCAAATATTTACCAATTAGGAGCAAATAGTTCCGGTACACTTCTCCGAAAACCTTGAACAAAGTTGCGTTATTTAATTCCAACTAACAACGCAATTAACGATATAATATTGAGTCGTCTTTGTAAGCCAATGAATGTTAAGTGCCAATTTTGTAATTTTTTGAATTTCGAAAAGAAAGAAAATTCCGATAAAATATTTTACTCTTGTACTTAAAATTACTCCGACAAATGTCTTTCAAAGGTGCAATTAATGTCTTAGTTCCCTCATTAGTTCAGGGAGCCAATTTTTCGACAAATGTGTTTCTTGAAGAACTCTACTTTGTTCATGGTCAAGGTCGCGAAGCCCTCTCCAGATTAAAACAGTTTTTGTTAGTGAGAATGTTCCTCACAGCAATTTTATCGGGAAAATTTATAATAAAGGAAATTTAAAAATGAAATAACAACTACTCTCACTGCATTTTGTTTTTAGAAATATAAATAATGTGAAATGTATACGTTATTAACGCCAGAGTTTTATTTTATCCCGTCATTTCAAATGTTGGGCTCGTGTAAGCACCAACAATATTTGTGCCCTACGCTCGAGAGCCAAATGTCGGCAAAAGCTTTTTTTCTTTCTTTTTGTTACGTCGTTATTACGATCTTTTGCTACGTACTTTATTACGCGCCTCCCACCATACGCTCCTGCGTCACTACCCAGAGAGATTACAATAAATAGAAATATTTAGCATTTTTTAATTTATTCAAAATTATTTCATTCAAAATGACGCTAAAACTACTGGATATTTCAAAAATAAAGTACTTGATTTTAATTAAAGAAATTTCAGAGAACAAACTTCATTAACGAAAACCTTGAGTAATGTTTTTTATGGTCAGAAAATTTTCAACGATTACCATTTTCAAAATTTTAGTGATCATGAAAATCGGACATGCAATAGTTCAGGGCGTATTTAGCTCTATTCGAGCAAAGTAATAAAGACAGTATTGGAGTTTTTTTTAAGAAAATTTGTAAAGTAACCAATTGGAAAGAATACCAAAAAAATAAAATATCTATTTCGAATCGAGGGTAGCGCTTCTACAGGCAAAAGAAAGCACATTTTTAATTCAGCCCTATGGCCCGGGAAGGGGAGTCTCATGCTTGAACTGCAGTCTGGAGACACGTCTCTCATTTAAATCAACATGGCCCCTTGTTTTGCCTCTGGACATAAATGTAACTTCATTTTCTGTGCACGTCTTCTAGAATTCAGTGGGAAATACAAATATTCAAATTATAGTTTCCATGTTGTCGCGGCAGGAAGTATTATTCCGAAGGACAACATGGATAAGAGCCAAAATTTATTGCCTTTTTAACCTTGAAAATAGATTTTATTACACGGGAGCTTTTTTTTTTCAAAATTTAAGTAGTATATGACCTAGTGTAGGGATCACAGAATTTTGAAAAAGGGCACACAATTCACTTTTCCCCATAGCACGTCATACGCAGTTTTTAACTCTTTTTGACGTTAAATAAATAAATAAATAAATAAATAAATAAATAAATAAATAAATAAATAAATAAATAAATAAATAAATAAATAAATAAATAAATAAATAAATAAATAAATAAATAAATAAATAAATAAATAAATAAATAAATAAATAAATAAATAAATAAATAAATAAATAAATAAATAAATAAATAAATAAATAAATAAATAAATAAATAAATAAATAAATAAATAACACCGTGCTCTTTACTTCACTTACAACTGAGACTTATCATACCCCTACAAAAGCAAGGATGTGGTTAGTAGTTCGCGCACGGTATGCTCTTACAACGTGGAAAAAAAGCCCGGGTGGAGAGACAAAACGAACCTTTAGATTTGGTTTGGTTTGGTTTGTTTTTTTCGTGTTTCCGGGCGCGTCAACTGCTTTGGTCATTAGTCCCGTGAGTGTAGTGCATGTTTTTTCTCGGGAGATGGCGGTGATCTTCCCCCGCTGGATGGCGAGATCCGGCGCCTACCTACCGTCAGCTAGTGGGGTTTCCCCCTAACCAAGACTCTCACACCAGCGGGGCATCGCCCCAGCCGGGATAAGCTCTAAGCTTCCGACCGGTCTCCCGGAATATGTGGTAGTGTAGTGCATGTTAGTGTAAGTGTGTGTGTAAGGGGAGAGGATAGGACAAGGAAGAGGAAGGAAAGATCGCGCGCGGTCCGTGGCCCGTTTGGTAGGGTACTGCTCCAGCATTCGCCTGGTGGTGGTCGGAGAAACCACGGAAAACTACCGATTAGAGCAGTCGGCCGCTAGAATTCTCCTCCAGGCAGCGACTGAATTCGACCTAGCTGAAAAGCTAGTGTCGAAAATCCTGCCACCGTCAAGATTCGAACCTAGGACCTCCCGGTCAGAGGCGCAGCAGTGGCATCAGTTGATGCACTGAGCTACTGCTCCGGTGAACCTTTAGATCTCTCTTACTCTTTTGCAAGTTGACACATGCAATCTAATTTGTTGTATATTTTTAATTGAAAACTAAAGAGTCAGGATTTGATTACCTGAGAAAAATGATTGTTTGTACATTTATCCTAGACATTTCAGTTCATAAAACTGAAACTTTTAGTGACAGATTAACTTTTCTAGATTGTTCACAATCGTGTGTTTCATGCTGCAAAAAGAATTATATTATCTTTAATAGTTTTTTATTTATGATGTTTGACATGCATGAAAGTGCTGAAAATTCCGAATTCGGGAAAATGCATCTAAAGTTCACTCACTAGGGGCTTGATAGTTGGTACTCACTTCGAAAATTTTTTTTTTCTGAAAATCTAAAAAACAGTTTGAATTATTTAAAAGAGAATAAAACACAGCATATAACCCATTAAAAATTGAAAAAAACGAAATTTCATGAGTTTTTATTCTCAGGTAGACAGCTATCTTAAATATACTGTCCCATTTTGTATTTCCAGTTGCGGAGGGCTGCGGCGTGGCACTGCCAAAATTGAATTTTGTGTGGACACCCCCTGCGGCCCTGGAAAACGCAACGCAGACTGGAGGGCAGCGATAGCCGCCTGATCGACGTAACATTGAATAAATATCAATGTGTATGACCACGAACTGACATTCACTTACAAACCTTTCATAAAATAAAGTAAAACATGTAATTGTTCAGAATCTCGTTACAGAATAAACAGAAGAACAAAATATATTGGCTTCTCTGATTTTATTGCTCCACTATTAGTCTACTGAGATTGATTCGTGTTTCCAGGCGTGTCAACTGCTGTGGTGATTAGTCGCGTAAGTATAGTGCATGTTTTATCACGGGAGGTGGCGAAGTTCTTTCACAGTTGAAAGGTGATCCGGCACCGACTCACGTCGGCTTGCGGGGTTTTCCTCATCCAGGTATTTCCCCCCTGCGGGGCACAGCCCCAGCCGACATAAATTCTATGCTTCCTAATGGTCTTCCGATTCTATGGTTGAGAAGTGCATCTAAATGTAAGTGTGTATAATACTCGTTTTTTAAAAGTGGCATCTGAGGGTATTATCTTCAAGATGGAATATAGCACGACTTTTTGCGTCTTTCTTGGTCCTGCCGAAAGATGTCGCATGATCGCGACCGTATCAATTGCAGTGCTGCAGATCAAGCGACTCTAGCGGCACGACCGAGAAAGAAGCAAAAAGTAGCTCCTTAATCCATCTTCAAGATAATATCCTCAAATGCCACGTGAGAAAAAAACAAGTATAAGAAATGGGTGAGGATAAGAGAAGCAAAAGGAAGGAAGGTCCGCACGACCTGTGGCCCGTTTCATATGGGACTGCTCCGGCATTCGCCGCGGTTTTGATCGGAAAAATACTAATCGGCGCAGGCGGTCGCTAGAATCAGCTACCTCCTCCAGGCAGTGGCTGAATTCGAGCTAGCTAGTATCGAAAATTCCTAACACCGCGACCGTCGGGACTGGAGCCCTACTGACCTCCTAACTAAACCCCTGACCTCCCGGTCAGAGGCATTGCAGTGAAATCAGTGCTTGAGCAGTGGCGGATCTAGAAGGAAGGGGAGCATAGGCCTAATGCCCCCTCCCGCAGGCCACAGGGAGAAGTGAATTCTGCGCACGTTTTCATACCTTCGTTTGTTACCTCCTTTTATTCGGCAAAATTGATTTAAATATTTATGTTATAATTATATAATTATGTAAAAAATAATATTGTATAGAATCATTCTATAGTATGGATCTATACAATATTATTTTTTAAAGTATAGTGTAGAGTTGTAGTATATGTATATGCTACAAAACTAATTACAAATGTTTAATATTTAACAAAAATCTATGATTGCCCCTTCCAAAATGATCGGCTGGATTCGCCCATGTGCCTGAACCACGTAAGATGATCCCTCCCTAGTGATACGTTGTTGTACGTAGGAATTAATGTATTGTAATAGTCGTTACAGCTAAGGTACCTGTTCTTCAAACAGGCAATTTTTTCATACAACTCTATGCATGCAATAAAACGTACCTGAGATAACACTGACTGCAAATACTTATTGATAGAAATGAACTTCATAAGAGAGATGTTAATATAATACAACTTAGTGACGTAGCGTGACTTTCTTACCTAGGAAAGTTGTTACCTACCAAGGAAAGTTCTGCGTTGGGTGATAATCCATGGATCCCTAGATAATTCAGTTAAAATTATACTGAAATTAAAATTCAGTATGTATACTTTTTGCTACTGCTTACGCAGTATGGAGAAGGCATTGTATTGCTGCGGGGGTAAACTGCGAATTTGTGACACAAAAGCTCTTTTTGGTGGGCCTCGGTAACGAAAAAGTGGATAAATCTTGTCCTTATAAATAGTGAATTACTTCCTCTAAAACTCTGCGTAGCCAAAATCCATGTTTTGTGGACCCTTGATACCAAAAAATCGATTGAAGGCAAAACGCCAGTCCGTCTGTGGTCAACGTTTGCGCCTAAACTGTTTATTTATTTAACGTCAAAAACAGTTAAAAACAGTGAGTGACGTGCTACGGGGAGACGTTAATTCTGGGCACGATTTCATAATTCTGTGATTCCTACCCTAAGCGATATACTTGAATTTTGAAAACAGAATGAAAACGAGCGTTTTTTACAAGGATTGTTAACAAAATATTCGTTCCGATGTAATAAAATCTATTTTCAAGGGTAAATCCGCAATAAATTTGCGCTCTTATACCTCGTCATGTCCTTCATGAAGGAATGGTACTTGCTGCCGTGACAATATGGAGAACGATAATTTGAATAACTATTTCCCACCGAATTCTAGAAGACGTGTACAGATAATGAACCGATAACATCAGCCGATATAGATAATGATAACGTTCAGTCGATTTTCTCCAAAACTGTTAGTCCCCAATCAATCTGACTGATGTCGCAAAACCTGGAATTTGAAATCGATATTTTAATTTTGGGAGGTAGTTTACATGAAGCCTCTCCGACATTAAAAAAAGGCCCCACATTTTTTTTTATTAAATTTTGATAGCGTAACGGACGCTTAAAATAATGGTGCAGGTCTAATTTTCGTGAAAATTCCTTATTTTTCGAAAATTGCAAAAATTCGATTTTTTTCGGCGTCTTCTTACAACTATAATTGAAGATATAGATTTTTGTCTTAAAGATTTAAAATACGAGTTTTCGTGTAATTTTGCGCGACAATTCTTAAAAAATTAAATATTTTTTCTCGAAAACAGCTTAATTTTTTTCTTTACATTTTCTCCACATGTAAAGGAAAAAAATTGTGCTAATCCCATTTTCGGCTTTGCCCTTTTTTTCGAAAATAGCAAAAAGTTCACATTTCAAAACTAAAAAATTGAAGAAAAAGATTTTTGCCTCAGACAAAGTGTGTTGTAAAAACTTAACTCTTAAAAAAAAGTCATGCAAATTTTTTTGAGAAAAAAAGTAGGTTTTGCATCGTTTGCTCTAGAAATTTATGTAATGTCTAATATAAAATTGTTTTCTCAATAACCACGCCACTTTTTTAAAATTTTCCACAAATACAAGAAGAGATGGCTAAAAGAAATGCGTAAGTCTCATTTTCGTTGAACTCTCTGTATTTTTGCAAATTGTAAAAACTTAACATTTCCAAACTACAAAATGAAAGGTATAAGATTTTTATCGTAAACAAAATCTGTTCTAAAAAACAAGGTCATTAAACTTCATCTACTTTTGTTTGAAAAAACTAGTACATTTAGATTAATTAATTTCAGCCACAAATTATTGAAATAGTATATTCTGGTGTCCCGCCAACTACGACGAGACGAGAAAATTCCTCAGAGTACAGAAATGGATCAAAAGGATAAGAAAAATAATTAATTTTAATTATAATTTACTATTGAAAATCTCAATATTCATTTGATTTTACTCTGTTGTACAATTCTTATTCTCAATGCACTGATATATTTTCTTTCAACTAATTCGCAAACCTTAATTAAAAGTATACCAGTTAGTGTCTTATGAAATTATATTGTGTTTATGTTAATTATTTAAATAATTGAAGGGCTCAGTGGAACAAGGGGCTATCCCACAGTTTTATGTGAAATTAGAGTTATTAGCATTATATTAAACTTCATATTATTCTTTTAGTGTTATATGTCATTTAAATCTTTTTTTTAATTAGTTATTTAAATTCGCATCAACATCTCGGTCATTAGCGACTACTATTGGTGTTAACGGTATGGTAACTATGAAGATGAAGCGATATGGTGATGATAGGGTGAAAGGACGAACACAAATACAACCATGCCAGAGGCAGGACTGGAACTCGCGACCCTTCGGTCCAAGATCACTACGACACTACTGCCTTAGCGATCTTGGCTACTGGGCTGACTCATTTAAATCTTTGTCGTTTATATACAAGTGTTTAAAATCGTTTTGAGTTATCCAAGGGAAGTTTAGGTAAAACCCTCACTATCTCAGAACTATGTCTATGTGGGATAGTCCCTTGTTATATTGAGCCCTTCAAGTAGCATGAGCCAAATTTTAAAAAAGTATCATTACAGACTTTTATTTATGAGATCTTTACAATGAGAGCTAATTTAAGCTAAAAATGCCTTGCCCGAATTATGTGAAAACATGTTGGTAAATTGGACAACACCGTAATGTTTGTGAAATTGGCAATTACTACTGTTTGTGGTAAAATCAAATTATTACATCACATATTAATTTTTAAAGTTTAAAAGTATAACCTTCATTGAAATTAGCCAATTAGGTTTTCTCTCTTAAAAATACAATTTAAATTCAGTGTGAACGAAAAATGTAATGATGGATATTTGAGTGTTACAATGTTCTCTACGTGTGTTACAGTCAAATCCCGCTTTTAAGTTCCCGCAATTTAAGGTTTCCCGGCGTTTACATTTCTTGTCAGTCCCATCAGTTTTCGTATATTCATAATGTTATAAATACCCCGCTTTTATGATCGTATATTTTCATTTTCCCGGAATTTACAACAATCTACTTGCCACAACACCATCTGGAAATACTAGTTGGAAATCATTACGAACTGCTGAAAATAAACATTTTATTGAGTTTGGGAAAATGTAAACTTTGCGTTTTTTTCTTACAGTATAACTACTATTTCCCTCCCTTCATTCAACAAACAGTACACTGTTGCATCATCAAATGCTACCAGCTTGGAAATGAAGTTGTGACATTTAAAATTCACTATGATTTGGTGTTAATACATTCTAATGCTAATATTAAATATATTATAATCCTTATTGATTTATGTACCTAAATACATTATAGGCCTATTGTACTCATAGTTTCGAAGAAAAAAATAATTTCCCCTTATTTACACTTCCCATAATTTACGCCATTTTCCCTAGGATCCCATGAAAACAGTAGAAGAGGGGTTTTACTGTAATTTGTCGATAGCGACAAAGGTAAGCTGCTATACAAGTCATGTAATTAATATTAAATAATGAGAAAAGAAGTTAAAAGTAATAGTGCAAGTATCCTGGTCTGGTAACTCAGTAGCATCAACTATTAATTTACATAGTATGTCTTAAAGTAAGATCAATGAAATAATAGTAAATTCTTGTTGGGTTTTCCAATACTTTTTATTTCTAATTATCAGAAGAAAACATGAAAAAAAAAAAAAAAATAATCACTCTTTTCCCAATATTTTTTCTTCTTTCCCCTTCTTTTTTCTCTTCCTTAACACAAAAGTTCAATATCTTATTTCAACTTTAAATTTTTACATAAGTTGAAAAAATAAGCAGTCTGACCAGATCTTAAATAATGAAAATAAAATATGTTTAAATTAAAAAATTTTCATAGTCTGTCCAGACTATCACCGAGGCTGCACTTCTGCAGCCCCTTGGATTCGGCCACAGGCTGAAAATGTAAAGAAATTTTGCCTGTAATATACTCCACTTACTAAAACTTCATATGCATGAAAATTCGGAAAAAAATAATTATGCAAAAGCTCGTTTAAGAAAGAAGCTATTAGTACACTGGAATGTAATATAATGAAATTATTATTAAATACTTTCACTTCCAATCTCCAGCAAACTACTATCTATGAACTATTGTAGAATTAATTTTTGAAATAATAACCACAGTCAACAATGGGACTTCTTTGTTCTGCTCTTTCAGCTACCTTTATGTACTTTTTTCTTAGAATATTGAAAACAAATACAAAATATGAATATTGTGATTTAGAGATTGTTCTTTTAATTAATGGCATATAGTATTCTTGAAAACAATAATAAAATATCTTACTCTGCACCACTGGAAAAAAATACAGCAATAATGTACAATGTAAATAATAAGTCACATACATTTCACATACTCATATTTTCAATGTAGGTCCTGTATATTTCTGCTAAATGGTGTACATACAAATAACATGTGTGATGCACCTACCTGTCACACTACCACTCCCTGCAAGGCCTTGCAGCCACCTCCCAGTTCCTTTCCCTCTGGAAGGGAGCAGATGCTGGGCAGGCTACGGTGGTGGCTGCTGAGCCTGGATGTCCTCCTGCAGCAGGACAGGCTGCTGCAGCTCAGGCAGCAGCTGGACACATGAAGCAGATACTCCCGCAGCCTCTCAGTGATGACCCCATCTGTCTGGGAGGGAGCAGCTGCTAGGCAAGCTGCTCCAAGACCGGATGTGGCTGTTCAACCTGGACGTTCTCTTGTGGCAGGATGGGTTGCTGAAGCTCGGCAGCAGCGCGTACTGCTCTTCTCAACAGGATGGTTGCTCTTCCCTAAGGGGAGGCAGATCTCCCGCAATGATCTCCCTCTTCATCTGGGAGGGAGTGGCTGCTGAGCCCACCCATCACAGGACAGGCAGCTGCAGGACATGCTGCTCTTCCCTCGGGGGAGGCAGACTCCAGCAGCCTCTCAATGACGTCCCTCTTGGCACACGGGCATTCCCAACGAAGAGGCTCCTGCAGCCTCTCATTGAGGTCCTTGTCCCTCTGGGAGGAAGTGACTGCAGGACAGGCTGCTCTTCCCAAGGGGAGGCAGATACTCCAGCAGCCTCTCAATGACGTCTCTCTTCATCCGGGAGTGGTTGCAGGGCAGGTTGCTCCCAGGCAGGCTACATCTGTGGCTGCTGACCCCATGACAGGACAGGCTGCTGCAGCTCAGGCAGCATCGGAGCATTCCCAACGGAGAGGCTCCTGCAGCCTCTCATTGAGGTCCTTGTCCCTCTGGGAGGAAGTGACTGCAGGACAGGCTGCTCTTCCCAAGGGGAGGCAGATACTCCCGCAGCCTCTCAATGATCTCCCTCTTCATCCGGGAGGGAGTGGCTGCAGAGCCCACCCACCACAGGACAGGCAGCTGCAGGACATGCTGCTCTTCCCTCAGGGGAGGCAGACTCCCGCAGCCTCTCAATGATCTCCCTCTTCATCCGGGAGGAAACAGCTACTGGCAGATAGTGACAGCAGCAGCTGACTGCTCCTGCAGCTCCAGGTTTTCCTGCCACATTTCCTTCCTCTGCTCCTTGCCAGTCCAACCTTGAAAGCAAGTGTCAATTTTCAGAATAAAATTTTAATTATATTAAATAAATATTTAAAGTAATAAACAAAGGATAAAAAATTGAATTATGTAAGGAAAAAAGGGGAAGATGAAATATGATAATCAACATACAGCAAGTTACAAAGAATATAAAAAGGGACAAGTACAATTAATTGAAAATTTTAGTTGGTTGGCTTTGTAGATACTTCACATTTTTTACATTATCCATGTTTGGATGTGCCTTATCCACAATGGAAATTTGAGATTAAAAAAACTAGACTGTAAAAACCATTATTACATATTAATTTTCAATCTTAGAATTTGAGCATAATAACTATTATCACTCTCTGAATACTATTCTACAGTTAAGGTTACCGTATTTCTGTTATGGAAAAAGAGAGCATTTCATATCAAATATTTTTATTTAAGAATTTGTTTTTCTTACAGACAAACAAAATACCTACTACTGTCAAAATAAACACTTCAATCGTTGTCATCACTTTCACAGTCGCACAAGAAGCCTATTTCATTACCATTACGGTCTTTTCCACTTTTATATTAGGAGTATTTGGTATATGATGAAATCTCCCTCAACAATTAGAACTTTGCTTTGCTTTGAACCACTGAATTTTTAAGTACGTCATTAAACAAGGCTTTTCTTTCTTGCATCATGCTTAAAAGACCACAGGTATTAACTCCATAGGCCAGCAGGACATATTCATATGATACATGCACAGAATACTGTACGTTGAACAAGCTAATGACAGCACTGTACTATTTTATGGAGTATAGGCCATTTCAAGGAGTATATTTTATCTATGAATTTTGGAAGTCGTTAGGCAATATTATTGAAGTTGGATGTCATTTATTTACACAAATGTTATGTTGCAGACACAAATAAGTTAAAAATGCTCAATATTGTTCCCACTTAAAACTAATGCCCCACTTTCAATAAAAAAAAAAAAGAAAAGAGGACATTTCATCTTTCTTATAGAATGTAGTTTTTCTCATATCAAAAAGAATATATGACCGGGGAAAGAGGATGTTTGGTAACCCTATCTACAGTACATTTTGGTGAAGGATAAACAGTTTTACTTACTTGTGTCAACAGAATAAGCATGAAAAAAGTTAGGAAATTAAATACAAATAACAGAGATTTTCGCTTCTTTCTTCTGCAATTCTCAGACAATTTAAACAATAATTAGGGAAATTATAAAACAATCTTGCTACTTGATCCACAAGTAAAAAAATGTATTGTTAAGTAAACATACATGAATCTATTAGTATGTATGTATTCAATCCAGTGGCGGCTCGTGGGTATTCGCACGTTCACATGTGCACACCCAAATTAATTCGGTGCCATTTCTCTTAAACATCTCTTAACAAGAAGGGAATACAAGTCCTCTCAGAGCATTTACGAAACATGATATTTCAAAACAAGCGCCGTTCGGAAGCTGCGATTGCCGATCCGTCCGCCGTTCATTCGTAAAAGCCTGCGGGAGCACACTCGGGAATATGCGACCCAGAGAGTATACTAATACTGATGCGACCCAGGAAACGGCATCCGTGGCTGCCGAGGGGCTGCAGGGGAAGGAGGGGGAACAACGGTGGCTTATAGAGGACTGGAACAATCCCCCCGCGGTGTTCCTTCTACGGCGCAGGCGCAATGGCGATCTCGGGAAATGCCTTGACGTGTCTTGAAGAACTCGAGTAGCACAAGTTTTTAACAGAAGTGTGTGACATTGAACGAAGGTAGTGTGAGATACCTCTCCACTTAAATGAGATTTCGCACTAGCGCGCGAAACGCGAACGCATTGTTGCATTCATAAAAATGTTAATAGTATATGTGTATTCTCTTGTTTTAAAGTGATTTGCAATTACAAAACCATTCCGAAGTATTCAATCCCATAGTGTATTTTGTAAACGAAGTATTAGGCTACGTTTCAATGTGTTTGAGAAACCGAAATTAGAGAGTTCTTTTTCTGTCAAGGGTATTTGTGCAACTAACAATGAATAGCGTTGAAAATATGAAACGTAAGAAATCAATTATTTCAATGAAAAAGCCACAGGAAAAAATTGCTGAAAACAAACAATGGAATGGAATTGTTTGGCATCGTATCAGACTTCAAAAGATGATTTGTGTTTAATTGTTATTATTAATGTTAATGTGTGTAAATGTATGCATGTAATGTGAATGAGAGTGAGAGTGAGAGTGGGAGTGGGGGGGGAGAGAGAGAGAGAAAGAGAAAGAGAGAGAAAGAGAGAGAGAAAGAGAGAGAGAAAGAGAGAGAGAGAGAGAGAGAGAGAGAGAGAGAGAGAGAGAGAGGAGAGAGAGAAGAAAAACGTTGCACACCCTAATGGCATGGCCACGAGCCGCCACTGATTCAATCACAACATTCAAAACAATGTTTGACATATTCGTAAGCAAACATGGGACTAAATAGAAAAGAACAAGTTTGTAAAGAAGGTATAAACAACATTCTTTCACGACATTGCCAGTAATGATGTTTCAAATCACACAATTCTTTTCAATTATGTTCCCCTCTGTATATTTTCAGTTCTCACAATGGTAGTCAGCATTTCCACAAAGGTAGTTAACTCCACCACAATACTTTCCAAAAAAGAAATGTTGAAATTTTCAATTTCACTGTCTATTCTTATTTAATATTAATCAGCTGGCAATTCATTAATAAAAATTAAAGTTACGCGAACTCATTTCCAAGAAATACTTTAGTTCGCAACAAACGTTCGAATTGCGTTTCACACCAAATTTTCAAAAATTACGTCACAAAGCAGGTTCACCAAATTGACGTCACACGAAGCAGTTTCGCCACATTGACATCGGATGTACTAGATTTTCCCCCTCTCTCCATCCATCCATTCTACAACATTGCTTGCCCTTGTTTTGCTTCTGGACATAAATGTAACTTTATTTTCTGTGCACGTCTTCTAGAATTCAGTGGGAAATACAATTATTCAAATTATCGTTTCCATGTTGTCGCGCCAGGAAGTATTATTCTGAAGGACAACATGGATAAGAGCCAAAATTTATTGCCTTTTTATCCTTGAAAATAGATTTTATTACATGGGAGTTTTTTTCTCGTTTTTTTTTCTCCCTTTCAAAATTCAAAATTTAAGTAGTATATGACTTAGTGTAGGGATCACAGAATTTTGAAAATGTGCACACAATTCACTTTTCCCCATAGCACGTCATACGCAGTTTTTAACGGTTTTTTTATGACGTAAAATAAAGAAAGAAATAAATAAACATCGCGTTTTGCACGAAGATTATTTTATTTCATCAGTATATTCATAGTCTATTTAATTCGTCAGTATATCATTTATATTTTACTACGGTATCTTCTAAATTGTTTCTTTGGACAAGAAAAACAATGGAAAGGAAGACTGTTTTTCGAAATTTAGTTCTGTAAACAATTATTTTCCGAAAACTATTTAATTGAAAGATTACATCCAATTATGTGCTTTAATTTAAATAGTACCCATAAGTATACTTAATTACATATAAACGACCTAATCGAGAAAAACGACGTGTTTGAGGCCATTTCCTATTAATGTTAGGACACACGTGCGGCCAGGATTTTCATCCTGGAGGTAAAAGAAAAAAAATTACATTAATTTTGGTCATTATGTACATATGGCGTTAAACCCTCAAACAACAAGGCTCCTCTGAGTGGCAATTGTAACTCAGGATTTGTCCGTCTCGGGATCAATATGACCTGTAGAGTGCATGAATAATAATAAAACGTTCTTCATGGGATTTGGAGTGTATAAAACCAACATTCTGTCAGGTTCATACAAAATGACGCCCAAAGGACGTTACATTCAAAAGATGTTGAGGGATTTCAGTTTTATTCTTTCTCATTGTCTCCACGAGGGTCAGTTTACTTTGTGGTCAGCTGTTTTCACGAAAGCTGTAACAATGACCTGGCGTCACGTTTCTATTGGTACCAAGAATTGGTTCAATGAGTCAGAAGTTCATTTCGGATTTCTTCTTCCATTAGAAAACGCAAATTCATTCTTAGACAGTCAGCAAAAGTTGTAACTGTAATGATTTACAATAATCCCGGTAGTTTAAAGTTCCCAAAAATACAGATTTTCCAATACAATATTAACATTTATATTTTGAAAAGACAGAAAACGACAGCGCCGCGCACAGACATTTGTCCAAATTGACTGAATGCGAAAAGGATGAAATCCACTGTAAACATTAAATAGGGCAAAATTTTTAGAAGCAGGATTTTACCTTGCAGGATCTTATTGTAGAGCAAGGGAATCAAATAAAGGCCCTGCTTACGGAGGTTCGTGTATTTATGTAAGAAATAATATTGATTCTACCTTCTTGTCAGAATTCAATTTATATGCAGTTGAAAAAGTTTTTGAAATAACAGTTGTACATCTTACTACGCTCAAAATTATCTTACTTTGCATCTACAGACCTCCAACAAAGCAAGCTTTAGATTATTTCAATTTCGTAGAAAATCTAGAGATAACTGAACAAAATTAGTAATCTCTCTTTTAACCTTTTTTTTTTTTTATCCATTGTTGTATGTGGAGATTTCAAATAATCTAGATTACAGTGACCACGATGCACAAATTCTTACAATTACTAATAACATGAATACTGACACAATAAATAAAACACGCATGTGCCGAGCATTTACTACAGTTAACATAAAGTTATTTACGGACTACTTGCTGAAAGAATCATGGGAGGCAGTTTATAACGCTATTGACACAAATGAAAAATATAATTTATTTTTCTCAAAGCTTTCATTTCTCTTTAACGCATCTTTCCTAAAATATAATTTATTTTTCATTCTATAAATGCTTCTATCAAATACTTGGATCACAAAAGGAATTAGAACATCGTGTAAAAATAAACGTACTCTCTACTTTATTTCTAAACGTCATGACGTATCTCAAGATTTGCTTATCTACTTTAAAAAATACAAAACATTGTTACGAATAGTCATAAGGAAGGCTAAAATCATGAAAAACGATCAGGATATTTTGAACTCAAATAATAAAACAAAAGCAATGTGGAATATAATAAAAAATACTACCAAATCAACTAGAAACCCCGTAGAGAATGTTGTTTTAAAATATAACGATATAAATGTGAACGATCCGGCAACAGTGGCTAATCTCTTTAACCAATACTTTTCGAGAATTGCTGCCGATCTCACTAAGGGTCTTCAGGCACAAAATTCAAAAACCGACAGTTCACCCAAAATTTTAGACACAATGTTCGTTTCCGAAACTTCTTCCTATGAAATTCTCAAAATAATCGGTAAACTAAAAAATAAATATTTGTCCGGTTTAGATGAATTCCCGGATTCTTTGTTAAAGACTTGTGCGTATGCCATTATACACCCGTTTACTCACATATTTAATGCATCTTTATGCACTGGAACGTTTCCAGATATTTTCAAAACAGCTAAAATCTATCAGTTTTTTCAAAAATATTAGAGAGACTTTTTTACGTACGAATGGAAACCTTTCTCACTAAACACGACGCGCTTTCAGATTGCCAACATGGATTTAGAAAATCAAAATCAACGGAAACAGCTATATTTTCTTTTCTTAAAGATGTCGCCTCATCATTGGATCAAAACGAGGCACCTATTGGATTATTTTTAGATCTCTCAAAAGCTTCTGACGTCATTGATCATGACATTTTACTTTCCAAATTACCTTCATATGGAATTCGTGGTATTGCTCTAGATTGGTTATGTTCGTACCTTAAACAACGATCTCAGAGAGTTGAAATACCTTACTGGAATGATGGAACATTACGTACGCACCTTTCCGACTCTTTGCCCATTGCATGTGGAGTTCCTCAAGGATCGATTTTAGGCCCCATTCTGTTCCTACTTTACGTAAACGATATGCCCTCGACGATTCGAAACGGAAGAACGGTTCTCTTTGCGGATGATACGAACATCCTTTGCAATAAAGAAACCGTAAATAGTACAATATCAGATGTTTCAAATTGGTTCCGAAATAACAAATTAATAGTAAACGAAAAGAAAACGGTTGTAATGCAGTTTTCCATTTCAAATAAACAATTCTGTGCTCCATTGAAAACGAACAGTGTACCATTGACTGATGTTAAGGCAACAAAACTTTTAGGTCTCTCAATTCAGTCAAACCTTAAATGGAACGTCCATTTAAATGAATTGAACACAAAATTAAGTTCATTATGCTACGCGTTCAGAATTCTTGCAAATTCAGTCAGCCTTCATACTGCTCGTTGTGTATACTTCGCGAATGTTCATTCCCGCCTGAGATATGGCATAATATTCTGGGGAAAAACATCTTATAGCTCCCAGACTTTTAGATTACAAAAACCAATTGTACGAATAATAACCAAATCCCACCCACGTGATTCATGTAAGCCTCTCTTCATTAATATAGGAATTCTACCATTACCGTGTCTTTTTATTTACGAATCAGTGGTTTTTGTAAAAAATGACTTGCTCAAGGGCGGGAATATTTTTTCAGAAAATGCCGAAGTCTATTACTATAACACTCGACGTAGAAATCATATTCATCAGGTGACAGTATCAACAGCTCATTACAAAAAATTCACATACAATACATGTACATTATTTTACAACACTTTGCCAGATGACATTAAACGATTAAATTCAATAGAAAAGTTTAAATCCCAAGTGAAATCGTTTCTGCTGCATAGCTGTTTCTATACAATTAGAGACTATACTGAGCATCACAAGAGTGTAACATTAATTTTAACAATGATACATAATGCATTATTTACCATTTGGACTGTATAAATGAGTATAAACAACCTGTAACAACTATTGTACTACAGCTTTCGGGTCAATGACACCCATCTCGATCAGGTTTTTCGTCCAGTTTCCCTGATCCATTGAGCAAATGCTGAGATGGCCCCTTGTTTTGCTTCTGGACATAAATGTAACTTCATTTTCTGTGCACGTCTTCTAGAATTCAGTGGGAAATACAATTATTCAAATTATCGTTTCCATGTTGTCGCGGCAGGAAGTAATAAGAGCCAAATTTTATTGCTTATTTATCTTTGAAAATAGATTTTATTACATGGGAGTTTTTTGTTGTTTTTTTCTCCCTTTCATAATTCAAAATTTATTGCTTATTTATGAAAATAGATTTTATTACATGGGAGTTTGTTTTTTCTCCCTTTAAAAAATTCAAAATTTAAGTAGTATATGACTTAGTGTAGGGATCACAGAATTTTGAAAATGTGCACACAATTCACTTTTCCCCATAGCACGTCATATGCAGTTTTTAACTGTTTTTTGACGTAAAATAAATAGATAAATAAATAAAATAAATAAATAAATAAATAAATAAATAAATAAATAAATAAATAAATAAATAAATAAATAAATAAAGCATTAGAACGTGGAATCGTCAAAATCGGGTCAGGGATTCATTAGATTTCGGAAATTATCGTAATCATGCATTTGCATTCACAAGCTGAAATATGGAGGTGATTGTTGACGTAAGGAAGTTAATGGAAAGGATAGTTTTATTTAAATATTGAGAAAACGCTTGAAGGGATCGGGTTGAAACTTTATGGAACTATGGGGCGGAATTTATAACACATTTCAAGATTAGTCACGATTTCGGAAAACAGTCAGAAGATCTATTAAAATTAAAAGTAAAAAAACTTATCATTGGAATTAGCATAAAACAAGGGACGTGTCACGTGACGTCACGAGAAAATATTAGACTGAAAATGGTTACATTTAATAAAATAAGACTAGAAAAGGAAAAACGGACAAAGTAATTACAAAGGAAAATATAGACAGTGTTTAAAACCAGTGGCGAGGCAGAAAAACTTGTAAAACGAGAGAATAAGAAATGTTTTCGCAGTGTTTTTCATGGCGATGAACAAGCTATCGGCGTATGTTCGTGGTAAATCTTTTAACTTTCTTGACAACAATGCCCGAGAGGAGGAGTCAGTTGGCGTTGGGCGTTCGTGGGAGACGCTAGGTCCGCGATCGTATGTTACAAATTTTAGACATTTTGCTCAAGAAATGTGTTTAGGAGTAGTTATAAATATTTTCTTGTGTAGATAAAGTGTAATGACAATAGGCAGATGAGTTTTCGAATAGTAGCGAATGACTAATTGGTAAAACGACGCGAACATTAATTTTCGCGTAATTGCCAGCCAGAACAATGGTCGGACATTTTGTGTTACCGTGTTAAGATACGAAACTTCAACGTGGTTAGCGCAATGTGATGAAATTTACTATAATATTTTAATTTATTCATGGATGAACAATATTTCTATGTCGCGGGAAGTTTAAACATTTTTTTTATTTACATTCACGCGGCAAACAGTACCATTTCGCGGCGGAACTTGGAATATTTGTGAGAACTTTGCGATTCGTTGTGAAACGTTTTGCAGTGTGTGAAGTGGGTGAGCTGGCGGTATAAATGCACGATCCTGGAAACAGGTGGCAGCAGAGACGACATTATAATCGTGCACTGGGAGTGTACGAAGTGGCGGACGGCGACGCGTACTGTGTGCCGCATGTCGCAGTGCGCAGCCATCACCAGGGATATGCAAGGCATCTGTCGAAGACCAAGTTTTGTATATTTAATTTAAAATAAGAAAGTCAATGGGTTTCACGACAGAATGCGCATTCGGTGGATGAAGGATTTATTATTATTATTATTATTATTATTATTATTATTATTATTATTATTATTATTATTATTATTATTTTATGCGATTTTGTGTGAATGGTATTGTATTGTGTTTTGTAATTGAATGTTAAGGATATTATTTGTGTGTTATGTATTGTTTTGCATGCCGTCAGAGGGCATTTTTCATTGAATTTGGTTGTTTTGTTTGTTAATTTGAATATTGAAAATCAGAAAAGAATAACTAGAGGAATGGTAATAAACCGAGGTGAACATATTTGGATTCATCAGTAGCCAAGAATAAATGTGATTTGAGTAGTGAGATGCTGACCCATGCGCGCGCGCAGGTACCTCGTTTAAATCCCTGTATTGGGGAATTAACCGTATTCACGCCCAGGTGAGATTGTATGACATGAAGCAGCTAGTGGACGGGAAAATACGAGAGAAGATAATACTATTAGGCAAGGAAAGAGTAAGACAAATGAAGAAGGAACCTATTACATTGGCAGCCCAACGCAGGAATAGAATAGGCAGAATAGCATAGAATATTAGGTAGATATATTTCAATGACGCCCAACACGGGGTGAGAATAGGTGTGTGTGTGTGTGTGTGTATGTGTGTGTGTGTGTGTGTGTGTATATATATATATATATATATATATATATATATATATATATATATATATATAGATAGATAGATAGATAGATAGATATAGATATAACATAAACAACAAAGCTGTGTCACATATGACACACCTTAATGTAGTCTTATCTCAATCAAAATTACAATGATTATCTTATCAATAAAAAAGAGCTTTAATTTCTTAAAATGGAAGAATATAATTATTTATAATAAATAAAAAATATTTTACTTTCTGAAAATAAATTTCTTGAAAAAAATTGAAGATAATACTCTCAACTCCAGCAAAGTCCATCTAGAGAAGACCATCTCTCTCTTTTGGGAGATAGCAATAGGCCTGCTTGGACCATCTCTCATTGTTCATTCTTTGTAAATGATCTATCCTGTATTTTCTATATTTATCTATCTTTTCTTGAAAGCTGGTAATTCCCAATTCTCTTATATCCTCATTTCTGATATGGTCCATTAATGTGCATTCCTTCACATACCTCAGGAATCTCATTTCTTCTACATTATTAATTCTCCTGTTTTCCCTTGTTGTTTCCCATGTTTTTAATCCATACAAGAGAGTAAGTAAGCCAATGTCAAAACATAAATCCTAACAAACTAGGCTTAATCTGGGAATATAAGACATACCCATATTTTTTGAATGAGATGTTTAGGAAAAAACATTGTCTTATATTTGGGTAAATACAGTATATTTGCATGTTTCACTTTCATATGAAAATTGAAAAGTACAGATAACAAATATTTGTGATAATTTGAGGAATTGTAAGGCAATTTTTTATAATTCACAATTCTGGGAATTTCAAATTAGTAAAAACACAATAAAATAAACAAAACTTGACACTAGCAATTAGAATCCTTAAATTTTTTTCAAATAAAATATTAATTTAATAATTTTAACAGATGTTTGACCCAATCACTTTAAGGAAAAACTGAAAATCACAATACACGTATCAATTATCAAATCTCCATCTCTAATAAAATTAATTAAATCTGAAATTCATGTTCATTACAATGTCGTAATGGGAACTTTCCATTCACACCTAATACAACAATATAACATTATTTGTATACCTAGAAAATTTTGAAGTAGTATTGATGTAACAAGTAGGGAAAAAAGAGTGTGTCATGCACAAGTTGCGTACTAGTAATTTTTTATTCATGCTTCTAACAAACAGCTGCACTCAAAAACAGAAATGATTTGGAACAATATTAACCAAACAATATTAAATTACAATATTTAAGTCTGTTTAGACTAGTGAATAAATACATAGGGTGACTCCTGCTCGTACAGCCACCTAATCATCTACCCTTTCTTTTCATAAAATCTAGCTTTTGGCATAAGACTTGTGTAAAAATTTCCCATTAAGTGGCTTTCATACAGTAAGATTCAAAATATTTTTAAATTCAATAAACACTAAATTTTAAATTCAATAAACAATAAATTCAATAAACAATAAATTCAATGAACAATTATATAAGTTAAAATAATTATTTGCTACCTGAAAATTGGGTTCATCAATAGCGTCCAGAATCTGTTGACCAGTGAGGGCAGCCCAAGGCTGAAAACCATAGCTAAACGTTTCCCACAGTGTAACACCATAAGCCCAAACATCTGATGATGAAGTAAAACGTAAAAAAGTTATGCTTTCAGAAGCACACCATGCTATTGGTAACTTGCACCATGCTATTGATAACTCCCACGAATTAAAATCCAAAGTATGCAATATGTTTCGTCCTAAACGTGGAAAACTTTTTACAAACTTCTTGTAGATTGAGTATTGGATTTAAATTTCCCTCTGGAGATTGTAGTAAGGATGGCCAAGTCTTCCATTTTTTGGTTCGATATCTTTATGTAATTAGGACGTTTCGTACTTTTAGTTATGACATAATGAATTATATACATGAAAATATTGAATGGAGAATTCATTGAAGATTGATCAGAAATCTTTTTCTTTTCATAACCTTCCCGACATTTCCTTCAGACTAGTGTAGTGGTAATCGTAAATATTTTCTTTCGTCACTAAATATTTCGCCACTAGGCTGCGACACACGTGTTCTGACCTCTATTTCAAATCTGTAAGACCGTTGAACGTGCTACATTCAATGTGGAAGTTAAAGGGATAAAGGAAACAGGTTGGGACTTGAAACCATCTGGCAGACACTATACACTGAAGAAAGAAACTAAGGAAATTGTGAGGTTGTGTTTTGAGAGTTGAAGATAGCGTTGAGGATCCATATTGTGAGTTTTGTGTGAATTTCTGAAATAAATTTTGCGATTTGTTTCAATTAGTGCTTGTGAAGCTATATGTCGTCATTCATTATGTTATTTTTGTGGGAAACGGGAATGTAACAAAATAAGTGAATTTATCTGTTATAAAAGATAATTTGACGAGTGTGTATCGGTACACGAACTTTTATGCAGCTGCAACATTTTGAACGTATCGAGAAGTTTGAGAAGTAAAGAAACTCTTCTTGAATAACCTTCATTTTTGCCACCAAAAAAGTTTAAATATGGCCCAAATTAGAAACTGGCATTCATTCTTACCGGGAATCCGAGGAATATTTCCAAAATTGGACTTCAATGTGCCTGTTAGTAGTGAATGAAACCTTATATTTTTATAATTTCACTGAAGCTTGTCTGGCATCATACATTTGTTTCTTTATAGATTTTTTGATTTACTGATTTGTAGTCTGATCAGAGAGTATCATCTTGTAAGTATGATAATGTTCAGTGCCAAATATATGTTAGATTGTTTATCATTATCATTAGTGTACTGCAGGATAAAAGAACTAACACCTGTTCCTGCTTCAGGACTTGAAAGAAAATTATTAATCCTCTAAATGTTCCTGAAAGATATTACTTATTTAATTTTTCTAAATTACGCTTCCCTAGATGGTTGTGTATTAGAGCAGCTTTTGGGAATCTTGCTTGTTTCATTCTTTTAATATGTTCCATGGTTTCTGAAAGAAATGTCATGCCACTTTCAAATGTCTTTAGAATCCTTCATTATTATATCCTTGAATACTGTAAGTCTTACAGTCTTCGTAATTTCATTGTATTTCAAAATTTTGTTTTGCCTGCCCTGATAATTTTGCCCAGTGTTGTTGACTAATTATAGAAAAGTTGTATTTCATTGCTACCATTTGTAATTGTGTTGTCCAATCTATTTTTCAGGCAAATGGATTCTTCCTTTCTTACGTTCTCTCCCAAAGCTCTTTCAAAGAAAAAACGTATGTTTTAATTTTGATAGCTTGTAATTCTTTCCCGTAAGTAAGTGTTAAGTGAAAGTGTTAATTTTTATTCTTGGATTTTTTTCAGTGTATGGTAACATTGTGCAAGGACCTGTTAAATCTAAGGTACTGAGATCTAAAATTTGTCCTCTTCAAGATGCTCGCTGCTCTCCATCCAGTCTTCATAACATTGAAAAGAATCGAAGAGAATCTATTGAGTCAAAGAAATCAAGTACGCTTGATGATTCTGTTGTTCTAATAAGTGAAAAAATTAATAGCAGAACTCTCCCCACATACTCAAATTTTTTAATACTGATAAAGAAAGATCTGCTTCAACTTTGATTTCTAAGAATGTGAAAAGTGGCGAAGTTCAGAGAGCAGCAAATGACAAATTTGATGAAATTCGAAATTGGTTGAATGAACTACACACAGCACATGAAAGAAAAAGGTTCTCGCCACCATGGTCGTCTTCGAATTCGAGTTCTGTGATTGAATGTTCTGTCTCTGCCGATTCCCCAAAATTGGGTACTGAAAATACTGCCAAAAATAGAGTATCGGAGACTAGCAGCGATGAAAGTTCAAGAAGCAATCAGCAAAATAATTTTTTAGGTTCCGATTATAATTGCAACAGTCAAGAATTTGAGAAGAAAGATAATTTTAAGGGAGTAGTACCTGAGAGTAGTGATGATGAAAGTGAAATACATGTGAGGCGAAAAAAGGCGTGCCTTATCTTTAGCGATAGTGAATGTGATGATGGCGGCAGCAGAAATCGGTCCCAGTCCTCATCAATTGGCAAGAAATCAGACAAAGATTCAGAGTTGTTACCATGCAGTAAAAGTGGTAGTAATCTATCCCATTCATCTTTAGTGAAAAAGAAAACTGATTCAGTTTCTAGTAAGTCCAGTGAAGATTCTTTTAAGTTATCATTGCCTCGCAGTAGATGCAAGAAATTGGATTTAATTTCCAATAAGTCTAGTGAAATATCTTTTAAGTTATCATTGCCTCGCAGCAGTGATGATGGTGGCAGTTGCTTGAGGACAAGTTCTCAGAGTGATGAAAGTATCATTTCAGTAAGCTCGGCTGATAGAATTATATCTAATCTCTATGCCAAAAACTGGAACAAGGAAAGTGTGTTGACACCAGTAGTTCAGAAAAGAAAAACTGTGGCAAAGAATCCAAATTCTGAGGTAGACACTGGGTCCATTGATGCAACACTATCCCAATTATATGGTAAGACTTGGGATGAAGAAAAAATTCTGACGCCACTCCTTAATAGAAGGAAAGTGAGAAAGGGAAAGGAGAACACTCCTCCTGTAAATAAGAAGGAAGTGAATGCTGAAAGACTCTTCTTATCTCCCAAAACACAAGTTCCTATTCGTGGTATAAATTCACCGAAGACCTGTCCTTCAAGAAAAGGGGTTTCAAAAATCACCCAATCTTTTGAAACTTTCAGTTTCTTGCGGTCATTATCTGGTAAGTAGTATCTGTAGAAGTTTATTTAATAAAGAAAATATGTAGCTTTGTGTGTGTGTTCCTTCTTTTTGCAAACTTAAATTTATTGAGTTTTGCAGAAATGTTTTACCAAAGGTGGTTTGTTCTTTTGTCATTCGAGATTTGTTTTAATTGGAGAATAGTGCTTCTTTTTTTGTCTTTTGATAGGCACCATATTTCCACAAATGATAGAATGTAAATGATTTAATCAATTTTTGCACTTTTGGGATCAAAGATAGTTTTTGTTGACTTAATTACAATTTACATAAAATATTTTTTTTATGACCTATCTTTGTTTTAATAGCATACAAATTGATGTCTTGATAAAAACCATAGTACCCTAATTTGTAAATAGTGTTTGTAGGACATTATGAGAGGTGAATCATTGGTTAATGCAACTTCTGACAAGACAAAACAATATACAAGTGAGTCATGTAACTTAAGCATCTCCCGCAGTCTTTATTGCAATGCAGTTTTCATGAAAGTGCATGCGGGACGGGGCTAATTGATAAAAGTATTCACTTGCATTTTTTGAGATATTGTGGTAACTTTTTTCAAAAGAAACTATACATACTTTTTTAGTCTTATCATAACAGGTGTGAAAAGACAAATCCAATTATATACATATTGTCATATATTTAATAAGCATTTTTTTGAGTTATTTTGTTTTTTTGGCCACTGATGTTTACCAGCTATTTTGAATGGATAACAGTCCGCCACACAAGGTAACACAGCATTCCCCTTTCTAACGCACGCTCAGAACAGAAGGAAAGCTGATCACAAAAAAATCAAAATTACTCACAAAAATGCTTTTCTAACGTGTAACAATAAGCATATCCTCGAATTTGTCTTTTTATGCTGGTCATGATAGACTAAAATATATACATTTACCTCGATATCTCATCAAAATACAACTGATAAAATAGAAATTAATACATGCATCAATTAGCCCTATTCCCCCAAGTACTAATATGAAAACTACATTGTAATAACTTCAACTGTTCAAAAACTCCAGGAAGTGCTAAAGTTATGTGACTCACCCTATATATAGAGGTTTGCAATATAATGTTAGGTTGGTTAACTTGTTAATTACAGTAAATAGTGTGCAAACACATAGCATTGTGTTTCATTGGACTTTGTAGTATTCTTTGCTACAGCATAAAATGAATCGTTTTCCATGTAAAACACTTGGTGCAACACAGAGGTCTAAAACTCCTGGGGACTTTGTAAAGTTTAACCATTTTTATTTATTCATTTTTTTACGGGATATTCCCTATAATACATGTAATTATAATATGTGAGTACAAGATACACAGTTGCTAATGAAGTCACAAAGAGTAAAATTAGGAACAATATCTAATTACAAATCAGATGGTTTTATAGAGAAATTCTTGGATAGTTCATGTATAGCTTGAGTAATTATTGTTGAAAAAATCTATTCCCTTACAATGGTTGCAGTAGAGGCAATACAGTAGAAGATATCATTCATTTGATAGTCATTTTTAAAAAGTTTGACAGAAAACAATAAGGGATTACATGTACACGTAAGGGATCCAAAATCCAATATTAGGGAGAAAATCATTACAATTAATTTTACCCAACAAAATTTTAAATAGTGTAGTCATGTAATTGTGACAAAAGGGCATCTGTCATGAAAAGCTAAGTTGTGCAACAACCTGTATTGGACATTCTCAAGAGGATTTACAACCTTCCCAATGAAGGGAGACCAAATCAGACAGGCATACTCGAGAATGGGCCTAACCAGCAAATTAAATAGGAGTTTGATCGTTTAGAGCGATCAAAATTGTGATGGATTTCGCAGGATAAAACCTAAGAATCGCCGAGCTTTGTTAACGATGCTGTTAATGTGGTCATTGAAATTGAGTTTACTGTCGAAGATAACTCGAAGGCTTCTGATGTTGTCAACTGCAGTCAATATCCTCCCATTGAGTCTATATGGAAAACTAAGTGCCTGCTTTCTGGAGAAGCTAATGGTATATCACTTGTCATGGTGCAATGGTATATTATTCAGAAGGCACCAATTTTCAACAGCTAAAAACAAGTTGCAACTTGATGGCATCATCAGTATCAATTATCGAACGATAAATCGTAGCGTAATAGAAGGATATTACTGTGTTTGAAGACTAGGAAAATCGTTCATAAACAAGTAAATCAACTGAAGGGAAATCATTGAAAAGTAAAGGGCCCAGGTGAGATCCCTGAGGGACTCCAGATGGTACCCAGTAGGAGTCCGAATAGATACCATTCAGAGAAACATACTGCAGTCTGTTATGCAATTGTATCTATATTTTGTACATATTTTTGTGTAGTTAATGAATATCTCCACAATTTCAGATTTAATCCCACACACTTTACCCAATAGTTTACCTGTATTTCATGCATGGATGCTATTTGGAATTGTTAATGAAGAAAATGATGCTATTTATTTGCTTTGTTTACTATATCATACTAAAAAGCAAAGAATAATAATATTTCCAGAAAAATCTTCTAGCATATCCTTATAAGTATACTCAGGTATCCACACCAGCATGAAAATGGGGGCTACTAACTCGTAATAGACAAAAATTTTAAAATATTGGATACCACACTGCACCACATGAATGTTATATCTGGCAAAAACATTTTATTTGTAAAGAGAGTAAAATGTTTCAGGGAAGTTTAATTTACTAGTGCATTGTCAAGAAAGTATTTTGCTAAGAATATTATTACATTTATTGGAACATACACTCAAATCAGTATTATATTCCAGCAGACATAAGTGTAATCAGCACTAGAAAGAGGACTGTTTAGTACTAGCCTTTTATGAAGAATTGACCATTGTAGCTTGTGTTCTGAAAACAAAGAAAAGTCAGCAGGGTTTGTAAAGAGTGTGCAACATTAATTGAAGAATGAAGAAAAAAGTCTAGATAAATAAATAAGAAAAATTGATTTAGAGTAGTCACTATTCCTGATGGCTCCACTTTATATAACGAAGAGACAAATCAAAAGATGACTTTATACTCGTTTTTAATAATATTTTGGTGCATTTTGTTGCATGGGTAAATGCATGTAATTTTTGATCTGGGAATGTGTATACATACTTGCCAATGGCCTATTTACTTTGATTATTCGCTTTCATTTTTGTACCATATCTAATGATTGATTTGCCACTGAAAGAGTATTGTAAATAAACATTGATTTCATATATATGACAGTTTTGTAGGAGTATAGACAAAAATTAGAAAAATGTGAAATATACATGTTATGAATGTATAAACCTGCAGTGAAAACTCAATTAAACACGAAATAATAGGTGGTGTAACTAGGTGACCTGGCTGGAATAGTAAATAATTGAAATGAGGTGTGTGTTGTTTTCTGTAGCTGTCTGGATTGAAAGCAATTTTGGTAATGTTGTATTTGTCATATTTTTGTTTTCATCTTATGTTTGAGTATCTTTTGAATGATTTATTGCAGCATGTTCCCCTAAGAAGAGTAACCCTGAAGCTGCTCTTTATAAAAAGGAATTCAAAAAGAAGAAGGATGAATTGTGTACCAGACTTTTTAAATTGTTTAATGCAGAAGTATTTGAAAATAAGGTAATATATTTACTGTATTTTATATAGTATTTGTAATTAAATTTGTAACAAAGGGTATTTTTCAATAGTTCATCTGGTGTATTGACAAATTATCAAACATCATAGAGTCCAATTAGGATGTATTTAAATTGTGCAATTCTACTGGAATTTTAATGGCTTATTTAAATGCTAGTACAAGTGTATGAATGAAATGTTTTTCAGAACAAGTACTATAGTCTTAGCAGCAGGTTGTTTTATGGTTTTCTACAAATTTCTCATTTTACAGCCCATATTCCAATCCTTTTATAAAGTTGGTATATGTGGGGATGCACGTTATAATCATGTTGATAAGCATGTTTTAGATGTATAAAATATTTATTTGTGTATTTCTGTAATTTTAGCAATATGTTATGTGAGATATTTGGATATTGTTTGACAATAAATTGCTGTGTGGTAGTTGCTCTTAGAAATGTTACTTGGCAAGATGTGGTCTGGAAAAATATGTATGAAGTGGCAAAATGTGTATATAAATATGTAATGAAAACTACAAGAATAAGTAAAAAAATAAAATTTTTTTTTTGAAAATTGATCATAATTGTTTCGGATATAGGTAATTTCAGAAAATTTGTAAATAAAAAAAAATTTTAAAGTGTTGGCAACATATTTAAAAAGGCATTATAAGCATAATTGAAAGGCATAATTATAATCTTGAAGCATATGTGAAAGGTATAATTCTAATCTTGAGTCTAATCTCTTTGACAGCTTATGATGATATTTTTGGTAGAATACAAAGTAGTGTTCAGAATTAGTTTCACATCATTTGAGATCTTATTCGTTTTTATAAATTTAGATATTGGGTTCTAGACCACTTTTGTGGTTGCTTTTATTGACGATTTTCCTTTCATCGACATCTTTCCCATTAGTGTTTAGTTTTAGTTCTACAGGAAGTTGTCCTTAAAGATCATTTTAGTATAGTTGGCCACCATAGGAGGAGGCTGTTGACATGCCTCTTACTCAGATATTCAGATTTGCTCGAAAAAATTTGTTAATCTTTCATTGTTCCAAGATTTTCTATGTGAAATTTCTTTGTAAGAAAACCAAGAATTGAGAGGTGAGTTTAAGGATTTGATCGTTAGTGCTTGTGCTTCCTTTAGGATTGTTTTTTGTTTCTTGATTGGATTTTATCTCATTGATTTGTCATTGTTATAATTTTTTATTGAAATTAAACTGAGAAATTTTTTTATGCGATGTGTGTGAAGAAATTTTTATCTATTTTTAAAAGGAATTTTTTATGAACTGAAATTTAGATGTTACTTAAATTTTTAATTTCAACTATTTTTAGTTTTGGCATATTTTTAAACTATGAATTGGTTGAGATTACCTTATTTAAAAGAATGCCTTATTTAGATGAGTTTAAATTAATTTCTTTGTCTTCTTGATGCATTTGCATCTTACTCCACAATGTCGTTTTGAAAAATAAAAATAAAATGTTCGTTTCTCAAGGAAATGCACTTGGAAACTTCATCCCAATATGAAGGATTACAACCCAAAAAATTGTATGTTGTGTTCAGATTGCAATGATTCGGAAGATCAGAATTTTCCTCTTGTGTTGCAGCTTCCATGTAATTTGAAAATTGACTGGAATGCGCGGATGAATAGAACTGCAGGATTTTGCCGTAATAGCTCAGTTCTTGGTACACAAGGCAAAGTTCGATCTTCAAGAATTGAACTTTCTACAAAGGTGAGGCATCGATGTTTTGTTGTATATATGTGTGTGTGTGTATATATATATATATATATATATATACACACACACACACACATATGTATATATATACACCCACATATATGTACATATTATATATATATATAATTTTTTTTTTTTTTTCCTTTTTTTTTTCTTCTTCTTCTTCTTCTTCTTCTTCTTCTTCTTCTTTTCGGTGTTTGCTAGCGATTTTTTCAGTTCGTGAAAGATTATTACGAGGAGTTTCAGAAATTGGAAGAGGGTTATGATATTTGGTTTTTAAACATGTAAGTGAATAAATAAATACACTAGAAGTTAACTGAATATGTAGGTTGTTGCAGTGTTTCTCTTAATGAAACTGCCATTTTAAATGATATGGTATTTAAAATGTCTGTATTTTCCAACAGTGAATGCGCCAAAAAATTTTTTTCTTTTAATGAACGATTCGGCAGAAATGTAATTTCTACTGCCTGTTTTGTAAATTATTATCAGTGAACTGATTTGGAAGTGCATAAACATTTTAAAATTGACATTTTGAATGATATGAAATCTTTTTGGTTAAGGTATCAGAATACTCAAAATTGTGTTCGAGTTAACCTCTGAAAATAAAAAATAAATTAGCTTTGAAAAGTGTTATTAGCAAGTGATACATTCTGTAGGTAAGAGTATTCTCTGATATTAAAGGATTCGTTCAAGGAAAATGTAGTGGGCTTCAACAATACAAGAGATGTCTTATTCCTGTAAGAAATTAAAATGCAGATCATACTAATTGTTTGTTTCTAATTACTTATTTGGCAGGTATGCAACACAGCAGATAGAGTTCGTGATACTCTTATTCATGAACTTTGCCACGCTGCTGCATGGATTATTGATGGTATCAAGAGTGGACATGGTGCAGTTTGGCAAGCCTGGTCAGTGTTATTTTAGTATTTGTTGTTCTACAACAACTTCAAATCTACATTTGAAGATCTTCTATAGATCTTGTTGCTACCAAAGAGAAATATTAGAACATAAAAATTGGATTCTTTTTTTGTGGTTGCACCACACAATATAAAGGAATCTCTTTGTGCCTCAAAACTTGTACAAGCGATGCAATATATTTGTGGTAAAGTGATATTTTATTTTGCAAGTAGGAAATGTTGCGTTTAGGAGGCTGATAGGCTAAATGGCACCATCCTGCAAGCAAAGTAAAATCACTTTTTGCCACATGTATCATACACTATTTTTTAAACAGCCTTACAGACTTCTTTTATGTTAATTAAAGTATACAAATTATGTAATTAAACATCCAGGTCAGTTTTAGGCTATGCGGCGAGCCAGATGAAAGTATTGTTTTCTTTGTTGAATTCACAGGTTAATCTGAACACTTCAGCATTGGGTCGCTTAAGCACCAAGGCTGAAAATTCAACTTCAAGCATGCTATGCATACCCTGAAACAACCACATTTTCTACTAGCAGTCTAAAATAGTCTTTGATATAAGAAGTAAAAGTAACCTTCTTTTTCTTCTTCATTTTCTTCACTTTTTCTTCGATATATTTTTCTTGTCTTCATTCTGCCTTTTTCTTCTCTTTTTTTTGGGGGGGGGAGGGGGTTGTCTTCTGTCGGATTTGTCTTTTTGGTTATGTTGGTCTTTCTGGTCAGACAAAAGTATTGTGTTTACTTTGTTGCATTCACAAATTTATCAGAACACTTGAACATCATCTCACTTTTAGTATCAGTGCCAAAAATTGCACATTTAGCACGCTAGGCATGCCTTGAAAGAGCCACTTGGCTGTCTAAAAAATAATTTGTGTCAAGTTAATAGCTAACAGAATACTTCAAAATTACAGAAATCTAATAAGCATGTGCCAGCAGAGGGAGAAGATTAGTTTATTGATATTAGATGTTTACCCAACATTAAATGTAACTTCAGTCAAGTTTTACTTTCCTTTAAAAAGTATAGTGAGTCTGTAAAAAAATTTGATTTTGAAATTTTGATAAAAAACTTAATATTTTGAGGCCCCTGATATTGAAAGTGTTTTTTTTTTGAAATATGTGAAAATCGTTTACAGAACTTGCACCTCAACTACTCATAGGATTACATCTGAAATTGATATTCCCATGTCAATCTGGCCAAACTCAAAGCCCTGCAAATTTGAAATGATCTTTTAATTTTTGGGTTTCTTGACATATAGTGTGTAGTACCTTCACTTCCATTCACCAGCAAAAATCGACTCACCAGAATTTCCACGAAGATAAAATTCACAAAAGGTCTTTTGATCGTTCGATTATTGATTTTAGATAGTCCTTTCCGCTGATAACTTCACATATACAAACTTCTTTTCAACCCTACAGCTCACACATCCCGCATCTGAATCTTGTCTTTTCTTCATGTTTTCTGTCGAGACTTGCATAGTCTCATGTTGCATGAGAGACATGGAGACTTCAATACAAATGGCAAATTCTCAGAAATAATATATCTGAAGACCTTTAGATGATGATAGAAAATAATTCAATTTTCTCAAAGAACTTTCACTGGAAGTTTTTAATTGGAGTTAAAGAACGAAAATACCCCATTGACAGTATATTTTAATACTCAAATTAATAATTCACACATTTTTGTTGATATTCATTTTTTTTAATGGGGAACATTTTGATGTATTGATAAAATGTGGTGAAGTAACTGAAATATTGTATCTGTGTATCCCAAAATAATTCCACCAATGTTTGAATTCAAATCAATCCATTCATCCATCCATCCATCAAATTCCATCAATGTTTGCATTCATGGTTTGATTAAAAAGGTGTTTAAAAAGTGAGTTTCGCAGAAGTTTTCATGATTGCCATTGTGTTCCTCTTAATTTTCTTTTCAGGTATATATTTTTTTCTACTTGTGCGACGATCAATTTGGCAAGTGTACTAGATTTTTCTGTAAGAATAAAATTGATCACTAGAGCCCTTTTTGCCTTCTTAATGTGAAAATGAGAATAGAGTCAACAAATTCACTGCTAATTATCGTGATGAGATTGGTATATTTGCTGATTCTGTGACCTTATGTAACGTGTCTGTGTAATGTTTCTGCCATTACTAATTTAGTTACGCTATGTCGTATTCGTGTAATTGAGTTTTTACCTGATGGCCTTATCTATTGTAAAGAAATAATCCAGTGTCTCGGTAATGTTCAAACGGTTCACAAGTGATACATTTTCTTTTGAGAAGCCATCTTTCTATGTGACAGATGTTCTACACGTCTACTAGTAAATGCCATAACAAGTTTGTTACTAAATTTAAGGGCATCTTTATTTCTCATCATTTCACCGTATTAAAGCTAGTCAAGAAAACTATTACAGAGGATGTTTACATACCTAAATCAAATTTTGACTCCAGGGCTCTATTGAAGAGAAAATCATCACAATTCCATGTAATTTGCTTCCAGGAGTACTAACAAAATATGTATAAATATCTCTAGTGTAATTTCAACCTGATGGGAGCTGAGACAGCATGCTTCCTGATTTTCTGGTGGCTAACAAATTGTTGACACAATAGAAACAAGTGAGAATGTAGTGTGCCAATTTGGGCTTCCCATGTAGTTTATTTCTTCCACCAGCATTTTTTAATAATGTCTCTGATGACTTAATTCTTAAGCATTGTCCATTGTTATCTTCCTGTTAGTTCTGTTAAAGACTACACACATTCACCTTGCACAATATTCTGCTCCTGATATAACCTTACATTAGTCTTAATGGCAATAAATAATAATTACCGTAATTGTCTTAACTGATAGCCTGAATTTGATATTTATGTACATTTTCAAAGTAGACTAAAAGGCTCATTATTATATCCAATGTAATAAAACTTCAGTGGATAAGTGGACTCATTATTATTTCTGATGAAATAAAGATAACTGTCAAAATCTAATACAATAGAATTAATCATTTAGGCAAACAATTTGAAAATGTATTGAAATATTAAAACTGTGCCATAAACTGGTGAAATGCTTCTGCACATCTCTAAGCAACTTCTACAGCTAGAGTTGCTACTCTAAATTTTATTTGTCATTGTAAAACTATAAGCAGGGTAGGCATTTGTGGGTGAACCTCTGAGTTTAGATACTGAATTTGATAAGACCAAACCTGTTTAAACCTATCTACTATGAGTATTTGGTTTGAATGTGTGAACAGCATGTAGTGTAAGGTAGTAGGTGGAGTTCTTGCCATGACCACTTTATATATTCTGTTTCGAAGGTTGCATTCATTGTCCATCCCTTCATGTAATGTTGAATAGTAATGTTTTTTGTTTGTGTGTTTTTTTTGTATTGAAGCCTAATTCACATTTCTTGTTCATATTTTTGTGTAGGACTAAGAAGGCCATTGCAAGATTTCCCGAACTCCCACGCATTGGAAGATGTCATTCATACAGCATTGAAACAAAGTACACCTACAAATGCAAGAACTGTGGTTACAGGTCGGTTGAATTGGATAGTTCTCTGACCTTCCCCTTATGTTGTAACAAATCTCAGTCGTTTGAAATGGAACAAAATGATGAAGGAAGTGCTTTAATACTTTTTTTGCAAATTTTTGTATTTTTAATTCATATGAGTTTTATTCTTGTATGGGAATATTATGATCATTTATTAATTTTGTGGAAACTTATGTTCTTGCTTCTTGAGACTTTCACTGAAAATGTGATTTATTGGATAAACTGTTAAATGTTAAACAAAAACATAATTTTTCAAGGTAACGAATGTTAATAAATTGAACAGGACTAATGTAGCTTGTAATTAGTCACAAATTGCTCCTGGATGTTTTGCACATGTCAATTTGAAATAGCTTTAAATATTTTGTGGCAGTTGTATGAGTGTAACTTGCAACCTTTGCTTATGAGAATTTTTTATAATGATTGTTTTGTTTTTCTGCCAACCACCATGCATTAAAAAACCTGAAATTTGAGAGGGGATAGGTGCAAAATTCTAGATTACAGTTCGGAAACGTGTATGGTAATTAACAAACCTGAGGGTGTTTTTATGTAGAGCACAAATTCACAAATTAGCTCTCTCTCTTTTTTTTTTTTTTTTCCTTCCTTTCTTTTTTCAACTTTACATTTGATTTATTTGAGATATGGTATCCTGACTTGTGTTTGTATTGAAAACGGGCAAGAAAATTTTCATAATGTTAAAATTTAAAAGATCAGCAGTAATACAATATTTTTTGTCAACCATTTTTTTCAATTTAATTTTTTCACATCTTTTAAAAGAATATTTATCCAATTAAAAGAGGCCCCTCTAAGTTTCAAGATGTCTGATGATAATTTTTTTATTTATCTGTTTGTGTTTGTAGCTGAACTGTTTAGCCTGGTTTTGTCAGGGCTCTGAGTTTAAGAAAATGAAGACGCCATTGTTTGTGAATTGATTGATACAAATGATGAGCCCCTAGCAGAAGGGATAAAAAGCGCTATAAATCAAACAAATGAAAACGCTTATTGTGAACTACTATCAGCTCATCTGCTCGTTTGTTGCATCCAAAATTAAATTTAAAAAAAAATCCACACTTACAATAAAATGGCAAATTGTCTTGCTGATGAAGTTAAATCGTATTGCCTAAGCTATTCAGTATTCTCTTGCTCTTTATAAGCGGAGACATTTTTGTTTACCATCTTAATTTTCATTTGCATCATTATTTTTCTTTTTGGAGATAGTCTTCTGAATCTTTTTCCTCTGAAAGTTTTGTGTGTTGAATTTACTTTTTCATCTTTCATATTATGCCACCAGACATTCTGTGACTCCAAATTTGCTTCCTGCCATGTTTTTGTTCCCATCTATTTGTTAACTTGAAGTTTGCATTATTTGTGAATGGTTGAGTTGGTAACAGTAATCTCTTCGATTCCTCTACTTCAACAAAATTGTTGTTGATACTATTTTCATGTTCCATTTCACTAACTGTGGTGCTATTTGGTTTAGTTTCTGCTAACTGGCCTGTTCAAAATTTTGGTGTTAATGACTCAGCACATCAAAATCGGCGTCCGTTATAACCTATGTTGCTACTCCTGAAAGTGCATGAACACAATGCTAGCTCCCAAACATTGAGCAAGTGCCCCTATGCAAACCTTTCATTTCTTGTTACTCTTTTAGTTCAGTTAATGCTCTATATTTAGTGATGGTAGAATTTAGCACTTTACGTGTTAAAAAATGACATTTTGAAAACAAGGCTATAGCATTATAAAAAGTAAGATTTAGCGTTTTGTAGCATTGGTTGAGGAAATTATTAAGGAAGAACTCTTAAGATAAAATAATTATTTTGATGTTTCTTAGATTTTCCCATTAAAATCGGGTAATATAGGAAAGTAATTTAATATTTCGCCAATTTGAACTTTAACAAATATAAAAGTGTAAGAAGTAACGTGTGCGCCTTAAGCTTAGGGCGTTCCTCTTCTTTCTGTGACCTTCTACGTACAGCAAACTGATGAAGCTGAAACCCTTGACACGATTCTCAGTGCTCAGGCTTTCAGGACAAGTTTTTTAAATTACTGTTTTCCTTTGTTTTGTTTGTTAAATTTGAATTATAAATTAATAAACACATTCACTGAAATTAAGTGTTTTCAAACATTGATGCATTGTTGATGATGTTGCATCCCTAGTTACAGGGCAGGCACAAAGGAAACCACAAAATGCAATATGGCACTTATTTTGCAGATTCAAGGCTATTTCACACTTTCTATGTAATTTCACAATTAGTGAGCAATTTCTCATTTTATCACAAATTCCCTTCAGTAATATAATGCACCGACTGCTAAACATACATTTACTTATTTTTTCATTTATTATTTATTTACTTTTGATAACATTTCACATTTATAGCAATTGCAGCAAACCTGGAATCCTTGAGAAACGGGAATTTGAAAAAGTCTGGAAGAACCAGGAAAAAATGGAATTGGGTGTGAAAGCCAGGATTTTTTTGTTTTTTTTTTCAGATTTATCCCTAACATTTAGCATGAATTTACATACCGCATCATATTCAGTAAAGTGTAGGTTTCATCTATGTACATGATAATGGCGAGTGTTAAAATCAAAGTATTTTGGGCGTCACGTGTATGCTTGAGGATGGTGACATTCTTGACTCGCACATAATACAACTTCAAACACTGCTTGGGTAGGACGAGTCATGAACGGATGTACGGACGAGATATTTGCAGAACAAACTAATCTCCGGGAACTGAATCGCTGAGTTTCAACGAGTGTCGTGCCTCTTTTTTGATGACATCGGCGTTCCTGCTTTGCTATTTTTCCCGATCAAAACAACCATGTTATCACGTCCATGATAAAGGAAATTTTAACATATTCTGTAAAAGAGCGCACTCAAAGCTGTCTTTGCTCATAGCCTATCTGGAGGGTTAAGAGCGAGTGTGTCAGAATTGACAGATAGCACAAACAAAATGGACATACAGGGATCGTGACTGGGTTGTGTGCCAGGAAATATGAGAAGACCCTTTTATCAGTCTAGGATTTGGGAGCTAGTGACACTAACATTTGAAAGACTTTGGCACACTGTGCGACTGTGACATTGGCACAGTCCGCGGTAAGTTTCTAATGTTACTGATGATTTCATGATCTTTCGTCAAATCAATCTTAACAATTGTCATTTTTTCGAATGTCAAATATTTGAGGCCTCCAATGGTTTCACCGACACTTTTGAGGTAGAAACAAAGCTCCTTTAGCTTTGCTGATTTGTAAAGGAACATATGTTGATTTACATTCCTCGTACAGAGTTGTCTACAATGTCACAAAGCAGTTCAACAATGGAATTCCACATGGGCTGCTTAATATAGACAACATATGATCTTCTATATTTCAAGAAGGTTGACATTGCACATTGAAGAAGAGAGATATATTTGTGTGCCGTCTATTGGCTCCATAACAGAAGGAAGGAAAGTTCGTTGTTCTTTTTGGAAGGTTTGCTATTGTAAAATCATTCTCTCCCTACTGCTGAGGCTTCAGCACTTGTGGACATACCACATATTGTGGCAGTAGCTTGGTGGTTGCAGAAGAATCGGTCTTTGTATTTACTACAGCATTCCATGGATTGCAAAATTCCATTGGAGTCGCCGGCCACAGGATGACTATGTCCTGTAGTACAAAAGCTAAAACCTTTCAAGATCGGGTGCTTGGGTGTTAGAGACTTATTGCTACTCAAGAGGTATTCCAGATGCGGTTCTGTTTCTTCTGAAATGTTCAGGAACTCCTTCGACATTCTGCATCTGGTTACAAATCTGAGCATCGTCCAAAAGTCCTAAAAGTGTTTCTTTTTTAAGAAATAGCTTGTTCTGGACTCGTAGTTTCTTATACCCAGTCACTTTTCTTAAAACCACTTCAAAAGTCAAGGATCAAAATTATCTCTTGTTAAATAACCTTTCTTCACTAGCGCATGGCCATTCGTAGCACGAGAAGGCCTACTTGTGCGCTGGACTTCATCAAACACACACATTAGGAAGTTTTCTTTTTTTAATTAACATTGTTAATGTATATGTTATATTGTTAATATATTTATTTACACATTTTAATTTAATACACCATGAAAAACATATAATATGAGTCTTGCCCCCATCCTATTGGTAGGTACCATCTTTTGCTGTCCGAAATAGTTTTTTGAGGTTTTCTCAATTTTTCGTTTATGTATTGGTAGATTCGAAATATTATTTCTAAATTATAAAATAAGAGTAAAGCCTTGACCTATATGGATATTTTCTTTGAAAAATTTGGATCTGTTTACGAGGAACAATCGTTTATGCTCTAGTGTAAATGTGAAATTTACTTCATTGGAAGTTATTTGAAGGACTTCTGTTCACAAATGCAGTAATGGATACAAATTGCTGGAAATGTGCTTTTTAATGTCATGAGAGATACATTTATGTAATTTTTGAAAAAATAAGATATACAGCAAAATAATTTTTTATCATCTTAAACATTGCAATTGCAATCAGTACAAAACGTTTGTAGAAAAATTTTGGATCTGTTTTTGAGAAAATGTCGTTTGAAAAGGTGGAAATTGGAGCTCATTTTCACAGAAAACTTTTCAGTTTCCGAGAAACTTTATCTGACATTATTTAAAGCACATGTACGCAGAAATACAAGAATGTGAACATAACGTCCCTAATGTGAATGTAAATGATGTGAGAGAAAAGTAAAGAAAAATTACATTTTTGTAATTTTTTGAAAAACAAAAGAATGAAGCAAAATGACGTTTCTGCCATTTCCTAGAGTAGTGCATTTAGCACTATCCCTACCAAAAGTTAAAGAAAGAATTTGGAGCTGTTTTCAAGAAAATCATGTTTTTATTATTTTTTAAAATGGCACATATTGCTCGCAATATTGTGCGAAAACTACTAAAAGTTTCAAAAGATGTACATGGCCTTATAGAAAGAACTTAAATGTGGAGAACAAATTTAATTTGAAAGAAAAATCTCTATCTTCAATTTTATAGTTGTAGGAAGATGCAGAAAAAAATTACTTTTACAATTTTTGCAAATTCAGAGTTGAATTGAATTTGCCGTATTTTACGTGGCAAGACTCAGGCCATGAGGCCTGCTCTTCCGTCTGACCATGCAAATTTCGTACCTCCTTTCACCAATCATGGCGATTAAACAGGCGATTTGAATTTAGCTCAGAGGCGTCATTTAGGCTTGAGGATCTTTTACATGCAGTAAATGGACTAACATGGGACAGCCGGCTTTACTTCCCCTCCGAAGGAAGGCGTACGAAGGATTTGTTTGCCCTTAAAAATCCACGGCTTCAATCGGGTTTGAACCCGCAAACTTGGTTATAGCAGTCCGATACGCTAACCGCTATACCATCGCCGCCGCAGAGTTAACAGTGAAAATCGGACCTATGCCACCTTTATAAGCGTATTTTACTCTATTCTTACAACAAATTTAAAGAAAAGAATTGGAGCCATTTTGGAGAACATTTTGAAATTTTTTCAAAAATTTTGGTGCATCATGTGAAGTACTCCCCAAAATTATTCAAGGTTTTTCAAAATAACTCACCATCAACTCAGCCCAGATTCGCAGAAGTTTATTCCGTTTGGAAAAAATCCTACGAATAGTTTAGGCCCTAATGTTGTTCACATACAGATGGATGTTTTGCTGTCAATAGATTTTTTTGGTATCAAGGACCAACGAAACATGGATTTTGGCTGCACCATGTGTTGGAGGATTTTTTTTCTTCATTTAGCAATTGGATTTATCACCTTTTTTTTATCGAGGCCCAGCAATGAATGTGTTTCTGCCGAAATTTCCATGTAATAAACAGAAAAATATCTGCATTTTTTTTAATAATCTTGAAAATGAAATATGGATGTCATAATCCTCAGTTATTCTCTAAATTCATGAGAACTGTGAAGAGCCATAATATCGAGAGCAGAATATTACAAAAATATTCTTACTTGCTTGTAGATAACTAAAGTTATTCAGGTTTTATCGACATTTTCTGAATTCCATGAAAGGAATACGATACTTCAAACCCTGTGTTGGCATCAGTCCTGAGATCAACGTTTTGGCTGAAAAAAAGAATAACGGCTTTCTTAAACATTTTCTTTTAAGCTCATTTTTGTTCAAAATTTTAGACTGTAACACTCACTTTCGAGTGAAAAGTGCACGAGTGACTTGGTAGGGTTAAGTAATGAATAGAAAAAAATTATTGTAATGTGCGGAAAAGAACCTGGAAAATGTATATTTTCAGACCTGAAAAACCAGGAAAAAGCCTTGAATTCTGAAAAGACGGATTGTTTGTCCCCCATAATTAGGAGATCCACCATTTCTACCTACTTTACGTGGTGAGACTCATTCCATCAGGCCGTCTTCTATCTAATCATTGCACCATCTAGTGGAGAAAGAAGGTATCACTTGGGTGAGGAAACAGGCAATTTGAATTTAGTTCCATGGCTTCTTTTGAACTTGATCTTTTACATGCAGTAAATCCACAACATTGGACATCTGGCTTTACGTCTCCTCTGAAGGAAGGCAAATAAAGGATTTTTTTACTCTTACTAATCCGTGGCTTTTATTGTATTTGAACTCTCACACTTGGATACAATAGCTTGATCCACTTTTTCATGCTGAATTAAGTGAATTCCATTATATTTCCTTTCTTTGTTCTACAATTAATTTTCAGCAAATAGTTTACTGCAACCTTTGAGAAATTAAAATGAGTGGTTGCCAATATATTGTTGCCTCAACCAAACTTTTTTAACTTTTGTTAATCAAATGGGATTTTTTATTTTATTTTTAAATCTAGGAAACGTTTGTTACGGAAAAAAAAAATGTTTGTGTTTTTTTTTTAAGAACTAACTATTGGAATAGTCAGTTTTTTACTTTCTCGCTACTGTTTGCACTCTATAGAGATAGTTGTGTATTGCTGCAGGAGGAAAACGGCGAATTTTCGACACGGAAACTCTTATTGCTGAAACCTCTTATTGCCGTGCTCGTGGCACATAGCAAAGTCGCTAGCCTTTCACCACTGAGGTCCGGGTTCGATTCCCATCAAATCTCATGTGAAATTTGTTACATCAAAACGAGTTTGGCTGCTTCACAAAGGGTAGACCAACCCCTGTGAAGTGTCCTAAACCCTACCCATCCCTTATTTCTTCTCAATTCTGGCTGCTGGGTAGTGACGCAGGAGCGCGTAGTAAGAGGCGCGTACGCGGAGATGCTACCTGGCGGTCCTCTTGACAACTGACTGCAACGTGACGTGACATGACTTAATGGAGGATTATTCCCGTGCTAGTTAATGGAGGATTACTCCCCAGCGCAAAGCGCTCAACGCCCCTCAAGGGGTTTGGAGACGCATTGCGTCAAATTGTAAGAGGCAACAAATTTAAAAACAAAAACCGGATAACGGGAAAGTTGATAAATTCAATTGCTATATGTAGAAAAACATTCCTCTTACACATGGTGTAGCCAGAGTCCATGTTATGTAGGCCTTTGATACGAAAAATCGATTAATGACAAAATGTCTGTCTGCCTGTGAACAACATTAGTGGCTAAACTGTTCAACTGATTTTCTCCAAAACTTATATTCCTCAATTTTTTGCGGCATCTTTCTATATCAAAAACATTGAAGATACGTTTTTTCTTAAAACACATTTCATTAGAAACAGATCTTCAAATAAAGTATGTTCAATTTTTAAAATTTGAGAACTCTTCGCAAAATTTTGCATTAAATATAGACTTTTTTAAAACTGTTTTAAACGATTTTTTCTCAAAAACTCCACTAAATCTTTTCTTTAATTTTTTCTTTTATTTAGCGAAGTATGGCAAATAAAATTATGCTGGTCTCGGTATCTGTGCACTCTGTATTTTAGAAATTCGCAAACAAAAAATTAACACGGCCAAAGTATAATACTAATGATTGAGATGTTTTTGTTACATCTATTCTAAAAAATTCATTCTTTAAAAATGTCAAGTACAATGGTTTTAAAATATGTGTAGTTTAGCGTAATTTTATAATTTTTGAAATTGCATTTTCGAATTTCTGAGCTTTGTTTGACGAGTGGTCAATGTAAAATTCTTTGGAATTCTTCTCTTTGTTTGATGGACATAGAACCATTACAAGGCTTGGGTTTTTTGTTTTGTTTATTTATATATTACTTTTTTATGTCAAAAACGGTTGAAAACTGTGCAAGATATAGAATGAGGAGGAATGTATTCTGTGAATATTTTCTTAAATTCTGGTATTCCTAATCCCAATCTGTATACAAGTTGAATTCTGAATGCAGATGGAAATGAGTGTTTGCTCTTAGATTAGTAATAAGAATTTGGGGAAATTTTCGGATGTGAAAACGTGTTGATAGCATTTAGCATTACATGTTGCGACAAGGAGTAAAGTGTAATAAATAAAATAAATAAAAATAATTTACGTTAACATGAGCATGTTTGGAGAATATT